>OV816026.1:111295714-111895714 GCA_929113105.1 Agrypnus murinus | reverse complement strand
CGTGTTATTTTTTTCCAAGTTTCGCTCAACATATCTCAACCACAAGGACTGAATTACCTCTAAATTTATTTTTAATTTTCCTGTTTCTATTGAATTCTTTTGCGTTTGACACATTTTTTTTTAAATAGAACATCCACATTTAAAATTATTTATAAAAAATTTTTTTTACTTAGATCGGCGGTGATTGCGATCAATATTTTAGATGTGCCGCACTAAGCCTGAGTTACTACCATGTAGTTATTGCCAGTCTCTTTCGAAAGAGAGTAACTGTTTTGATCGTGCAATTTAAACTTATATCTTTTCTCAGCGACGGAATTTATATATAAAATGTCGATGTGGTGAAAGACCTTTATTTATTGACCTTTCGTGTCACCTTTCACCAATAGCTTACTACGCCGTCCGAAAATTATATAACCTTGGTCCTTTTGAGAACTTAGTTTTTACTTTTTTTTACTTTTAACAACGTTGTCCAAATTTAACAAAAACGCTTTTCGTTATTGAAAAGGCGTATATAAAGGTACAATCATAGGCGCCCGGAAGGTTGAACTCCCCCTGGAAGTTGAACAATTTGAATTTTATTGAAAATTTTGTAGAATATGCCGTTTTTCTCTAGGCTTGCCCCAATAGCATGTCGTTCATTCTAGGCTTGCCCCCCCTGTACAAATTTCTGCGGGCGCCTATGGGTACAATGCACATATACATTACCGAGATTTATCTCCTACCAAGAATATGTAGTCCAACCCCCTCTAAAAGACCAATTTTATTCAATAATAATTGAATAAAATCGTCATAAAAGAAAGTAATTATTTCCTTTTTCTGTTGTAGGTACTTAGTTTGTTCAGTAATTCCCATACCATTAGAATAAAATGAATTGTTTGAAATTGGTGTTAATAAAACACAAGGATTGACTCTATGATACATTTCTTATAATTATTTGAGTTCATTTGGAACTGTCTAAAAAGAACTGCATTAAAGCAGTAAAGCGGGTAAGAATCTGATACATTCCGTTTGTTAAGATTTTTGGTTTGACCAGTGGCGGTTTGGTTACTAAAGCAATCAGAAGCTTTAATCTTGGAGATTCAAGGCAACCATATGTATTTGAAAATATGGCTAAGTAACCATTTTTATTAATAGCAGAAAAACAACCGGCCTCAAAGTTGGTAAGTGGATTATGACTTTCTGATATGTACACCAACACAGGTAACAACTCGTTTCGATCCCTGATCCTCCACTAAACCGTAAACTATGGAGTTCTTCAAGACCTTAATGTATTTTCAATATAGGGTAACTTCGGGGAGACTGAGATCGTGAATTGTAACATTATTAATTACACTGAAACAAAAGTCCCACATAAGGGCGCAATACTTACTGAAAACAAAGAAGTGGTCGGGACTTACTTTATTTAAATTGGTGCCATAACTCCAAACGATACTTACGGTACTTATGCTCCGACTAAGGTCTCTTTTTGACGAATTATAGCTCAGGGTAGGTACAGGTTTCTCAAGTTCATAAATTGTAAAGAAAAAAAAAGAAATATGGGCGCCACTCACTTGAAGTCATACATTATCGGAATCCGCAAGTGAGAATAGATTCCGATTGGATTGATTGATGAATTAAATAGACTAATCGTAGTTAGTCAGGCTAACGTTAAAACAGGTTAATGTAAATCATAACTTCAACAAATGATTGGTCCAACACTATCACGACCATGTCTAGTTTTAATTATCATTTATTCACAGTTTAAAAACATAATGTTTTTGTAAAAACAATGGAATCATATTTTTGTTAATATACTAAGAGGTACATATAAAATATTAATACTTAACTAAGACGACTTACTTAAAAAAATATTGTTCATCAGCTAATCCTTGATAGATTGTATAATCTATTTAAACACAAATTTCTATTCACTTATAACTACAGGCATCAAGTGCCTTACACATGTAGCTGAAGAAAGAACTGTGAATCTCGATAAAAATGATGATGATAGTAACTGGATTTAAGAACTAATATTTGCTGGAATTATGTCTTGAATAACTTGGCAACTGCCTTTCAATAATAAAAATTTTAACTATAAAAATTCCAATAGAAACGTCAAGTATTTATAAATTTTTATGTTAATATAATTTTAATCACCAAAAGATTGCATTATTTTAACTCAGTAATATTGTGATCCGGCATAAAATTCGGCCTCCCACAATAAGTATTGCAATAAGTATTGAAATGAAAAACAAAAATGAAGATTATAGAATTTCCTTCACAAATCTTCAACTAACGGCACACTGAATTAATTGTTAATCTTATTAACAGGAAGTGCCAAACTTTAAAATAAAGCACTTAAGCTTTTCTTTACTGTAAACGGTACGAAAAAACAAAACGATATCGGAAGCAAACTTATTCGCACTTTGCGGACCATATCAGCATCTTGTTTTAAAAATGCCATTTCGACTGTAGCCGACGCAACAAGCGTTGGGGCAAAAACCCCTAACTTGGGCTCTAAGGGCCGCTGTAAGACTGACTGTCTTGGGGATGCAACACTATATTTACTTTTTTAAATTAAGAGAGGGAAATATATAAACACCCTATCAAGTACCAAAGTGACATATATTGCACCAATAGGAAAATACGTATAGAATATTTCTAATTTTATATTATTAAGACGAAGAAATATTTTCTCACAGGAGGTCTGATATAAAAAAATAGTGCGACTGGTTTTTCGTCTGTAGATTTTTGAAGAATCTATTTTAACAGACATGAAGTAAGCACGTAGCGGAAACATAAATTTGTCTTGAATGCATTTTGTACGTGTCATTTTATCTATAAAACAATTTTATCTCGATATTTTCGGGGCTAGAAACAAATTTATCTGCATGAGAATGAAAGCCTTTTTAAAGCTGCTTTTAAGTTAACGAAAAACATTACTATGATCGGAATAAATGCTGCAATTTTAAACTGACAAAAATATTCTTATACACAGGGTCGTACTAAGATTACTTTTAATAAATACATTTTCAAATGTGTTAAAATGGATCTTGAGATTTTAGCACGTTACAGGATTATCTAAAAAAAATTGGATGTGGGCTTGCTAAGGATGTAGGTGTGCTTTTTGATATACACTTCATAAAACTTCGATGTGAATGAATTATGATTCACAAATAAAAAAAATGGCTAGAAATAATAAGTTTAGTAATGACAAAAAAGAATATACCGTGTGTCCCACGGATTGCGGAACATACACTGTAGTACATGTAAAATTTATTAGCAGATCCAAGGTTATGAAAACATTAAGAATCAGTTTAAAACATTAGTAAACACCTATGTCATTAGAGTTGTATAATGTAAGAGATTATTATTTTTCATATTTCTAGTATTGATAATAATTTGAGGTTAAAGTGCTTTTTAGCAACAATATATAACAATAAATTGGTTAGGTTAGGTTAGTTTATAAGAATTACATAATTTGTATGATTTATAACAACAATTTATTGGTAGCTGATTCGCCAACTCTTGCATTACTTGTACTTACGAGAATGAAAACGATGAAAAATTAGGTAGTATGGGGATTAACTTACGTACAATATTTATAAATAATAAGATTTTTAATGTCTCTAGACGAGTGATCTACATAGTACTCACAAAGGAGTTGTTTCTTTTATAGGTATTAAAATCAATTAACCTTAAGTTTACCGTGTGAATTTTAGCAAATCATCCTGAAGAAATTGAAATTGTACAATTTTATTGGCATCAGTTTAGCACCACGGCATAGGAAAAAATCGAATTTCTAAAAAATGCATATTTAATAAACCTTTGATTAACCATAACCTTAAAACTCAGTAACTAAATAATATTTATCCTTACCTGTAATAGTTATTTACGTGCCAATTTTGTAAATGAATCTTTACGGTTGAGCTGGAAAGTTTGTGGGGCGAGCGACAAAGGAGCGAGCCTCTATAATCCAGTGAGCCCAGTAAAGATTAATTGCAAAGCGTGTCGCGTACAAAGCTTTATTTCCACTTTAACCAGCTTTTTTATGAACTGTATATTTTTTATAAAAAGACATTTTGTAATCAAAGGCAGTAGCGCAATTCACAGCTAGGCGTTGTTATGGTGTTGTGGTAAGCAACAAATTAGTTTCCATAGCTTTTTGTTGATAAGCATTGTAAAATTCTACAGGTCTCCTTTAGGAGCCCGTATAGTTTTACAGGGCTGTAGTTGTAACTACTCATTTACCTAGTTTACCATAAATGCCTGTAAAGTGTCATTTACATAGGAAGTAGAAATAAAATAATGAAAGTTGATTTTCAATAAATAAAATGTATAGTATCAGTCTTTAAAGAAACAACAAACCTTTAACAATAAAAATCTTCCATATTTGTGATAATAATTGTTGTCAATGATTCTATTGGCCGTATGTATGGTATGGTCAAAAAAAATTTACGTAAATTTTTATAAAGATGTTTGAACTTATTTTATAAACAAGAATTGAAAGTTTGAATCTTTAAACTTTAATGGCTATAAGAGACTTCATCAGAAATAATCGAAGTAGTCTAAAATAGTTATTTACGAACCGAGTACGGAAATTCTTTATTCGCAGTTACAGCGCATTATAGCGCAGTTTTTGAAGCACTAGCGACGAAGGAGCAAGTGATTTATTTACGCGAATGCGACGAAGACGACTTCGTGTATAAAGTTTTGTACAAAATATTTTGTAACGAATAAACAATAAAAAAAACATAATTAAGCAAAATGTTTAATACTGCTTCGAGTTCAAAGTAAGCATAAATCCAAGTAGGCAATAGCGTTTTCTTCTTGCCAATAAATGGCACTCGCACATTTTTTTGTCGGTGGAATTATTAGCGATTACTAAGCTTTTCTCTTGTGATTTCTCTTTAACACCCACACACATACATATAGAATTTATACTGGCATTCTTATTTTTTACGTGAAATCTCTGGCAATAAATTAAAAGATGTAATGTGAGCAGCTTCCACGATGTTTGGAGGTGTACAAGTGTTCACTCGCAGGCATTGTGGGTGACAAGGAAAGATAGCTTTAAGTGTACCCATCGCGCTTGCAATTGTGAATTATGTAACAAATTATAAAAGCGTTCATTGCTTTTATTGTAATTTACCAATAATAATGAATAATATTGTATTCACAATAATGTAAAAAAACAATAAATGTTACGTTAATTCAATAACAATTTTATGATAACTTTATATAGTAATAATAACTAAACTATGGCAAGTCGCCTCGATAGGTCAACAGTAGGAGATCTGGCTTAACAAGCAGATGGTCCAGGGTTCGATTCCCCGCCGGAGTGATAATTTTTCTAAATGAATTTGCATTCAAAATATAATTTAATGTAAAACATTAATTAAAAAAAATAGATTAACATTTATCTAAAATTTATAAGTTTTATATTTCATTTAATTAGTAATATTATAATACTGCATGTACTGACATCTATGGCGTTTTAATAGAACTACTGATCGTGCGATATCATTTCGCACGGGAATTTCCGTTCAGTTTGGAGATTTTGAGCAATTAGTCATTTTCATGGTTAATAGACTGCACGAAATGTGTAATTTCCTATAGTAATCGTAGATTTTTAAGAATAATTTTAAAGAGTTCTTCAAATAAGAAAAAATAAATTAATGGTTTTAAACTTTTCTATAACGAGACCTAATGATAACAAATTAACATTTAAAAAAATGTAAATAATAACACAGCATTTCTATTACAATATTATTAAACGTTAAACAAATTTCAGAAAATATTAGATATTTTTTTTAAATAAGCTCATTAAAAAATCGTTAGCACACCTTTATCAAATCATTGTCATTGAAGGACAAAATTTCGCGGCAAGTGAAGCTAAACAGATCCGTCAGTTCGTTACGAAAGCAAATTTCTCTTCAAGATCACCTTTAAAACATCTTCGAGATACACACCGCAAATAATTAAAACTGTCAGTGGCGTGCGGTCCATGGAAGCAATGGAAGCAATGCTTCCCTTGAGAATTTATTAAAAATAAAAACCAATGCTAACAAAAATATTTTTATAAAATTATGGTTATCGTTTATTTAAATTTGTAATATTTAATTAACTTAAAGCTTAATATCAATTCCGTACAGCAAAAAGTATAATAATTTGGGGTACTATTTTAAATTAGGCTCATTAAACTTGCACGGAAAGGTAATACCGATTCAAACGTGTTACATACACTGCATATAAGCACTGATTTCATTGCTTATAACTGCTCTTCTCCTAGCCTTGGCGTGGATCAGCGGGCGTGGTGATACAGACGATGTTGTTAGCATTGTTTGGCCGTTATTTTTCCGCGCTAGTACCTAGGTATATTAAAATTAAAATCGTGGTTGCTTCCCTATTCTAAATTCTCACCGCACGCCACTGAAAACTGTATAAGAGCTTGCATGAAATTGTATAGATGCTCATTAGGTATATTTTATGTACTAAAGGGCTACTGATTCTTAGTTAAGAATATTATCTGTTGTCTCAGGTATAACGGTATCTAGATAAAAATTCACTACTGCTTAAGATTTTTAAAACCACTAATACTTTGGATATCTCTGCATGATAGCCTTGGTAGTGTAGAGACTTTTTGAAATTTATTATTTTTTAAGTAAGATCTGACTGTTTTAACCTTAAATTTATAAAATAGAATTTAACCTTAAACTTCTACCTGAAAGATTTATCGAATAGAATCAATATGTCATTTTCAACGTGTAGGTTTTTCAGACATGTAATAACTATGAGGCTTCATAATTATCGTTCGCATTTATCATTCAGCAATCTCCAAATGACTATAATACATCACAGCGGCACACAGCGGCAATTTATATTGCTTGATGTATCACACTACTGTAAATAAACATCAGAAATACATATTAGCTGTACATAGATAAACACGCCGAATGTGTTTTTCATTGTGTACGTAAACACAGAACAAAACCATTGATTTCTGTTGTAAATTCTGACGTTAAATTTATTGGAACGCATGTTTAACAAAATCTCAGATTAAAAATGAAATGCCGATGAGCGTTGTATTAATAAATTCCAGATAAAGCCATCTGCAATTTTACATTTTATTTTATTCTTTGTGTTGTAAAACAATAGCTATTCAGTTTTATGTACACTTTAAAAGCTAGAACAAAAGACCCATTACAGCCTTTATAATAACTTTAGAAATCACTTGCAGTTCTTTACTTACTTCACTGAAAGTAGATTTTATGAAACAAAAGAAAGTTGTTTCCATTTTTACTACTAATTAACGCTTAACAATATATTTAATCGGAATGTTTCTCAAGAGCCGATATCCACGTTTTGGATATTGAAAATTGAAAGGGGAAAGGGAATCGTTGCGTGGGTGATGTATTATCAATAGTGCATACCCAGACTCAAATTCCGGTTATGATTCGAAAATTGTACATTTTCCGGTTATTGTATACCCTTGATGACTTTTCAGATTAATCAAGGAATATTTTGGAATTTTCGACTTCCACAACCTTCAGTTAGATTGTTGTAAATATTAGATAGTTATACAGGCTGTTCAAATTGAAGTCGGCACTACTGCTAACTTTGTTACTACTAAATATACGATGTTGGTTAAATTACCAAAGTAGTAGCGTTTTTTCTTCCAATTACGATGGTAAAATTCTAAAAACAATTGAACTTCGCGTTTTCGAGATATTAAAAAAACAAAATTTTTTGAATGGAATACCCTGTATATTTTTGCACATTTTAAACGATAATTTAATTTTAAACAAAATTTATTAATACATAAATACCCTAAACTTACAAATAAACGAACTACAAGCATTTAAATGTACCAGTTCAAGTTGAAATGAATATCATGAAGCCAATGAATGGCCGATTATTGAAAAGTAAAAGAATAGTAGATTATTCTACAAGTAAAGAAAAGTGGACGTTTTAATAAATTTTGCTTAAAATTAAATTATCGTTTAAAATGTGCAAAAATATACAGAATATTCCATTTAAAAAAATGTTGTTTTTTTAATATCTCGAAAACGCGAAGTTCAATTGTTTTTAAAATTATACCATCGTAATCGAAAGAAAAAACGCTACTACTTTGGTAATTTAACCAACATCGTATCTTTAGTAGTAACAAAGTTGGCAATAGTGCCGACTTCAATTTGAACACCCTGTATATCATTGTTTTATGAAATCAAATTTTATATATAGTATACTAGGGTGGTCAGCTCATTCTGATAAAGCACCCGTGGTGCCCCCGGGACTTAAAAAAAATTACTATCTTTTGTGAAAATTTCGGTAGTATAAAAATATTCAATATTCAATTATAACCAACTGATAGAATAAGTTATATTTTATCATTTTTCTCATCACAAATTTTTTGATAAAATTACCAGTTATTCGAGAAAATGACATTCAATGTAAGGAAGACCGCCGTCTTCATAAATTACATTTTTGTCCGATCAGGCGTATTCGTTCATTTACAAGCTCTGCTTTCAGGGCGGTAAGTTCAACTTACCGCCCATGGCAAGTTAATAAAGTACCTTATCATTTAAGTCGACTATCAATTTAAAATTCGTCGGAATTGAAACAAAAATTGTTTTTGTTTACTTCATAACAACCAGGCGCATTAACAGACTTGATAAAATTCACAGTATCAGCACAGTATAAATAACATACAGTAATGTGACTCTCGCAAATAATTACCACCCACCACACCACAAGCTGGCATGTGTCGGTAGTACGTAGAGAGCAGTTCTGTTTCAAACACGCGAAAGAGCGCATCGAATTAGCCAGGGCCGGATAACCAACAATTGTGCAGTACTAGTGCCCCGTAGTACAAAATTAATAGACATAGTAGTTATATCACCGGTAAGTGTTATTTTTTCCTATATACTATTATTTTTTAATAATTACGCTCGTAAAAACAATGCCGTATTTAAGAATTCACTTTTGTATATATTTACCAATTGGTTAAAATTGAATTACCAACACGTAATAGAACAAATAAGCGATTACGAAATCCTACATAATAAAATTTTTTATGCTGACTTCTTAAATTGAGTTCAACAATGAAGAATCTAGGTCAACGCCTTATCAGCAGGTGTGAAACACATCGTCTTTTGTTACTCTCGGCTGTTAAAAAAAGTCAAAGCGTGCGTTAGGATTGTACTTTTTAGCATTTCGTTTGTCATTGTGTCTTTAATTTAATATAGATGAAAATAAATTTTATTATTATTATAGTGTAGATTCTCCATTTGTTTATTGTACAGGTATTCAAATTCTATGCAGTAATTATATCTATCATTTATACGCTCGACTGAGGGTGTATTACACATTAAAAGACATAAACAGAAATTCTAAATCAGCCAAAGGGAGTAAAAAGATAATTATATTGAAACATAATTAACACTCAAGTTTTCGTTTTGTAAATTCTTATTCTATTATTTACGTTAATTTAAGTTCAGTTAATAACAAACTTATTGTTCAAAGGCGTCAATTAATTTTGTTGATTCACATATGTTGTGATATCAAATTGTAATAATTAAATTCAATATTTTATAAATCACTTTTACTGTCTTTTTATCAAAATGAATTGTAAAGTCATACCAACTATTTTCATAATGTAAAATCATTATGTTGTATTCTTTTTATGCACTGGCATTCTTAACTCCACGTGCATCCCGTGGTACATGATATTATGCGTTCCATAAGAATCGCAATCTTGCATTTTGGAATAGCAAGTAACTCTTGAAAGAATAATGTAACTTTACTTGGTAATTAACGATGTAACAAGGAACAACTCTTTTAACTTAGTTTAATAAATGTTTTGAATATTTAAATTGGTTATCGTTTTATTTATTAGATTCGATAAGTAAAACTTCAATCAAGTGGTTCACTACACATAATTCTATTTCATATTTTACTATACTATTATAAACAAGATATTTTGTTTACACATTTGCTCGACACATAATTTTACTGAATACGGCTCTGCGTGTTATTTCAGCATTCGTAGGCGATTTCGACCGATAAACTTTGGTGCACTGCTTCGTATATGCGCGTGATATTCGAAGGTGGATTAATGAAATGAAAGGTACCGCACACAAGTAAACCTACTGATATACTGTGGTATCAGTGTGATTTTTTTTAATGTTTACTCTATATACTCTATACATATATAGAAAATCACTTATATCTTGGAAACTATTTAACACAGATGCTAAAGTGAAGGTGTTTTGAACAGTATTCAATAAGGTCTACAACTTTGCTACAGTAACTCTTTCTCCAAAATAATTAGGGGAGCCAATATTTGAAAAATTGTGTTTTTACATGCTATTTCCCTATGTTACAAAATCGATAATGTTATATCGATATGTTTAAAATTCACTCATAGATCCGATCGGGCAAAAAATAGTATAAGCATTATACCACCAGTCTCGGCTAATTTAGAGACCTTCGCTACGCGTCAGTCCCCACACTATTAGCCTCGACTAGTAAAGCGTACCTACCGCCCTTTTAATACTTTAATTACTATTTAGTTGTTATGCAAGTGCATTGCGGCGCAATTATAAGCAATTTTCATTCCCAATAAACATTATACTTATTTATACAATTAATAGTAACAACAAACTTAATATCACTAATTTTGAGCACCATAAGTTTGCGGTTACTATTATATAAATAAAAATGTTTAGTGGGTGTGTTTTTTTATTCGAAGAATATAGAAATACTGAATCTTATGATATGTTTTTATTTGCTTTGAACAATAAAAATCATATCTTATAAAAATGAGTAAATGATTCTATGTAATAGTAGATTACTTACCGAGGCGGGAAGTAGAACATTACACGGAGAGCAATGTTGCTGCCCGAGGCGTGAAGCGCCAAGGGCAGCAATTGCTCGACGCGTAATGTCTTCCCGCCGAGGTATGTATACTATTTTATTCACAATCGTACATAATTATGTTCTTACATTGATACCTTATACTTGATATATGTAGGACAGAACACCAGCGTTTTTATTCCGGTGGCGATAAAATGACAATTGCTGCAACAATTGTCAAAGTAAATTCGTGTCACTACTAAACCAAATTTAATTACATTGCTCCTAATTGCAATTTACACGAGTTAAAATGTCTCATAGTGACACTGATGTAAGTTGCACACCACCGGAAGTTGCTAAAACAGTGACTGACTGTTTGTTACCTGCTAAAAGTAAAGATAGATACGAAAACTTCTGCCATCTGTTGAGAATATTTAGAACGAGCAAAAGGTAAGTAATGGATATTACTAACCAAGAGAACTCATTACTAACCAAGAGAACATATTATTGACTATGGTGTATAATAAACTACTTTCTAACTTTTTAAACGTCAGTAATGAACACATTATGTATCGATTGTGAATAAAATATTTTTCCTACGACCATATCAGAAAGTAGCTCATATCGCACAATCAAGTTGCCTAGAAAACCGAACATAACACACGAAAGTAAAACTCACTAGTGATTTTACTTTCTGCTGTGCGATTTACTTTCGCAAATCTCACGGTAGAAATCTATGCAGTAAATAGCAAATTGTATAAGTAATAAGAACCTGCTTATATTTGTTGACTATTTTGATACATTAATCATCTACTAACACGATAATTAATTAATTCTAGCTGTATCTATTTCATGAAAAACTAGTGATTAGATATATTGAGGGATATTTGACATATTTTCACTGCACCAATTGTCATTACACCAAAACAACTTTTCACTGCAAAATAATAATTTTAATCTTGTTTTCCATTTCCAACAATATATTTTAATTTAAATTGCTAATGTAAGTTTTAATTCATATTTTTTAGATTTATTGTTAAAAAGTTTTAATAATTACTATAATTAATTTCTAAAAATATTTCAAATAAATAAATAATCAGAGACGGCTTTGTATAATGTTCAATATGCGGATGATAGTCGTTTGTTTAAAGACGCCATAAGTATAAAGGCTAATTTTATCATTGTTAGTAGTTAACTGTAAATTTTTCTTTGGTTTAAATCTTTTATTCAACACCTCTATATAAATATCATGTTTACTATGGTCATTTTAAATAAGGAAAGTGATTGTTTACTCTTATGTTACATTATAACCTACGTTGCCCATAGCAACGTGGGTTATTTTTAAAAAACTCACTCCTTCAAAGATAACAACCAATCACCAGCTTACGTTACTTAATATTATTAAAATCCAGTCATCGTGCTAGAGTATTACCGTCAGAACTACAGACTAACTATACATTGCAAATTCGATGTTTAAACTTAAATAAAGAGGTGTTGGATAAAATTTTGTATGGCACGCGTGAGTTAAGGATATTATCCACTCAGAAAAACTAACCCTCTCGGGCCTGCCGGCCCTCGAGGGTAAATTTTTCGTTCGTGGATAATATCTTACTTAACTCACTTGTACCATGAATAACTATTATCCAACACCTCTTTATAAATACCATGTTTACTGTGTTCATTATAAATAAGGAAAGTGATTGTTTACTCTTTTGTTACACTATAACCTACGTTGCTAAGGGCAACGTGGGTTATTTTTGTAAAACTCACTCCCTGGAAACAAACCTTCCGTTTCATTCCACAAATATATTTATTGTTATCACTACAAGCTGATAGGAACAGACATCAATTTTTCGGTTGTTTATAATAAGAAATAGTTATTTAAAACATAATAGATATTTGGTAATCTTCTAGTTTTGAGCTCCCCAATGCGAATTGATCATAACAACTATGTTTAAGAAACTCGCTGGAATTGATTACTACGCTGTTGTCGGTTGTACTTTTTTTTATCCTAAATAAAATATTAATTCATAGTTTATAAAAGAAATTCTATATTAGCTGAATTATAGGGTAAAATGCTTATTATAATTTCATAGATATAATCTTATCAGATATAAAATTCAGATTTTAATAAGCATCTCTTCTTATAATACAGAAGATGTTAAATATTATATTTTATTTACGATAAAGTAGAATCAACAACTGTGTAAAAAGAGTGATTGCCACGACTTTATTACACATAGCAGTTGTTTATGCGATCTTATAACCTAAAAGAAGAAACGTCAAACACACATTATTTTTAATTCGTAAAACCAAGACCTGCAAACTAGCTACTACTTTTTTTACTCTCACAGCCACCTACTATTGCATGTACCATCATGAAATAATATTTTTGTAATATATAAAATCTTCAATAAATTATGTTTTTATGAAATATAATTAGGTATTGGATAAAATGTTGTATGGCGCACGTGAGTTAATGATATTATCCACTCAGAAAAATTAACCAACTCGGGCCTACGGCCCTCGTGGGTTAATTTTTCAATCGTGAATAATATCTTACTTAACGCACTAGTACCATAAATAACTATTAAATGTTTAAAATGGTTAAAATATTGAAAACTCATTTTTACAAACACCTTTTCACAACTCTCAAATTCCAAGAAATTTAACTAATTGTTATAATAATCCCTTTACGGATAAAACAATAATACTGACAATATTCAAAACGCACTTACACACACGCTTTCCCCAATTAACATCACAAATTGTTACAATAATCATATAGTTATAAACTTTATTGGTACTGAAAATAATGATAAAAATAAAATTACTAAATAAAATGTAAATTGTTTTTTGTTAGCATTAAAATAATTTTTTCTTTGAAAAACTGTATTTTTCTGGTCGTAGGAAAAATAGTGTACATAACTCGGTGGAAAGTGTGTTTCTTACTCGTGTGATTTCCGCACTCGGCTGACGCCTCGTGCGTAAATTTCACACTCGTACGAAAAATGCCACTTTCCACTCTCGTTATGTAATATACTATAAAATTTATTCAGAATTATAGCATTTGAAAACGACAAATACTACACGATAACACTACATGTTAAACGATTTATCAATAATGTTTGCACACAAGCATCACTTTATTGAAATCAGTTTTATTGAAAATTTACACATTTTTCTTTATTCACATAGTGTTGTGTTTGTTAGTGTCGGGACAAGAACGACGGCATTCGCTTACCAAATTCATGACGTTCTGCTTTCCTGTTTCATTTTTTGTTAAGCGGTTGTTGAAGTATCTGTTATTAATTTAATACGTATCTCTGTTGAATCATTCACTACTTTCAGGTTCTTAATAATTTTTAGTGCTTTGACAAACTGTAGATTTTACTGTACATCATCTAGGTCGATAGTAATTCCCTTTTCCCCGTCGTAAATTGGCTCTTTTCATGTTAAAACGGTAACCATTTCTACTTATACTTATATATTTGGACTTAAATGTTGTTGAGGTGCCATAGCAGCTTTTGGTTCCAAGTACCAAGCCTTGATGTATATAGCAATGATCAATGAACAAACAAAGGCTATAAATTGCCTAGGCCATCCACCTAGCATGATGGATGGCTCCAGGTGCCCTCAAAGTCTCTTGTCTACCAATTGTACTTCCAAGAAAGAAAATAGTTAACTCTAAAAGTTCCTTGTAGTCATCTTGAGGATGTTTTTCTTCTAAAAGTTTCCTTGCGAACTCAATTAATTCTTCACAACAATGTTTTAAGTTTTTACATATTTTAGTTATAATCCCTTATAATAAAGAAGTACAAAATAGAAAATGAAATCAATTTACGACGTTACTGAATTCTTCAAGCTCACCTGCTGTTTAGCTTATCAGTTAAATTACTCGAGTCGAGCACGTGATCGCCGAGTTATCGCCAGTGATTCGCGATGCATTTTGCATTTTCGCATTCGTGATTACTGTGACTCAGATTCATCAATTTCTTGTTGGACTCGAGATAAAAAGCAGGTTACATCCGTTTCTTTTGAGGAATCAAAACAAACAACAAACATATACTTCGGTCTTGAAATTGGATCCTGCTTAACGTAGAGCTCTGATCCAACTTGCGTAAACCGGCGCGGCAACGGTCCTACATGAATGTCATTTTCTCGAATACTACTGGTTTTACTAAAAAATCAGTGAAAAACAAAATGATAGAGCATAAAATTTCCTATTAGCTGGTTATATTTTAATATTGAATAGTTCTTCTTTCTAGCAAACTATAGAACAAAAACTATAAATTTTTACTAAAATAGTAGTTTTCGACAACTTTAAGGCCCCGGGTGCACGGGTTAGGGTTATCCAATTATGCTGAAACTTCGCATGCTTCATTTTCTAGGTATTAGCGCCATTCTAGAGGGCTAGATTTTAGCTAGAGCTAAGATTTTCAATAGTTCGTTTTTTAAAACCACCCTAATTGGCATACACAGATTATTGTATGACAAGAGGTACATTAAAATAGTAAATCTTTTGCACTTTACGCCTTACTCGCTTCTAAATAATTTGACAACTTGTTGTCAATTTTCATATACTTAATAGCTATACTGTACCAATTTTCAAAGTTGAGTTCCTGTCGGATGTTTTATTGTTAATATCGTCGTCCTATTAGAAAATATTTTCATATTTCCTTGGGTTGCATATACCTCCTCCAATACTGTGTTTTCCCATTGACTGTAGATTATCGTAATCAGATATGCTGTTATTTGTTATATTAATTTTAAGATGCTCTTTAACTTTAATTTTAATTTTCAGTTGCAGAAGTTTCGTTAAAGTTTTTGTTAATTGGGCATCTTAGTCCGACATGTATTCAGATTTCTGTACTTCACTAAAATAATTTAGACTGGTTATTATAAGTTTTAGTACATTCTTTTGTAGACAGACAATTAACAATCAGTTTATTATTTTGGTAATGGTAATAGTTGCTTGTTTGTTGAATCCGGAATTTATTCGTGTTAATTATTATTATTTACTAAATACGAGAATCTATATCGAGGCTTATGTTTTTAGTGGGTTGACAGTTAAGTTGACAAAACGTATTCTTTTCAAGCAAACTGTATAAGCTCTGTATAAATCGAACAGTGCGGTTGAGCCCGAAGACTATGCTTGAAGGATCACCTACAAGGGATGTTGACACGAACACAGCCTTTCACATCCAAGCAACCCACCTCCTGGTGGTATATCATAGGTCTCTGCCTTTAGATAGAGTCGGATGGGGCCCTGTTGAGACTTACCAAGCCTATAATTTAATAAACCGAACAATTCCTAGGAACTCCTAGACAGATCTAGGACCAAGACCAGCTATTTTGAGGTTGGACTCGCCGGGGCAGTGTACACACGTCCGCATGGTGGTCTTCGGGGGACTCCCTCGAAGACAGATCCCGACGGGTGAGCAAGTTAATAGCTTCGGCACTAGCTTGGAGAGCTAATAGAAGGTGGATAGCAATCTCGCTCCGTCCAGTGAGAACTGGTATCATTCACATTAGAGAGTGACCCGCTAATTGAGCGTACCTGAATTCCTTTCCCAATAGGGGGGAAGTAAGTTTTTACGGCAGGTATGTCACAATTACAAGTAGGTATGCCTGAATCAAATGGGAAAGTTATACAGCAGTCCTAGGTAGATTTTAAGCTCATATTTATTTAAAATAGTATGTTCCAATAACGTTTAAGGGAAAATAGTTAAACTAGCCTTTCGATTTGCAGAGTGGGGCACAATATTCTTCATTTTCCCCATCGTTGCACTTTGTTTTGTTATTCTTTGAATTTAAGAGTGTAACAAGCTAATTTCTTTAACAACAAATAAACAAAAGCCCCACACACATGAACATCAATTCTTATATTCAACTCTTATATTTACACTTAAAAGTCATGGGTGCTAATTACGACGGAGACAGGAATACTTGAACAGTATAAAAGGCACATTGTTGTTATTTGTTTAAAAACAATCATGGAAATGTACAATTCGGGAAAACTTCCATCTGAGTGACGTTAAGTTCTTTGTCTCTTATTGTTCTTGTTTTATTTTTGTTAAATGAACTACAAACAATTTGTCGTGCCAAGTTATAACGAATAATTATTGAATGTTAAATTCGTTCATAAGATCAAATTTCTGAATATCGTTTAGCAAAATATGCAATTCACAATCTATGCGTATGAAAGAAATATAATAATTCATTACTGTATGAAACACAAGAGCATTTCAAGGCATTACACATTCACATATGTAGAGATACCATTCTAAATACATTTTTCCTATTTTCTAAATTCAGAACCAATTTTCTTTTATTAATATCGTGAATGAATTTTAAAAATAATTATTTACAAAATATCTTACTGAAGTGTATTGCAATAATCCATTTATTATTTTATGTTTGTTTTAACTTTAATATAAATTTGCACTATCACCTGTAAAAACTAATAATCACAATAAATTAAAAACTGCTACATACTAAAGATGCTGGAACCTGGACAGCTGTCGTTGAAATACGAACTTCTTACAAAAAAACTGAATCTTCTGGCGTTGCAATTATTTCTACATTTAGATTTGTTAATTTTGTTAATATTTATTGTTTTTGTAAATGTCTAATTACTACAAAAATGTCGATTAGGGCTGTATGCATCAACATATAGTTTCATTTAATAAGTGTTTTTTAAAGGAATTATGGAAGAGAAGTCATCGTTATTAAAAGCAGAACTTTCAAAAATTAACATTATTGATTAATTTAAGGATTCTGAAACTTTAATAAGTAGGTAAAAATCCTGACGAAACTAATTCTCAAGTTGTTCGAAGAAAACTAACATTTTGAAACTAGAAACTCAGAACGTAAAAACCAAGAAATCGACCAACCCAAAATTTTACTAAACTGCCACACATATTTTATTAAAAGTTCCCAAAAGTCAGAAAACTTTAAATCCAGAGCACGTTATCAGAATCCAAGCTATAACAATGTCTCGTAAAGTATGAGTTACAGTTCTAAAAACGTCTTGTTCTTTTGCTTACATTTTACTATTGACAAAATCTTGTCTCGAACAGTCTCTTTGATCTTCAATGCTGTATATTTTTGTGCAAACGAATTTATTACAATACTTTAAAAGGACTAGCTTTTATTTCCTCCGCCTTTTTATATTACAATAAGCACAACTGTTTTTCGTAGTAACTAAAAAGACATATAGTCTTAAAGAAAACTACGTTTACACAAATGGTAATATTATTTTAAGTATACGAAGACAGACATAATGTTGTTCCATACTTTTTTTAATTTAAAACGAATTGAAATAAATATCCTCAAAAATGAGTTCATTTACATTACATGTTTCCATGGTCTACTAAATAAATTCAAACTTCTCATTCTGCATTGAAGTTAAAAATTCTCATCCAATTAATTGATAATGTAAATTCTGTTGGTCAAACATAATCGCAGTTGTATAGCACGATGTTCTTCCATTCAACAACATCTCATTGTATTAACTGCTTAAACCGTATTTAATGCAGTTTTATGCTTAACGGTTCAATAATCTTTACCTCTATTATGCGCTTTGAAATAAAATTCAATTAATATCCAACTGAAATGATTAAATTTGAATCATAATGAACGGAGTAAATACATAACGTAAAATGGATTTGTATATATTTGAATCGCCTTTTATTGGATTTATGCAACGAAAATTCTGTTAATGGTGTTTTAAAACAATAGATAGAATTTTTAAATTTAAAACTAAACGAATCGCTTAAGGCGCTTATCGGTCACGCTTATCTCACATTAACTTCCATATACGAAATATGAGAAGAAAATAGACTGAGTTATTTGTATTTTTATAAAACTACAAATGTAGCAAAAAGATGTTTATTAGAAAGAATTAGATCAACTGGATAGTTAAATATTTATAGAATGTGTAAAATATGTTAAACTGAACAAATCTGTAATAGTTGTGTAAATAAATGGCATTAAACACAAAACTTCGTTGCTATATGTATTAAAAAATTCAATTTCTAGACTGTAACCTGTTCAAATTTTAGATTCATTTTAAATACATTGTAAAATGTATTTATTGCAAAGAATCTTAGTACGGCCCTGTACATTTAAATATATTTTCGTTGGTTTAAAATTGCAGCCTTTTTTCAAATGTAATAGTGTTTTTCGTTAATATAAAATGCCATCTTACGCGTTCTCACGCAGATTGAATCGTTTTTCTAATAAAAATACAGAGATATAACTGCCTTCTAGACGGAATTTACATCTAAAGATGCATTTAATTCAAATTTATGTACGTGCTTATTTTCGTTTTTAATGAATAGATTCTTCGAAAATATATATCAAAAAGGAACAGACTGAAATATTATTAAATACCAGGCTTCATGCTACAAAGCAAGTCTTCGACCCTGCAAATGCCGGTGGAATGTTCGAGAAGGTTTTCTTTCATTGGTGCGATATGCGCCATTCCTGGATCTGATAGGGTAATAATCAACTTCCCTTTCTTAAAATATTGTTTACTCTGGAAAAAGTTGAATTTTTAGAGAAGTTGAAAACAAATCGCCAAGCAGCGGGGCGCATACAGTTTGAAGAGTGTGAAGGAGTTTGCCAAGCAGGGCGCATACAGAAGGTCGCGGATAACTTGCCAAGTAGACGCAAGGTTCTGTTATGGATCGTCAAGTGAAATAAGTTTGAGTTTTCTCTTTCAGTTTACCGATCAGAAATTTAAGAGCTTTAGATTAAAGCTTAGTATTTTGTTTTAGTAAAGTCAATAACTAATCCAGTGTGCTGTTAGTTTATGATTTGTGAAGTGAATTCAATAGTTAATTGAATTTTAAAGATAAAGAAACTACATTTTTGTTCCGTATTGCAGCACTAATATTGGGAGGTGCATACATTTGTGCCGGATTAAGAATAATACCGTATTGGGAATAAATAAATATAAATAAAATAAATAAATAAATATAGAAATAAAATTGTGTCAACGTGGTAATCTTTTAAATAACGAACGTTTCTTTTGAAATTATATGGGTCTAAATCTTTATTAACGAAAGGATACTGCAAATCTACGTATGATATAATTATCATAAACTTCATAAAGTTCATAAACTATGGTTATTACTTCAGCATCGATACCAATGATTCAAAGTTCTTCATTTATAATGTGTGAGGTACTTTGCACCTAATGTTTAATTGAATTTAAAGGCATTATTGTGTTAGTGATGCTGAAGAGAAATCAATTTTTTACTATAGATGTTTTTCTGAGAAATAGAATAAGAAATACGTTAAGATAAAGTAATTAAAGTGTGGTCGCGTCTTATGCTCTTAAGACAGCTGCGTATGTAAATCAACTCGTAGAGACATATCTATGTAGACGATAAAATACAAAAAAATGTTTTACAAGGGAACTTCTACAAATACGAAAATCGAAGATAAAATGCGGCCAACACCCATCTTGCTTATAAGCGCGACTTCTATTTGAAAATGGAAATTGAAAATTTGATTAAAATCTGCGCTTCACACTTTTGTAGTACCCTTGTTAAAGCATAAACCAATTGAACCTTTATTCGTACTTATTTTTAGCCAAGAAAATTACTACAGTTTTTTTTAAGTTTAGAACACCCTATGAAAAGAACTATAATAAGCTTTCAAGTATTTTTATATTTTTAACGCGAAAACCCTCTTCGACGCCCTCTAAAATTGCTCTGTATTGTTGCTTTCCTTGTAAACGATAAAATTACCTTTTTATCAATTTATTTTGCGTTCATGGCCACCTACCGTCCTTAATGTCATCATATATCACTTAAAATATCGATACGCGATTACGGGCTTTTTTTCTAAACTGTGTGAACAGGCTTCTCCAAATGCTTATTGTTGGTTCACATAAAACCTCAAATAATACACCGCCTTTATTCTGTAGAACAAAAAAATGGCTGTTTACTGAAATCTATCACGTTTTTCACATCAAAAATGTATTTATCTTATAAATTGCTTGCCTGTATTGATTCGGAGTATTCGGACGTTGGTGTATGTTATGCAAGCTACATTTCATTTTTATCTGAACTCTAGAAGTGATTTCTAAAAGAAAGTTACATAAGATGATAATGTGAAGTTGTTATTATGTAGCATTCAATAACGTTATATAATTTTCATAATTACTTAGGAAGTAATATTATCAAGTGGATTTCTATATAAATCGCTCTTTGTATTGAAGGAAGAAATGAGTAAAGCAATAGTCAGCTTTTAATTTATAAGTGAACTTCTAGCCTGCTCTATAAGGTTGTAAAGCTTGTTGACCTATCTAGCCGTGATAGGTTGCTTAATCGGAAATTATAACTCGATACTTAAATTTATTCCAACAAAACAGAATCTAAAGCTCTAAACTTTACCATTTAAGGTTAAGTTAAATAACAGCGTTGAGTAAAGAGTTTTAAATTGGCGCAATGTAATAGGAAAAGATTGTGCCTGCATGGTCTTCACCCGCACGCCCACAAACTTAAGTATTGTACGATGCTTCCGCTACGGGCATTAATTGTACTATTCATTAGAATGACTTGATCGGATCTCCAGCATCAAGTAAATCGTTAAATGCCAGCTACAGTATTTCCAATAGAGCAAAATGGTCCAAAAATGTGTTTTTTTTTCAACCTAGAACCAGATCAGACTTCTAGGTTTTATAAAGTAAACAATTCTACAAAACCGCTATTTACGACATTTTACTACGGTATGGAGGTTTTCTATTTCAAAAAATGTCAGCAATTGATCAATTGATTAAGTATTAGTTAAACTTATCACTTCACCACGAATGCATTCATATTTTGACTATGCGAGAAAAATTCTTATTTGTGTGAATTTTTATGTACATGCTGCGAAGCAATTAAATGGAGTTCTCCAAAAATATTTGATCCATGAGCTATAGTATTGAGTGTTTTTGTGACGCAGTAAATGACTAAGCAGATCCATAGCGCACGAGTAGAAAAGACTGCTTTGAACATGAAATCGTAAATAAATATTTTGACAGCTTTTTACTAAGCTATGTTTACAATTAAAATATGCGAGCTTTAATTGGCATAACAACAGGTAAATCTGAGTCGGTAGGTAAATAGGAACAAATTCAAATAAATAAATAAAGATTGAATTGGAAATTCAATAAAATAATAATATAAGTAATTAATAACGTATTTTATAATTAGAATATCATTAGAATTTTTATTATTTAGAAATTTTATCTTCCAATGTAAACCAGGTGACCGTGCAGGTCAGCAAACCACAGATTATTTAGACATGAAAGGAAAATGTTCTTGTCGAGGTAATCAGCAAGAAAAGCTCTCAAATAATATAAGTAACTATCGATGGCCAAAGTTTCTTCTCTAATGTATTGCCCAATTGTTGCTTCTAATAAACCTACCCACACATTCAATTCAAAGTAAACTTGTGATTGCTGTGCTTGAGTGAGAATTTTCTATTGACCAGATTTGTTTGTGAATTTACACTTGTCGAGCCATATTAATATGCCACTATTGACACTACTTTAGCTATGTTCTTATAAATATATAATT
This sequence comes from Agrypnus murinus, assembly GCA_929113105.1. Taxonomy (NCBI): domain Eukaryota; kingdom Metazoa; phylum Arthropoda; class Insecta; order Coleoptera; family Elateridae; genus Agrypnus; species Agrypnus murinus. The sequence goes on along the minus strand of OV816026.1, from coordinate 111,873,299 downwards.
TGTGGAGAAGACTATGGTTGTTTTTATTATTTGTACTATTGAAGAGATCTGGACCTTGTTCATTAAAAAATTACGTTGTTATCTACAGGACGAGGAGTTTTGGTAACGTGGATTTTAAATGGTCAATATTTATGCTTTGAAAGTGTTTTCTCGCCACACTAAATGGTGCGATAACGCCACCTCTGTCGCAATTTATCTTGTGAAAATAGAACTATTAGCTCTAACCTAATTACAACTTTTATTATATAAAAGTTCTCTTATAAAACTTCTGGTAATCTTACCGCTTGTAAAATATTCTGTTACTCTTCAACAGTTCTAACACTATATTTCTGCCTTGGTTTACCAAACAAACAATATTGGACTAAATGATTATCAAGAAGTAGAAAATATGTTGCATTTGATTGCTGTCTTTCAGGATAACGTTCGAATAACGAGCTGCAAATATGTTTATGAAGCAATTCGCGCATTTTGATGCAAAGTATAAAAAATCCAAAGCGCATCACGTTTTTCTTCATTTAAAAATGGCATTGCTTGGTAAATTTAGTCGCAGTTTAACCAAACTGTCAAAATTTTTTTAGATAGGTGATTTTGCTCCCAAAACACTCTTATGTTGTGTATTTTTTTAAAACTCGGCCAGGTAACATTAACAAGTTTTTGAAAGTTTATTTCAACTTTACGGCAAAATATAAGAAGGGATGTAAGAAAAGCGGTAAATAATTTAATAAAACTTGTGGAGTTGTGGTTAGAGGTATTGACGATTTTGTTTCCAAAGCACTCGTTTCAAAAATGAATAATTTGGCATTTCTGCAAAAATTAAAAAAAATGATCCATAATGTATGTATTGTATTGTAATAAATAAAACTTTATTCAAAAATGCAAACATTCAATATAGCACCCATAACAGCCAGTCTCGGTGGATTAGTGGTTTGCATGTTTGCTTCATAATCCAAAGATCGCAGGTTCGATCCCCGGCCGAGCTGGTAATTTTACATAGCGGAGAAAAATTTAAAACATGCCTTCTTTTCGGATAGGAAGTGAAACTGTAGGTCCCGTGTCAATGCGATGTTTGGTACGTTAAAAATCCCTACTGGGGGTGGAATTCCCCCAGATTCGGCTAAATTCTAGTAGGGTTGGCCAAATGATCATAGCAATCGGTGCCATGAGGTACGAAGGATGCTCCGCCATCCTGATTCCTCACCCAAAAACAAATAAACAAATAATAAGTAGCACCCATAACAAAAACAAAAGACATAAAAAAAGATAGAAAAGATAGAAAAAAACAAAAGACAAATTGTTGCCACAAAATCTTATAGATGTTGGATGTTATGAAATATAATATAAATACAAAGATTAGTTAAAGTTTCACAAGTTTTATTAATATCTTAACCTGACAATATTGTTTCAACACTTTATGTCATTATCAAAGGTAGATAAGATTGATAAACAAACACGTTTGCTAAGGATAAATACATACAGAAAATAGGTAACTAGATACAATACATACAAAAACTAAATATCTAACACTTCTAATAAAGGAGAATTACTAAGCTCAGTTTGTTCATTCATTAAAGGTACTGTGCGTTTATGTCTGTATATTTCAAAAGCTTCTAAAATGTCTAATTTGTGTGTGTTGTTGCAAAAATGTAAGAATTTAATGTTGTTTTGGGGTGTCATTGGGTGGTTCTGTTCCAAAATGTGTTTGGCATAATTCGATTTTTCTGGATGTTTAAGTCTATAAGAGCGTACGTGTTCTTTGTATCTTATGTCGAAATTTCTAAGTGTTTGTCCAATAGAAACCGAGTTACAAAAAGAACAATTCAAACGGTAAATGCCGGATTTCATGATATCTTGTGTTTTGTCTTTAGCATTGAATAAAATTGAAAAGGTGTTGGTGTTAGTTTTACAGGTTATTTTGTAATTGGTGATTTTTCTTATTATAGTTGCAATTTGTTCTGATATCTTGCCAAAGTATGGTATTGATATATAGATATATAGTTTGTGTCTTGTATTTGAGTGTCAATTGGAAATATTCTTTTGATAGCTAACCTATAATCTTTTTGTTGAATTAAAGTGTCAATCATGTTATAGTTATAATGGTTTGCATGTGCTAATTGTTTGATGATTGAAATTTCTTTATCAAAATGTGATCGTTTCATTGTAGTAGTTAAAGCTCGGTGTACTAAAGATCTATAAGCCGCTAGTTTATACATTTTATCATGACATGAATCGTTAGGAATAGTGACGTCTATGCTTGTGGGTTTTCTGTATCTGAAAAAATCAAATTCATTGTCTGTATAAATTGTAATAGTTAAATCCATAAAATTAATAGTTCTATTTTGTTCTGTTTCTAGTGTAAACGTGATGTTTGGGTGAAGACTGTTAATAAGAATTAAAAATTCATTGATAACCTCAAAAGAACTGTCAAAACAAGCTAAAATGTCATCAACATAACGAAACCAAAAATAATGTGTTTAGAAAGATCTAATTCAAATATTCGATCTTCTAAATTATCCATAAATATGTTACCTAATAGATGACTCAGAGAATTACCCATACTTTGGCAAGATACCAGAACAAATTGCAACTATAATAAGAAAAACCACCAGTTACAAAATAACCTATAGAACTAACACCAACACCTTCTCAATTTTATTCAATGCTAAAGACAAAACACAATATATCATGAAATCCGGCATTTACCGTTTGAATTGTTCTTTTTGTAACTCGGTTTATATTGGACAAACACTTAGAAATTTCGACATAAGATACAAAGAACACGTACGCTCTTATAGACTTAAACATCCAGAAAAATCGAATTATGCCAAACACATTTTGGAACAGAACCACCCAATGACACCTCAAAACAACATTAAATTCTGCAAACAGAAACAACATTTCTGCAACAACAAACACAAATTAGACATTTTAGAAGCTTTTGAAATATACAGACATAAACGCACAGTACCTTTAATGAATGAACAAACTGAGCTTAGTAATTCTCCTTTATTAGAAGTGTTATATATTTAATTTTTGTATGTATTGTATCTAGTTACCTATTTTCTGTATGTATTTATCCTTAACAACGTGTTTGTTTATCAATCTTATCTACCTTTGATAATGACACGAAGTGTCGAAACAATATTGTCAGGTTAAGATATTAATAAAACTTGTGAAACTTTAACTAATCTTTGTATTTATATTATATTTCATGATTATGGAGTTCCACAAAGTAAGGCGGGAGACAGTAAACGTTGGATGTTAAGCCTATGTTTTGTAAATTATTGATTATCGAGGGTAGTTGCGTGCCTGCCTTGCAAAAGTACCACCCGCTAATGAGGCAATTTAGTGCGCCACAGAATTATTCATAACTAAAACTATAGATCCTGGAACAAATTCTTTTTTTTTCTAAAACTTTCTTATTGCCTTGGCTTCAATTGCTTTTCAGCATGTAGATCAAAATTCAAACAACTAAAAAAGTGTTTAGCATGGTAAAAATATAAATCAATTCATGGAGAAGTGATAAGTCTAACCGTTCAATCCGATAGCTCGGAGACTTTTGAAGATATCACGATGTGAAGGTTAAAAAGCACGATTTTTAAAAATGCTCAGTGGTTGACGTTTTTTTACTGAAAGATATAGAGAAGGTCTGTACCGTAGTAAAATGTCGTAAATAACCGTTTTGTATGTAGAATTGTTTACTTTATAAAACCTTTAAGGTCTAATCTGGTTCTACGTGGATTTTGTCAGGCTTTTTGGTTAGGCGGTTGCGCGTCTTTAAAAATCTTCACTAAACAATAACCTCTAGTACAAAAACGAGCTCCCTCTATAAAAATCACACAACCAAAAGGGGATGGCTAAAAATGTTACGCAGGTATAGGACAAGATTTACTAATCTAATCAAAACAAAATCAAGACAGAATTACTAACTGCACTTAGACGCAATTAATAATTAAGAAAGGAAGCTTACCAGATCTAATTTGTGAAGATACTTATTTTAAAAGCCCCATTTAGAAATATCAATTTAGAAATGACAGCCTAGATTTAGTAAGTTACCTAGATTCAGGTAAAAATCAAATGTTTTTAGTTTATAAGATTCTGAAAATTTAAGAATTTCTGAAATGGTGAATTAGCCATCTCTGACAATTTTCCTATTTAATTCTTTAGAAAGGCATATTTGATATAACACCCTAATTTAGTTTTTATTTTAGTGGCGAGTTAAGAAAAATACATCTTTTTAGAAAACAGAGTTTAAACAATGTAAATTGTTCAATAAATTAAACAATTAAAATACATTTAGAAAATCTTTCGTACAGATCTCCGAAGATCGTGGCTTCCCAGATTGGTGATCACACCTTCGCCTTAAGATTCTTAAAGTATTCAAAGAAAATTTTAAGAGTATTTATTTAGAAACTTCTATATCCGAACGAGAGTGAGCCTACAAGGACTTAGAGAGCTAGACAACCGTAGAGACATCTCTAAGGAGATCACATTTCTAATATTTACACTCCAAATGTCAACGTTTGACTCCTACTTTCAATTTTGGGTCTATCAGGTTGCATATACCTTCTCAGAGGCTATTGTAGCTGTAGTTATCTACTATCAACATGAACAGTGGGGATTTCTGCGTATACATCTATACAGGTATTTAGTTTTCCAGAGTGCTGTCATTTTCGATTTTTTCATTAATTCTTTTCTATTTTCAATAGGAAAAATATTTGTTGAGATTAGCATTCAGATGTGTACACGTATGAACACAGTATGAACTAAACTGCACTATTTGCAGTTTTTCCGGATATATTAGTTTTATGGATTTTTGACTCTTATTAGCAGTTTTTTGGTAGAGTGTTCATAATATCAGTTTCGATTGAAGGCTTCCTCTTACGAACCTCGCTTATTTATATGGGAATTTTTGCAGTACACAGAATATAGCTAACATCCAGGCTAGCTGTATACTGACTATACCACTCGTTTCACCCAACTAAGAATATAGTGCAGCGGTAGCGCCAGATGTGTACAGTCTACACACGATTAAGCTGGTACCTTCGGCGTGCGTGCTTGCGGTTGTACATTGAATTACCATGCCATCCTTCTAGTTCTTTGAAGTCCTCTGCATACACTTAAAAAAAGTAAGATTCAATTTTTACCGATCAATAAACAACAAGAATAATTTACACTGCTAAATAAATCTTCAGAGCACAACTTTCGTTTGTGATATCCTATGTATTCATCCCACTGTGTACAGCCACCTACATACAGTCTTTATTTTCTAAACTGCCAACCGTTGTGTAAAGTGCTAGAATAACACGTGACAACTTTATTTATAAAACGTTCTTTGCATGTTTCCTGATGTCTATCTCAAGTTATTGCTAGCTATAAAAGAAAAATAAATCTTGTCGTTTCCGTTTTAATGCTTTTCAAAACGTAACTGAGAATGACGTTCCATTAACAAGGTGAATACGACCATAAATGGAATACAGCACTATAATGTTAATTAAAACTCCTTTGTTGAACCATAAAAAAATATTTTGCTTATTTAATTGACGCAGAAACGCCTACTTAAAGCACTGTAATATAATGTAATACAGTTTAGAAAATATATCAGAATAATGAATATACGTATTCAACTATTACAATGGTGAAGAGTACTTCCATTTTGAACATGTATCAAAGGATAAGGGTCTTTAGAGAGCTGCTACTCTAGATTTATGTAATTGATCAGCTTCTAAGCATTTTCATGATAACTTGATTTTATTAAATTCCCTTATTCACTCAAACTTTAGAAAAGTAGGTACAAGTATGTACATAATTTGTACGATGTACGTGCATGCTTCACTTTTGACGGGGGTTGATTATCTGTATAGTGTATACGTATTGTGGGCGATTGGAAAGAATTCTCTCTTTTTGTGAGCATTTTGCTGAGCTATTTTCAAATCATTCATATAAATTGAAATGTTCAGCTGTTCGAGTTATTATTATTCCGTTGGTGCTCTTATCTATGTTTAAATATTTTATTTGGAATTTATTCCACTTTATTTATTAATGCTTATAAGAGATAAGTGAACAGATTATAATATTTTATATAAAACACTCTTACTGTAAGCTTTAGACTTTGTAATGTTCTTTCAGGATTTAATTTTTTATTTTCTAAATATTGTAAATCCTCTCTATCTTCTGTATCTATATATTTAGAACACAAGGCTCATTTCTGCTCCAGTTCGTTTGAGAGTTCTTCTGGTCCAATTTACGAGATTCTGTTTTTATATTGAAGCTTTCGTTGTGTATATTAGCCAACACTACTTAATATCTGTATTTCTTGAAGTTTTATATTTTTAAATAAATAAATCTAAAAGATTTATTTGTTTACGCAAGAGAACGACCATCTACTTGCAGCGCCATCTCAGTCCCCAGCGTTGTTAACTTTTGGAACTATTCACGATTATAAAAGTTTGCTGCTAACCCGCATAGTTAAAAACCATGGAATTCATATGAATTATACAAATTTAATATTAACTAGGCGATGTTCTGATGGCAATTGCTTATTTATAGATGTTTCTTTTATTGTTTGAACAAAACAAATCATCGTGAGATACGTTTGCAAACTTTTTGAACAAAACAAATCATCGTGAGGTGCGTTTGCAAATTGTTGCAAAACTTGCAAATGACTGGAGCGATTATTATAAATATTTCATTATAGGCGATCAAATTTATCGTGTTCTCATTAAACACTGCTATAGATTACGAAAATCTTATGTACTTCGATAGTGAATATGCCGGCTATATTGAACTTTGTAGTATATTTAGGTTTAATTATTATTTACTAATCTATATATTTAAAACCGGTTCTTTTTTTGTTCCACTTTTACGTCAAATATCCCAATCTGCAGTCAAAATTTAAAAATCTCGAAAAAAAGAGACACACTCAGAGACAGACAGAGATATTGAATTTCGTGAATATGCTCCACATACTATGAAACTCTACTGAGAATTGTTGAAAACATAGCGCCGGTGTCCACATGCGGGAATTCCCGTTGCGAGCTCGCTGCGGGCCCGCAAATGCGGTCTACGATACTATAAGTTAAATGGTGCAGTTCACACATAGTGCGTCACCGTTGCGAGCTCGCAACGAGCATCTTGCGGGCGTTTCTTGACGCAGATCCCTACAGCCCCGCAAGGTTGACGCAGACGCAAGTGCGGGCTCATAGTACCTTGCTATATATTGTGTGGTTCACACTTGCGGGTGTTTGACGCGAGTACGGTGTATTGTTAATTATAAAATTGAAAATGGAAGGTGCTAATTTAGAAGATATATTCGATATAGAACTATTTATTATTTTTTTTTCCTTAAGATAGCTTTATAATTTAGTAAGCGGGTAAATATACATATTAGTGCATATTTATATAATCAACCGGTAACTCTTTTGTTAACACGAATATTTGTTTCTACCGATATTATAATCATAGTGCTCTTGCTTATTGATCCAAAAAAATCCCTGACTTTTATTATTTATTTCACTGATATGAATTCTATTCTGTCTGTTTTTGGGGACTATTACATCTTTAGCACTGCAAGCACTCCTTTTTTAAACATACATAAGTTATTGCCTATGTAATTGAAAAAACAACAACGAGAAACACGTAGTTACTCGTTGTTGTTAATAAATTACATAGGGAATGACGTTATGTATGTTTAAAAAATGATGATCTACAATGTTATAAATGCAATACTACTAATTCTAAGAAAAGATGATATAAAGATTAAAAATCATTGAAATAAATAAAGTCAAATGTCAAATCATAGATAATTACAATTAGGGAATAGACTTCTCAGCTTTTAATCAAAAAAAGAGAGACCATTTTTTCAAACCTGAGGGTGATTTTATGGATCAATAAATCAGGGTGATTTAATTGTAATATTGGTTAAAATAAACATGAAATTCTTGTTAACAAAAGAGTTAGGGACTGATTACGTATTTTGTGCATTAATTGTATATTTACCAAGTACCAGCCATATGATTTTATATTTTAATAAACCTTTTACTATTTTTAATTTTATACTTTGTACGTAGTAATTATATTGTATTTATTTAGTTTTACTGTAGTTTAGTTTATGTTTGAATTATATACTTTGTGCAGAATGATTGTTTTCTCATTACATCCTTTCAAGTTGCCTTTATTACAAGTAGTTTGAGAAGTATCGAATAAATACATCATACAATTAACTTACCTGAGAGTTACAGCTAGCATTTCCACTGGAGGAATAGCGAGTCTCATATGTGTATCTTGAGACTTGATCTTGTCACTAATTTGTTCAGCAAGTTCGTCAAATGACTGAACGCTCATTCGGAAGTAATTATAAAATTTATCTGGATTTTCTCTTAAATCCGCAAATGATGTTACAAATCTGCCTCTTAACAGCCTTGAATCAGTAAACGGATGCATCCAATATCGCTTTTTTTTCTTTAAAATAAACATTTTGTTGACAATATAAGCAAATGCAACCCGTTTTTTGCAGTATACATCCATTTCTTTTGGCGGTAGATTGTTTACTGTGCGTCCTGCGTCATTTCACCGCGTGTAGTGTGAACTGATTTTTGCGGGCCCGCAGCGAGCTCGTTGCGAGCTCGCAACGGGAGTTTCCCGCATGTGGACACCGGCGCATAGTAAGCAGGTACAGGAAGGATGTTTAGTTCCAAAACGCGAAGCAAGCTCTGTAAGTGGAGAGTCGACCTAATACATCGATTACAAATAATGTTTTTAAATTAAAACAGAGCCTTATAACTGTGATATAAAAAAAGAATTAAGCAAATTGGTCTTGTAGAACTCGTAGAAGAAGTAGAATAAGAATGTCTAAGAATTAAAGACATGGAGAAAATGGCTAAACAAAGTCTAGAAATCTCCATATTAAGCATATGATACACGAATTCAATGTAGAATTTTATGATAAGAATGGGTGAGTAAGCCGGGAGAGGAGTCCGAGGGGGAGTTAGGTGGAGGGGCTAAGTCAAAGAAGGAGATAGTCGGTGGGGAAGGTAAGTCTGAGAAAGATATATGTAGGTTGGGTCGGAAAAAGCGGAAAAAGGAGTACGACGGAGATAACTAACGGAGGACGGGAGGGTAAGTCGGGGTAACTGTTTTTGTTCGACTGTGTTTATTTAATAAATATTAATATTAAATAATCACGCTTGAAAACCCGAAGGATTGTAATCACACAACCAACGTTGTATATAAGGAAATACTTCAATAAATTAGCCTTTTGACCGTCATGTCTTGCTGGGGTTTTCCCTGGTTCTAAATAACTTCTCAAAATCATGTTAGTTATTGGTGATATTTAGAAACGATATCTTTAAAAAATTTCATGACAAAGCTAGATCAACTGCTGTCATGCCAAGTTCTCTTCGCAGATATTTCACGTGTGTTGGGTTGTATTCTAGGGCATCTTTTACTTGTAACATTGTTTTCGCAAAATCTTCTTAATTTTAAATTACCCAAACATATGTAGAATTGCAGTATTCCAACTAGTTTTATTGTGCTACATTTATATTTTATCTATTATATCTTATAAATTTAGATTTAATTTAAATCACTTCTTTGACATATGTAAAGGAAGTTTATACAAATCCCCTCTCATATTTCAGGATGTACAATTTATTATTTTTTTAATAAAATATTAAGATTTTAATAATTTTTTTATATACCTCTGTATTAAGATAGAAAATCTCGCTTGTATTTCGAAAAATTAAATATTTGCATAATTCTGCATTCTCCTCTTCTAATTTATAGAAGCTATTAAGATATTTTTATAAAATCTTTCTTGGTACAATTTAAAAGTCTATTTATAACGCTCCCTAAATACTTAAGATGCACTAATACGTATCAGGTTTGACACCGTCATACAAGGTAAGCTTTTGCTCCTATTGGTTCATGATAGTTAAACAAACCATAAAACTCCATGCCGCCAAATCCATTCGAACTCAATTCAAACGATCTTCCAATCCCGTTGACCGTTGACGAAAATGATGCATTTTCATTCGTTGTGTTTTGTTTGAAAACGACGACATTCTCAAAGAATAGTTTTAGTTAAAGTATCCATCATAATCGTCCATTTTGTGTATTGTAAAAGTTATTTTTTGTTAAAAAATGTAACAATTTAATTAAATTTTAAACTATTAACAATTGTTTTAATAGTACATATGTATATTATGCTGTTAGTTTATAATGCTAGGGATTATGGCACGAGTGTGTTTATTGTATGGGTGCAGCGAATACGATAATTTCACGAATGCCATAATCCCTAGCATTATAAACGAATTACATATGCTATTTTGTCGTCGAGCTAGCGTTTTAATAGGCAATTCAATTTTAAAAATTATTCAAGTTCGTTCCATTAAAAAATTATTATTTGAAAGCAATCCTTGAACGATCGCGTGTGCTTGCTATAGTTTTGTATAAGTGCAATATATAACTTATATATATTTATGTTTTACTTGTATATTATTCGCTGTTTATACCTGTCATACGAACTTTATAAACAACTCCATAACAACCAGGACATTATAAGCGGGCGTTATAGTTTATAACGCCCGCTCATCGTTTACTTTGCAATCGAAGTCGGCATTACGTTCAATAGTAATTTGAATCATTAGGCCAGAAACTATATGTTTGCGTACGAGTGTGTTGCAAACCAATAAATAAAGAATATTTGCAACGTAGTTTCTGGGCGCATGATCCACGAATTCTTTTGTGCCGACTTCCGCAGAAATTTCTTAGATAAAATTAAGTTATTCTTTAGATGACATTAGTGCTATTAGGACTTTTTTGTTTGCATGTTGGTAACAATAACAAAAACATTTGAACATAAGTTGTCATTGTCTGTTTGACTTTTGTAAATTTCGAAAAGTTGTTACCATCTGACAAACATAAAAGTTTCTTGTTTTATAAATATATAAACAACGTCCTTGGCAACACCAACAATTAGAAATTAAAACTAATTTTCTACTTGTACAATATATTCTGCTAAAAAAGAAAACCTGGTATCCACCACGAGCGTTACTAGATGTTAATGCCCATCGGGGGACTTCCACCCCTCGGGCCCTCCAGGCCCTCGTAGTGGAACATCGCCGCCCTCCTAACATTATACGCCCTTGGTATATAAATAACTATTAATTCGTTGTCACGATGACTTTATGCCACAACATTATGACACGGGTGCCAAAAGTGACAGATTACACAGCCTAACCAAAAAAAGTGTCCGGGCCAAAGCACCTGATCGGTATATTCCCACGTAATTTTCAGCGCTGAATCCGAATTCGTGGTCAGAATCACCAATTTACCTCAGGTTTTGTACATAACCTCAAAAATGAGCAAAATGAGATTTAAGGTAAAAATTTGAAATGTCCCCCTATACTCATGTATTTTGATGCGCTGAAACCGGATATGATGATGAAACATTCCTCTAACTAGCCAAATCAACGCTTTCACCCCATTTCTCCCCTCATTTCGCGGTAGAAAATTCATTTATCGTAAAAATTTCAAATATCCTCCTATTCTCATGTATTTTGATGTGCTGGAACCGAATATGATGATTAAAGATTTCTTCAACTAGCCAATTCAACGCTTTTACCCAACTGCACCCCCCCATTTCGGGGTAGAAAATTTATTTATCGTAAAAACTTCAATTATCCCCCTATTCTCATGTATTTTGATGTGCTGGAACCGAGTATGATGATGAAAAATTCCTTCAACTAGCCAATTCAACGATATTACCCAACTTCACCCCCCATTCCCCCCATTTTGGGGTAGAAAATTTATTTATCGTACAAATTTCAAATATTTCCCTATTCTCATGTATTTTAATGTGCTGGAACCGAGTATGATGATGAAAAATTCCTTCAGCTAGCCAATTCAACGATATCACCCAACTTCACCCCCCCCATTTCCCCGCATTTTGGGGTAGAAAATTCATTTATCGTACAAATTTAAAATATTCCCCTATTCTCATGTATCTTAATGTGCTGGAACCGAGTATGATGATGAAAAATTCCTTCAACTAGCCAATTCAACGATATCACCCAACTTCACCCCCACATTTCCCCCCATTTTGGGGTAGAAAATTCATTTATCGTACAAATTTCAAATATTTCCCTATTCTCATGTATTTTAATGTGCTGGAACCGGATATGATGATGAAAAATTCCTCTAACTAGCCAAATCAACGCTTTCACCCCATTTCTACCCTCATTTCGCGGTAGAAAATTCATTTATCGTAAACATTTCAAATATCCTCCTATTCTCATGTGTTTTGATGTGCTGGAACCGAATATGATGATTAAAGATTTCTTCAACTAGCCAATTCAACGCTTTTACCCAACTGCACCCCCCCATTTCGGGGTAGAAAATTTATTTATCGTAAAAACTTCAATTATCCCCCTATTCTCATGTATTTTGATGTGCTGGAACCGAGTATGATGATGAAAAATTCCTTCAACTAGCCAATTCAACGATATCACCCAACTTCACCCCCCCATTTCCCCCCATTTTGGGGTAGAAAATTCATGTATCGTACAAATTTCAAATATTTCCCTATTCTCATGTATTTTAATGTGCTGGAACCGAATATGATGATGAAAAATTCCTTCAACTAGCCAATTCAACGCTATCACCCCATTTCGTCACCATTACACCCCCATTTGGGAATTGTAAATTGGATATTCTTCACCATTCTTATGTGTTTTGAGGCGCTTACGAGTTTCTGAAACCGAATGAATGAATGACTGCATAATTCTACAATTTTCTACCCAGTGACTTTGCCAGAAGTGAATCTGTTGCCCACCGTTACCACGTGGAGGTGCCCTGGTCGTAAATACGAAACACTTGATACTACGACCGTTTGAAAGAATTAGATAAACCGAGATATAATTTAATGCAGTGAAAACATTTTGGCTTCTTGAGCAAAGTCTCATAAGCGTTTTCAGTCGAGTAATCAATATTTGTTAACACTTTCGCTGCGGCATGAACACCCGGGGGGCATGACGATGCTTTTCTTCAATTTTGAAATATTTGTACCTTTAGAAAACAATGTCAAAGTTCTTCTGCTAAAGAAAACTATCTAAAATTCAGTTAAATTGTTGCTACCAACAATTGTAGAATTATGAAGTCATTCATCCATTCGGTTTCAGAAACTCGTAAGCGCCTCAAAACACATAAGAATGGTGAAGAATATCCAATTTAGAATCCCTAAATGGGAGTGTAATGATGATGAAATGGGGTGATGGTTTTTAATCATCATATTCGGTTCCAGCACATCAAAATACATAAGAATAGGGGGAAATTTTTAAGATACATGAATTTTCCACCGCGAAATGGGGGGAGAATTGGGGTGAAAGCGTTGATTTGGCTAGTTAGAGGAATTTCTCATCATCATATCCGGTTTCATCGCATTAAAATACTTGAGAATAGAGGAACATTTCAAATTTTTACGTTAAATCTCATTTTGATCAATTTTTGGTCATTTTTTGAGGTTATGTACAAAACCTGAGGTAAATTGGTGATTCTGACCCCGGATTCGGATTCAGCGCTGAAGATTACATGGGAATATATCGGTCAGGTGCTTTGGCCCGGACATTTTCGACGAACAAAAAGTTCGTCTCTGAATTCGTGAAGCTGTCTGTCTGTCGGTCTGTCAGTCTGTCCCCTTTTTTGAATTTTTCTTTTTGGAATCTTATAGTACATCAAATTCCAAGAAACTTTTGGTTGAAACATTTTTTTGTATCTCTTCGGGAAAGTGATCAAACTGACCACCGAAAATTTCGGTAAATTTTTAAAAAATAAAAAATTTTGTATTTTTTAAAAATTTACGAAAAATAAACATTTTTAGCAACAAATTTTTTTTAACGAAAAGTCTTAGGACTTAGTTTTTATGGCAACTAATGTGTTAGGTCAACATTAGTTTTCAAAAATAAAAAAAGAAAAATTCAAAAAAGTCAACAGGGAAAAAGGCGACAGACCGACAGACAGACAGACGTCACGAATTCAGAGACGAACTTTTCGTTCGTCGATTAGTTTATTAAGTATACAGTTGTTTTTGTTCGTCACGGCAATGCTAGCTCTGCGCATTCTCAACTGGTTTTTTGTGTGGCTGTGTTATTAACGATTTTGATATTCATGATCATAGCATTCTGATGCTGGTCGACGACAAACATAATTATCTTTAAAATAAGATAGTTTAAAACCATCTATAATCTGGAAGGTGAGGTATTTCTCTAGTTATTCATTTACTTTTCTTTGTTAATGTTGAAGAAGTTTTTAGTCAATCTTTGTTTTTTTAATTGTCTAATTTAAATTCGTTTTAGCCTGGGTTTTTGTTTTACACCGAGTAAATCTTTTTAATAACTCCCTTTGAGTAAATCGTAATCGGATCGTTTACAAATTGGATTAACCTTGAAATTAGATGGAATTGTCTTATCCTTTATTGCGGAAAAAAATTTAGGCGAATTCGTTTGCAACAATAAAAGATTTAAAGTTAATAAGAAATGGAAATTAACTAGTACTATAGTCTCGCTGGCAAATGAAGGATTTTAATGAACGCGTGCAAATCAGCTGTGAGAACATTACGATAAGCTAAGAATGTAAGCACAGTATCGTGTTACTAGAGACGTTTTAAAAAGGTCAGTAGCGTACGTTCGGATAGTACTTTTTAACATTATGTAAATTTATCATCGTTGAAGTATCTATTCAACCTTAATAACGATTTATAATTAAAAATCTCATTACGTTTTAAATGGCATAGGGTAATGAATACATTTAAAGAAAAGTAATTGCAAAACTTTTAACTATAAATCGTTAAAAGTAAAAAATAGGGAATCAATCAATAATCATAACTACACAAAATCATAACTGGTGTTAATTTACATTTTTAAGTGCATAAAACTGATACTAAATGATGGCAATCCTTTTTATATATTAGGAATCGTACTGTATAATAATTTACCAATTTCAATAAAACAATTAATGTATAAACAATTTGTTACTGTTTTAAAGGAATTACTTAACTATTATAGTAGTTCTTAAGAATTTTTGTTTATAACAATATTTCTGCTTTCATATGTTTAATTTAATCTATATTTTTTGCCGTTTACTTGCATACATGTTACATGGAAAACAAAAATATGCCTAACTGTGAGTCAAATAGTATTTTATAGGTGGAATGAAATAATTAAACTTGGACGTTAATAATAATTGTTCTTCTAGTATAAATTAATTTCATTTTCCCTATTTTGTACGTGTATTTGATTATAATCGAATACAACATTAAGCATCAATGTTAGCCTTCGTAAAGGACATTTTGTGACGCTACTGAATCATTCCAGTTTATCAGTTATTTCTGTTATCAGATACATTTCTCGAGTCGACCACGTGATCATGAGGTGGACACTGCGTGATTTGAGATGCTTTTTACAATTCTGCCCTCGTGATATCGGTAATTTTAAATCCTTCATTTAAATGTTAGGGTATAGATACAAAATTAATGTGTTTAATTGAAAGGTAAATTCTAAGTGTAATTTTAAACTAAATAATTTGCAACATTAAATAATTTAGCTTAATCGTTGTACACATTTAGGGTCTATTGTATACTGGCTCTGGTTTATTTGGCTTGTATTGTTGTGTTGTAATACACATAGTAAAGCCAAAATAAATTTGTTTAAATTTAATCCATGTTTGAAATGGCTAAAATTAGTAAAATTTAGTTTTGCCTATGTACTATTACATCTGAAGGCCTAAGAAACATTTTTTCGTTTGTTTATATAAAGTGTTTTCTTGACAAGTAATATTTTTACACCGCAATAGAATAAACCGTTTTAATTATTCTTTTATTCTATGATTTTTTTAATGTAAAATAACCCTTTGCAAATTGTCTTGAATGTTTTTTATCAATGTATTGTTTATTTACATGTTATTAAAGATTGCTTCTAAAAATCTCATCGTTTTAATTTAAGATCTACCGTTTAAAATTGTGTTAATATGTTTTGAAAATTAACGATAGACTAAAGAATTTTAGCTAACAACCATAGCCCATTTCGAATCAGCGAACCTTTCAATTTTCCTATGCTCAAAAAGAATTCTTAATTTGAACTTATCTCTTGTCAACCTTTACTTGCTCAGTCATGGTAATCAGATTTGAGTCTAGTGTTAAGTAATAAAGATTAGCTTTGAATTGTGGGGCTTTGAATGCATTTAGCTTTTAATTGATTTTGTTCGTTACACATTGGACGCCCAGTTGTGGACAATAAACTTTGTGCGTTACACATATTGCGTGAGTATTAGGTGACTCATCTGTAATGCAAGTATTAATTGCTAAAAATTAATGAAAATTATATTCTAGTAGTGTGTCACTTTAAAGCTAAACTCCAACCCTAATGTAAGTAACCGGTAAGTTTATGATTGTTCCACTTCTAATTACATTCGGATCTAAGTAATGATTTTTAGTCTTGAAGGGCTTTGTTTTTTTATTATTTAGTATTAAAATAAACAAATAATACAAAATAAAATCATCCAAGTTCACTTGGGCATTACAACTTATTGATATATATATTATTATATTTCTAACCATAATATTAGAAAATCGTAGTAGGGATTTTATAAAGTTAATTTAAAGTTATAATTAATAATTTGTATCGCATTAATGTTATTTTTACAGTTCAGATATTTTCTTTGAATTAATTTTTTATTTGTTAAATTGTTTGGATACCATACGTTCACAGTGGTAAGCCTACTTTTATTAGCTATTGTCATGCAAACAATTAGTGTGCATACACGGTAATAATCATAAAAAAAAATTGTTGTTAAAAAAATCAAGACTGTGGATAAAAAAATAAAAACACTTGGTACAAACACTTGGTAGAATAACATTTGAATATAATTCTTGTCTTGGTAAAATTATTATAGAAAAATTAAGGCAAGGTAATAAGATCAGTAGGTACTTGAGAAGAAGAGAAGAGAACGATATAATTCTGACATCTAAGTCATCATAATTCGGAGTATCTGAGACGAAAACATATAGGTAAATGGATAATACTTATAAAAAAATATATATGCTGTCATGACTTGTCAGGTTTACAAGAAGAGATGGTGTAGAAGTATAAAAAATATATATCCTTTTTATGAAGTGGTTTTTCCTTAAGCGCGACAAAATATTTTTTAAGTAAAACGATACTTGTTGATAAATAGGCATTGTCAAGTCCATGAGTGGAGTTGTGATGGAGAAGTGAAGAACAGAAGAACAAAAACTATGCTTAGTGTTATGAAGTTGTGAGTGCAAAAAAACATAAAGGTTAGTCATAATAGAATAAACAATAAAAAAAAAAATTTTAATGACAGTAAATTTAATTATAATTAATTAAGTATAATTAATACTATTATTTCTACTTATTGTAAACGTTATGCACATAGGTTATTTGAATGACCTTGAAATATAATTATGATAAAAAAATATTAAATAAATGAAAATATAAACTATTAATTAGTAGGCGAATAAAAGAAAAATTTTGACATTTCAATATTGCTATTCAATATTTTTAAGGTTATGTCCTATACCTGAATTAAGGTTATAATAAATGTCATTGGTGTATGAAAATTTAAATAAATAATATTTGAACGCATTAATAGTAGAAAGTTGTTACTTTATACATCCCTGAACCCAAATATTATGTTATTATCTATCAAAGATATTAAAGTCATTTATATCTAAAAATCTAATAAAAAAATTAAAAGAGTATCTGTTGATTATAAATTAGATTTATTAAAAAAGAACATTACTATGTTACACATGCTGTATCATAATAATATGCATTATCATTAGCATTACCACGTTATATTAAATACTTTTCTACATGTAAATCCTCTGCTTTCTTCACGTTTCATTCAAATGAAAAGTAGACAATTCCAGCAAGCAATACTGATATAGTTTCATATCCACACGTGTAGATATGAAAAAAATTAATCAACGGAATTCAAGTTGACTTTATTTGTTAATTTGTAATTTATTTATTGAGAAATCCTTTTACAAAATAAAATTAAAAGTAAAATAAATTAAATTCTGGCTATTTTAATAATATCTAAAGCATTTGAAAATACTATGATTTGTAAAATTGTACCTTTAACAATAATTATTGTACTTTTATAATTAAAAATAAATACTAAATTATTTCAATAAGTACAACTTATTTCTAAAATAACTGTAGTAATCTATACATTCGCTAACGCGATTTCGTAGCTCAATCAGTAGACACGAGGTGGTAGTAAAATAAAGTCTTCGCCGCTGCAGGTTCCATGCTAGCCACGAGATGAATCTTTTTAAATTTTTTATTACAAAATAAATTTAAAACAACAATTTTTTCTTCGAATTTAATTTTTTGTTTAATTTTTGTATAATTTTAGTAAAGCTCTTCAAAATCGTACAATTACAGAGAAATTTTACAAACCATGTTTTAAAAGTACTACATTCGATTTCTGAATGAGACATGCCATCTGTTTTTTTCTTGATTTGCTTAGTCAACGAAAAAATATACTGTACAACTAGAGTGGAATGCTCATATCGACCACGAACGATTGAGGCACTCCGCCTTCGGCGTCGTATCTCAACCTTCGTCCTCGTACGATATGGCCATCATTTTCACTCGCGTTGTACAAACTACTATTTACTACTACTTGTGTGTTTTAATAATAATAGCATGAAATTGTAGCTTTTAATAATAATTGTAAATTAATTACAATTAAAAATAAATATTAAATCGTTTAAACACGTACAACCTACTTTTGAAATTAGTGTAAAATGTTTCTGCATAAATTTTAATAAACTTTTTCACAATTGTACAATTACAGAGAAACTTTGCAAACCGTATTTTAAAAGCACGGGTTAATCTCTATATTCGAGTTCAAAATGAGATATACAATCTAGTTTTTTAATTGTTTTGCTTAGTCGAAAAGAAAATATACTGTACAACTTGAGTGGAGTGGCCATATCACCCTCGAACAATATTCGAACTTTGTCCTCATGAGATATGGGTGTCATTTCCCCTCACATTGTACAGACTTCTATTTTATACCGCTCGTTTATATGTACCCCTTATATGTATATTGAGATGATATGGAATCCTCTGATTGATAATTTACTTGACGATTTAATCGTAAACACAAATATAAATATTTTATGCATTCAATAAAATAAAAAGAGACATGCTAGGATATTAGGTTTATTTAATCTAAAAGCTACATGTTAGGTTACAGATAGATTTAACAATTTTAAATAGAAATTATAGAAGGAGGAATTTCATGCAGACGAAACTTCAATTTTTACATAAAAACTTTGAATTATACAAAGGCATATCAATCATTTAGATTGTTTTCATAATAATACATGTTTTATGTAACCCAAGTCACATGTTAGAAATGGTTTTTCCATTTTTCTGAAAGATTTTATTTTCTTGTTAGACCTGAGTTTAACGATGGGTAACATAGGGCAAATCTTTCTGTTTCCCATTCCACTGATTTAGTTTCGCGATTATATTTCACTAAAAATATGTAAAATAGGTCAATATTGTAATGTCTACATTAGTACATTAAACTTACAATCTCCTGAATTCTAATAAAATGTTTTTATCCTAGTGAAGGTATTGGCTTTGCTGATATGCTTCGATTTTTCCAAATATTGAATTTAATATAACATTTTACATCGTTGTTTGAACACAAGCACTTGGAGGACTGTATGCTGGACAAGTTTGACTATAATTTGATTTTATTTATGTTGATATTGGTGTAGGATCTTGTATAAGCATCGTTGAATTTCTAAATCGCAAAAACATATTTTACATTTGAGTTTTTATTCTATAGTAAATATTTTCTTACGTAAATTTTATATGTATCAGTTACCTAGTGTAGTTATGTATTAATTATTTGTTTAGAATAGAAGTGGAGATAATGTGTATCCATGTAATTTGAGTTTTAATGAAGTTTTCATCGTTAATCGTTTTTGTTCATTTTCTCAGTTATGATTAATTTTAGACTATAAGTGTCTATGTTGTTTTAATCATTATTTTGCCAGCTACATTTCTATCTTTTTAGATTTGAGATTAGTGCTAATTACAAACAGCTGTTTTCGTGAAGTGACGTCACAAACGTAGCGAGTAGATTTTGCTTGTAAAAATTTGTCATAGTTTTGTAAATATTCTTAACTGATAACTTTAATTGATGTCAGTTTGCTCAAATGGAGACCAGTTATAGCCCCCATGCAAGGTTAATAACGAATGTATAACACATTTGAGCAAGCTCAAGGAAGGCTTTCCATTTTTTAACTGTTCTGTTAAATAAATTTTTTTGATTTTCTTTTGAATTAGACTTACTAATGATCATTAATAAAAATAAAGACTGTGTTTTCAATTTATCTATGTGTTTATTTAATGTGTGCAAGTATCCATTTCTTTTTCTTTTCACACATAGAATTTAGTTTGCTGTTGTCCAGTTGCCAAGTCCAAGTGTTTTGGTAGTAAGTTCTTTTCTTCCAGTTATAAGAGTGAATAAGATTTTTTTATTATTTCATTTATCTCATGCTCTATCGAATTAAACCTGAGTCAGTCCATTGGGAGAAAGAAAAAAATATTGGGGTTATATATTTTTTATTTATTAAATTTCATTGCATATGTTAATGGCAACCAACGCAAAAATATATTTTTTATAAAATATCACCTCAATATCTTGTAGGGGGAATTCCGCTAGTATCAATTTTTTGATCTTAAATGGAACCCAATATACATTTTTACAATTTTTGATTCTACACCTTTTAGGTATTTTTGGTTAATACATAGCGGAATTTCGCACAGTTTTTAAGTAAATTCAGTTTACGTTTTTCGTTTTCATAAATTTATTGTTGAATAATATACAGGGCGCTCAATTCACTAGACCAAAGATACAAATTTTTAAACATCAAAATTGTTACGTGCTAATTTCGTAGCACCCTGTATAGCTATGCTTTTGTGTTAGGTTGTATAGCGTTTAGGGATTTTCGCATTCCTTCTCCTTATAGTTGCCATTTTCTTAAGAACTAACTTCCTGTTGTTGATAAGAGACTTGACTTCGTTTTGATCGTTCGTGTGAAGAACATTCTTTTAAGAATATTTTCCTTTATGTTGTGATATGGGAATTGTATTTGTGCAGATCTATAATTAATTTTTGGTGTATTTCCAATTTTATTGGTAACCGTAAGGGATTTTCCACTAGTTCTTTTTTGAAGATTAGGAGCACGTTCTCGTAAGTTTATAGATTAACTTTTCTTTACCTTCAGTCTCTTATCAACAACAGGAAGTTAGTTCCAAGCAAAATGGCAACTATAAGGAGAGAGAATACAAAAATCCCTAAACGCTATACAACCTAACACAAAAGCATAGCTATACAGGGTGCTACGAATGATTCAGCCTTTGAGTCTCAGGTCTCGCAGTTCGTAGATTTTCTATATTAATTTGCATTTATAATTTAATTTAATCTAAAACATTATTGAGTATATATATATAATACACCTTATATGATTCCAATTATTTAGTTCGTGTAGAAGAATTATCATCTTACTATAGGTTGGTCCTGATAGCTTACTTATATAGAGCGATACCACGGATACTAGCAGAAGCAAGACTGCTTGGCCCGTATATGCAAAAATATTATAAAACTTGTTTTATACCAACCAACTTTGGTACTTACTTTTTTTCGTAATCCTTACAGTTTCTAAGATAAGGGTCATCTTATGTGATCCACGCTATTATTATACACATATTATTTAAGAGGTCAGTTATTTCGACAGGAAGGAGGATACGAAACTATTCATTTGTGTCTACTTTGTAAGCAGTAATAACAATTGTTATACTTTATTTAATTGTTATGAAGGAAGCATAATAATTAATTTGGAAAGCTACATCAATTGCTATTTAATAATTGTTATATACTCATGCACAGTTTTGCGCTTTATCGAGGAGTTTCTCCTGGGCCCCATTTTTCTAGTGACTAATTATTTATTGCTCCTCGTAACATCCAATACTAGACTGTTTTCACTAGTTTTTAGCAGTTCTAATTCTTTCAGCACCCCTATTTAAAAAAAGTAGCAATTCCCGCTCGCTCATTCAAAGAAGCGTCAAGTACCCCGTGGGTGACTGTGCGTAATCGAGATTCCATTAAGATTATCAGTGACATTTTAATTGCTACAAATCAAGGTACATCATTAAAAATATGAGATACCCCTATCTAATGCATACTCCAAGCTTGTCGTAAAGGGACAAATGGTTTGTCTCGGTATTCTTCGAATAAAATAAATAAAATTTAAAATCAGCTAAATCAGCTACGCGCAAGGAAGCCAAAAGGAAACAATTTTACAGAACCTCCTACTAGGTGGTAATTCGTACATGCTATCCATAGAGCATTCTTACTTTCTTTTTATTATATACTCTGCTACAAATTCTCTTCATTCGACGTCTAACAATTGACGTTACAGAAGACTAAAAACAACATTAATTATTATGAGTTCATAAGCAGTTTGATTCTCTTCAATAATTGTTTCTATTATTAGAATTTCTACATTAAGAAATGCTGAAAAAGTTAACAATCTTTTCTTGTTTGTCTCATTTACACTAGAATTACGTATCGACAACCAAAGATATTGCTTTAGGTCCTTTATCTTCTATTTTCAAAGACCCCAGTTAACAATAGCACATCTTTTGATGTCGATATTTCTATAAATAGCAAATGTTATTTCAAAACTCCGGACAATGGACCTTATATAACCTGAAAATCAATATTCATACAGTATATTGGAATCTTATAACAAAATAGTGTTCCTTCTTGAACTATAGTCTTTAAATAATAATATTCCCTTTTGATTATCCATTTTGTTTGATTTCAAAGTTGAATAGAACCAACCTTCTCATCAAATTTAATATAAACGTTGTTCGTAAAGCAATTTGGTTACCTTAACCGAAGGACTTTTGTGTTTTGCAAAATCGAGTTTCCTGCAGAACAATAGTTTCATAATTGTTAACCTAACTATTACTAAACTTCATGTTAAAGTTAATTTAAATAGGAACTTCTATCTGAAACTTACTGTTCCCAGAGACTATTCCAAACTCTAATTGGGCGACTTGGGAAAAAGTGAAATTGTATTATTTGATTTAACAAACGATATCTATTTAATTTCATTCACTTGGAATAAGTTGCTTACATGACACTGCAGTAATTGTTGAGTTGGATGAATTCCCATACCACTTTATGTCAAGGCTGCTCCGCTGAAGCAGTTTAATCTAATAAGCAGTCGGCAGTTTTAGAAAGGTTGAGAGTATTGCCTCAACAGGAGAGGGTTCATTTAAGAAATTATGTGGCATTTGTAAAAGCAGCTTAATTTGTTTGGCAGACAGTAAACATTTATTTAATAAGAATTTGTGGTGCTTTTGGAGGGTTTTGAATTTATATTTGACTAAATTATTGTAATCGTGCTTTGTACGTATATAAGAGCTTTCGCTAATTTAAATTGCGTTATGTTATCAACTTTCAAACAAGCAACTGAGTTGCACGTGTTATGTTTCCCCACAAGATTTGTATTTAGTAAATAACTGTTGAGTATTAGAAAATTCTTGCTTTAGTGTTAAACACTCGAAAGAAAGCGATTTCAGCACTCAAATATGAAAATATGTTTTCTGATATAATGCAGTTATCAGAACATATTGAGATGTTATATTCAAAATAAATAATTGTGATTTTAAAAGAAAGCCCCACGTACTGGACAAGCCATAAAAACAGCATCAATAAAAAATGAAAATACAACAGCTCAAAAGTTTTTTCTTTCTCCCAATAGACTAACTCAGTTTTAAATTTCATAGAGCATGAGCTAGACAAATTATAGATCATATTAATTCCTGTACCTGGAGAAAATAATTTACTACCAGCCACACCTGGATCGCTGCACTTGGAATCCCATAACTGGACAAGCAGTAATCTTAATCTCTGTATAAATAAAATGAATACTTGCATCCACATCAAATAAAAATAATAAACACTTTTACAAATTAAAAACCATTATTTTATTAACGTTAAATAAATTTATGAAAAAAAACAAGTTCCTTAAAAAGAAATAAACAGGAATATCTTCCTTCAGTTTGCTTAAATGAAACTCGGGTGGTTGTGAACCTGTCATGTGGGTTGCAGCCATTCATTTAAACAAACCAGCATCAAATAAATTCAATTGAACCAAATAAGTTATTTACAATTGAGCAACGAATTTTCAAATTGTTGTCAAAGCAACAAACTTTGTTCATAAAGAACCTTTTTAATTTTTACAAAAGTGAAATAAAAGAAAATTAGTTTTATAAATTGTTCCCAATGGGTAACAATTTTTATTACAACCAACCTTGTATATGTTAACTGACACACCAAATGTCAATGAAACCAATTCAAAATGTTTACTGTTGTGTCAGTAAAGCAGCTTCTAACCAAATTAACTGATCCAGTGATGTTGAAATCCAAATCCATACAAATGGTAGAAATGGAAATTGATAAAATTATTTTCTTTAATTTATTAAAATAAATCGATCACACTTGCCATGATTACAGGTAACAATCTAATTCCATATTATTATGACGTTTGTTTATATTGAAAACACATGGTTAATCATAACCTAAGTTTGTTTTAGGATTTATGATACGCGCCGAGCGTGGATCCTTCCAATACGCATTATCGACTGAAATTGTTCTTTTTCCGGGGTCTATTTATATGATTTCACAAAACAGTTGAAAAATACAGCGAAATTTTACAAAACAATGGAACCTCAAACTTTGTCATGACGTCACTAACGAAAACATGTGTTTGTAATTAACACTAATCTTAATTCTAAAATTAAGAAGAAAGACAGAAAGGTAACTGGTAAAGAGACGAATAAATTGCCATAATACACTTGTGGCCTAAAATGAACAATAACAAAGGAAATCAACGAAAACGACCAACGGTCACAAATCTCATTAAAACTAATTTATACAGAACACTCATCACTTTCCAGCTATTTCTCTACATAAAATATTTACATAATTACACAAAGTAAGAGTTCACACAAATTCTAACAAAATAATAAAGAAAAACTTAACTTAAAACGTTACCTTACGTTTTAGAGATCAAATGATGCTATGCAAGTCCAATATAATATAACAACATAAATGGAATCAAACTCCAACTAAACTTGTCTAGAATACAGTACTCCAAGTGCCTGCATTCAAACAACGGTGAAAAACATTAAAATAAACTCTAAATTTGGCAAAATTAACAAATATCAGCAAAGCCGATCCCTCCATATAGATAAATACATAATACAAATCTTTCAAATACAGGAATTTGTAAGTTAAATGTACTGTTATAGACATCACAATAATGATCTGTTTTACATATTTCCAATGAAATATTTTTCCGAAACTGACTTAGTTTTGTGGGAAAAAGAAAAATCCAGCTTGCGTTAGTTATAACGTCAAGGTTCAAATGTAACATCAAATAAACATTCAAATAGAGTAGAAAGACTATCCTAAACTCGTAACCTGTGTTACAGAAAGTGTGTTTTACTATAAAACAATATGAATACTTTATATCCTTTTTATAAACTATAAATCTTTTATATAAAATTGAGGTTATTTGTGTGTGATAAATTTCTTACTTTTAAGAACCTATTCTAACTTGATCTATCTATCATGTTTATCTTTTATTTTATGCATAAAATAATTTTTTTGTGTTTTCGGAGCTTAATCGTAGCCCTAAAATATTTTAATGTTTTATTAATGCTTTATAAATTTTCAATCGATGATTTCATATCATCTCAATATTCTGATGTCATGATATTTCCATGCTCTCTGAAAGATACAATGCGTTTACAAAAGCTTAGTAGGTATATATCATGCATAAAAAGGTGTTTACGATTTAGGAAGAATACATAACCTTAAAATTTAAAACAAATTTCAAAAGGAGTTTTTTGTTTGATAATAGGATATAATTAAGATTAACTTGCACATAAATATGTACACTTATTTTAAGTAAATGATAAAGGTATTTGATTTTCCTGTAATAAAGGTAATAATTGTTTTATGTTGGTATGTGGAATGGTCCGTACTAGTAATTTAATATGTATTGGCTTCTATCTGGTATAAATTCATCTAGAATATAATTAAACGGGTTATTATGAAAGTGTATGCATAAGTAAATCGACTTACCTTGAACAATTATAATGGTAGATATTTGCTGAATTTTGTTGTTATGGCAATAGATTTGCTGAAAATAATAATTTTTCAAATTTTAGATGAAGGTTAATTTTATTAAGTTAATTTATTATATCAGCATATGCTGATATGCTGATCTTCATTAATAATATTCAAAAAGTATCTAGTTATTTTGTAGGTTTGCTAAAATATCTAATTCATATGGAAAATTTGTCGCTACGCTGATAGTCGTTCTCCGGTAGCTCAGTTGGTAGAGATACCACCTAGACAGTGGAGGGTCCTGGGTTCAATTCCCAGCCGGAGTGATATATTTTTCTATATAAATTTGCATTCAAAATATAATTTAATGTATATAATAATTTTTCTTTCAATTTTAACTTTGTGGTTTAATGTATTGTTGGAATTTCCTGTAATATCATCTTGGACACATGATTATTATAGGACTTTCTTATTATGGTGGATTTGTTCGTAGAAATGACTAAACACATGCTTGTAGGCCTGCGCTCCTAATTGTAAAGTAGATCCATGTGATTTTAGTTGCATAACCAATTATGATTGTTCTAAAAGTACTATAAAAGTTAGTTAAACATGTTATGTAGATGTTTAATAAATAGAATAAAACCACTTGAAATTTGTTTAAAGTACATTATGTTAATTAGTATTAAGGTTTTAAAGTTTCTTGTTAACATTCAAATGTGAGGTTAATGTGCAATGTACGCCTGGAATGTTATCTATTTTTGTAATTAGGAAATAAAAGGCTTTCTGTCTATCTATCTATCTATTCAATTTTGGCTTTCATTATAATTTTTGTAATAATAATTTTGGTTAAATTTATTATAAGAGAGAGAAATTATTATAATAGAGTAGAAATATAAGTGGCTCTCAAAAAGATTCAGTAGCTGTAAATCATCAAAGGGAAAAGGCATGTTCCTTTGCTACTCAAAATTTGAAAAAGTGAAGTTAAAATGTTTTCAATAAAATAAGGTTATAAAAATAACTTCCAAAATAATAATAACAAAAAGTACACAATAAAAGGTACATATGTGGTGTCCTTTTTTACACTTTCTTTCCCAGATCTTGATTGATTGGCCAATCTGAATCAATATCCCCAATTTTCCACAATCCTTTTAAATATTTAATGTATTGTTTCACATTATCGTATATTGTAATCACTATTTGGGTCTAGATTGAACTAAATTTTGCAATGTTTAATATAGTTTTCATCATTTCCTATCATCTAATCATTCAGATATACGTCGTAGATCTTTTGATGTCTTGCAAGAATACTGTGTACATGGATGCTGTTAAAATCACGTATTTGTCCCATCTTCGTGTATCTCATTCTTTCACCTAATTCAAATGATTCATATATCTTTTTACAATCGCAACATTTCTCACGCTCATTCAACTTTTTAAATACTCTGTTCGTCTGTTCGCTGATAACCCCATTGCCATTAGTTTGAAATAAGTAATCACATCTATATTAACACAAATAATTCTTGCTATCAAGCTTGGCTGGAAGCATCTTTCACTTCAGTGCACGTATCTCTTGTCTCTTCTTTTCACTTCCTTATTTTCCGCCTTCTATTATTTCCATTTGGAAGGCTCACCTAGAAGTCTTACGAAGAGTCCAGGTTCTTTTTGAACTTACCCAGAGAGCGTGTCAAGCCCGTAGCGACTGCCGTAGGTATCTGGAAGACTTTTCTTGTTGCTTGAGGGTACAGTCCTAAGTAGGTGTTAAGTTGATAATCTCCCTCCAAAAATGTTTACTATAATTTTATTTTAGTTATATTCAAGCACTTTCATCCCTTTCATTTATAATTTAATGTTTTCTTATGTTTTGTGCTGCAAAAGTACGAGCATTGCTGACTACATGCGAGTATGAGTTATTGTATTTTGTTTTAATTTTAGATATCTAATTTCAACCAGTTCCCCTCCAAATATCCAAGTGAAATACTATTTTACATTTAGTCTTTGCTAGCTGCTGTTCTTAAAACAAGAATCTTTAATCACTGGTTTCTTTTGCCTTCAGAAACTTAAATACTGTTTCCCAATATCTAATATTGCTTTTTAAGAACTCCATATGAGACAAGAGTGTCCGACTTCACCGCCAAGGCGATACAAAGTAAGTTATCTATTTCAAAATTACCTGAAATATTTTGCTTTCTGCAACTGTGTGGCAGTGTGATTCAACTCACATTTCAACTCAACAATTTCCACTCATCGAGCAATACTACGATTAGAAATCACAATTTTAAATAATGTACAAGACTAATAAGTCAGTGTGACAAAATTAAAACCGACATTTAAAAATGACTACCTCCAGCTGATAAGATCCAAAAGATCTAAGCAGCTGTCCTAGAGTGTCTCCTGTGAATTATGCTTATCTCATTTTTAAATGTGACTTTTAATTTTGTCACACTGACTTATTTTGAAAATAACTTCCCCACTTTGAATTTTAATAATACAAATATTTTGTATTATATTTTGTACAAGACTAATGTTCTAAGTCAATATGGTAATTTTTAATTTTCTGTGAGAAAGTCTGAATCTGAACTTGGAGGGGTACCATGAATTTTGTTATTCTAACCGAAGAATCAGTTCTTCAACATTGGCATGTAAAGTGCTGTAAGTGTTCTACTAACTACAAACTGTTTGAGCTATCACTAGTTTAGTTAGCGAAAGATGTAATCGTCGAACTTTTACTTACTCCTACATTTAGTCGCTTACTGCATTTTAATTTAGAATAAATTATACTTTTACTACAATTTAAAGGAGATGAAATGACTAATGGATATTGAAAAAATACAACAGCGGCTTTAGTATACGCTCTTACCTGAACTTTGTCCTCATTTGAAATTATGAAGAAGAAAGGAAGAGTGATAGGCTTTTGAAAAGTATATGAAAACTTCTTTTGCAACATATTTTTATAGTACTATTCTGCTATCAGTTTAGACTAGTTTGTTAAGTTGTTCTTGTGTCGAAGGATTAGTATTTACCCCAATCTTGCTTTTCTTCAACACCTTGAAAGTAGCCACCACGTTGTGGTTAAACACAAGAGGATGACTGTCATCATTATCGGTTAAGCATAGAGTTCAATATCTTGCAACGAAAGCTATAGTAACAGGTACTATTTTCCTACTCAGTTACTATAGTATTCGTTATAGATGTCAATATTATACTAGAATAGCGCGATGTGCGTATGCGTAGATTGTGTATGTATGTCTGTGTACGTGCTCTACGACTGCACTAACAAGTGCAGGGCAGAAGGAGTTATCGTTATAATCAACGAACAGATCAGATCGGCCTGGACCATCCCGCCAAATTGGCGGGCACTATGCTTGTTGTTCAATTATTATTAAAATTGGTAGACTTAACTGAAAATACTATCGTGTACAAGACACGCCAATTCACTAAGGTAGTCTATAGAACACTGAAAGGATAAACCGCTTTGGTATGTTCACTCATCATCGATATCCACGTCGATCACAACCGCGACAGCGATCGCGATCAGCATGTCATCTTTGGCATGGCTGTACCCTTAAACAATCTCCTGATTGTTTTATATAGAGGTTGCATTGATATAGCGACCGAGATCGCGATGTCTACCGCGTAGTAAAAGTAAATAATCACTTAGAGGGAGATAGTACAGATATTTCCATAATCATGAAATATAATCAAATTAAAAGATTAATTCAAAGTTTCACAAGTTTTATTAGTTTATCTTAACCTGACAATATTGTTTCGACATTAAAATGACATTATCAAAGGTAGATAAGATTGATAAACAAACACGTTGCTAAGGATAAATACATACAGAAAATAGGTAACTAGATATAATACATAAAAAAACTAAACATCTAACACTTCTAATAAAGGAGAATTACTAAGCTCAGTTTGTTCATTCATTAAAGGTACTGTGCGTTTATGTTTGTATATTTCAAAAGCTTCTAAAATGTCTAATTTGTGTTTGTTGCTGCAAAAATGTAAGAATTTTATTTTGTTTTGAGGTGTCATTGGGTGGTTCTGTTCCAAAATGTGTTTGGCATAATTCGATTTTTCTGGATATTTAAGTCTATAAGAGCGTACGTGTTCTTTGTATCTTATGTCGAAATTTCTAAGTGTTTGTCCAATATAAACCGAGTTACAAAAAGAACAATTCAAACGGTAAATGCCGGATTTCATGATATCCTGTGTTTTGTCTTATATATATATATATATATATATATATATATATATATATATATATATATATATATATATATATATATAGCCATTTTACAAAATAAACTGAATAAACTGAAAAAAAAAAATATATATATATATATATATATATATATATATATATATATATATATACAGGGTGATTTTTTTAAAGCGGTCGTTAGACGTTTCTCAGAATCTACTAAAGTGAGACAAACGAAATTTGGTATGCGTCTATAACTCTGCACAATCTATCTTGCTAAAATATTTTCATCAAGATTCTACTTCCGGTTATACCGGAAGTTGCCATCAACTTTCTTATTTTAAATAGAACCATACATTTTTTTTATCATCATCGAATCGACCATTCAATTTGCTTAATTGCCAATCTAGGTTGTGCCAATCTAGTTGCCATGGTTTTCAAGATATTCAATTATTTTGGTAAAAATAGCTGCTTGCAGAGTGTTTTTAAAAAAATCGTAGTTTCCGAACCGCTCTTTAGAATAAATAGGAAAAAATTGTGTTTTATAGAAAAAAGTACATTTTATCAGCTCAGTAACCTCTGAGTTCAAATCGATGATTAGAAAGACCGTAAAAAATTGTTGAACTTTTAAAATTAGAAAAGCAAAAAAATCATTTTTTTCAAATGGAAGCACTAGTTTTTTTTTACAGGAATCGACAGATATTCTGATTTGGAAGATTTTTTCTTTAATGGTCGATATGGCTACGGCCAACCGTTTTCTAGTAATAGGCACT
Organism: Agrypnus murinus; assembly: GCA_929113105.1. Taxonomy (NCBI): domain Eukaryota; kingdom Metazoa; phylum Arthropoda; class Insecta; order Coleoptera; family Elateridae; genus Agrypnus; species Agrypnus murinus. The sequence continues at coordinate 111,842,066 of OV816026.1, read as the reverse complement.
TTTCTGAAAAAAATGTTTCAAATTTGTTTTGAAAGAGCGTAGTAGCCTTTGGACTATGCGATTTTCGGTGTTGCTGTGGTTACCATCATAATATTCGCGTCAAAACTTTTCAGTTTTGTATTAGTTTTGTCTTTATTACGCAAATAACTCCTATAATGCAGAACGAAATTGTTAATCGTCGTTTTCGTTACACAAACGAGCAAATTTTCGATTTGTTTTTATGTTTTGGTGAATGTAACCGAATTGTAGCTAGAACATGTCGACTCTTCAATGAAAAATATCCCCATTTGCCGGCTATGACCCCGAATAAATTTCGAAGATTAAAAAACAATTTTATAAATTTTGGAAAAACAACATTTAACAGAAGAAACACGCGGTGGGTCCTGACAGAAGAGGCTGAAATAAATATTTTGGCTTATTTTGAAGCCCATCCTCGGGCTTCTATTCGATCAGCATCTCTGGATTCTCGGCTGCATTATTCCACAATTCAGAGAATATTACGAAAGCATAAGAAGCATCCGTTTTCGTTTATTCGGCTGCAAAAGCTACGGAGAACAGATTATCCTAGAAGAGTCCAATTTTGTGAAGAAACGTTGCTTCGAATTCAAGAGGACCAAAACTTTTTGAGGAATATTATTTGGACGGACGAAGCAAAATTCGACCAAAACGGAATTACAAACAGACGAAATAGACACTTCTGGGCGTATGAAAATCCCCGAATTGTAGAAACTGTTGACAACCAACAAAAATTTAAAGTTAATGTCTATTGTTTAATCCTGTATGACCAAATTAGATTTGTATTATACAACGACAACCTAAACGGAGCACGTTACGTGGAAATTTTACAGGACAGCGTGGTGCCATTTGTTGATAATTTACCTTTACAACAGATGAGAAGCTGTTGGTATCAAATGGATGGCGCCCCTCCGCATAACACAAGAGCTGTGGATCGGCAATTGACAACCATGTTTGAGGACAGATGGTTAGGAAATCAAGGACCCTGGCGGTGGCCACCGAGATCACCAGATTTAACGCCTCTGGACTTCTATTTATGGGGAGTCATAAAAAGCAAAGTTTATGACAGAGTTGTCGATTCTATTGAGGACCTAATCAACCGTATCAACGTTGCGTTCGAAGAGATTGACCCGGCAGAGCTGTCTAAAGCGACTACGCACGGAGTCCATTCACGAATGGAAATGTGTTTGCGGGAAAACGGCGAACACATAGAGCATTTATTGTAATATTGTTAAAATTAAATTATTAAATTGTCATTAATTATTAAATTGTTATTAAATCATTATTTTTCTGGTTTAGTTTACTTTCCACTGTTAAAAAGGACCATTTGTCTTAAATAGTTGGTGTTATGACTAAGAATACTGTCCTGTACACGCCGTTTAACTTGTTCGAATTTGAAAGCAAGAATAAAAAAGACAATAAAAAAAATACAAAAAAGATAATCTGTTCTCCGTAGCTTTTGCAGCCGAATAAACGAAAACGGATGCTTCTTATGCTTTCGTAATATTCTCTGAATTGTGGAATAATGCAGCCGAGAATCCAGAGATGCTGATCGAATAGAAGCCCGAGGATGGGCTTCAAAATAAGCCAAAATATTTATTTCAGCCTCTTCTGTCAGGACCCACCGCGTGTTTCTTCTGTTAAATGTTGTTTTTCCAAAATTTATAAAATTGTTTTTTAATTTTCGAAATTTATTCGGGGTCATAGCCGGCAAATGGGGATATTTTTCATTGAAGAGTCGACATGTTCTAGCTACAATTCGGTTACATTCACCAAAACATAAAAACAAATCGAAAATTTGCTCGTTTGTGTAACGAAAACGACGATTAACAATTTCGTTCTGCATTATAGGAGTTATTTGCGTAATAAAGACAAAACTAATACAAAACTGAAAAGTTTTGACGCGAATATTATGATGGTAACCACAGCAACACCGAAAATCGCATAGTCCAAAGGCTACTACGCTCTTTCAAAACAAATTTGAAACATTTTTTTCAGAAAAGTGCCTATTACTAGAAAACGGTTGGCCGTAGCCATATCGACCATTAAAGAAAAAATCTTCCAAATCAGAATATCTGTCGATTCCTGTAAAAAAAAACTAGTGCTTCCATTTGAAAAAAATGATTTTTTTGCTTTTCTAATTTTAAAAGTTCAACAATTTTTTACGGTCTTTCTAATCATCGATTTGAACTCAGAGGTTACTGAGCTGATAAAATGTACTTTTTTCTATAAAACACAATTTTTTCCTATTTATTCTAAAGAGCGGTTCGGAAACTACGATTTTTTGAAAAACACTCTGCAAGCAGCTATTTTTACCAAAATAATTGAATATCTTGAAAACCATGGCAACTAGATTGGCACAACCTAGATTGGCAATTAAGCAAATTGAATGGTCGATTCGATGATGATAAAAAAAATGTATGGTTCTATTTAAAATAAGAAAGTTGATGGCAACTTCCGGTATAACCGGAAGTAGAATCTTGATGAAAATATTTTAGCAAGATAGATTGTGCAGAGTTATAGACGCATACCAAATTTCGTTCGTCTCACTTTAGTAGATTCTGAGAAACGTCTAACGACCACTTTAAAAAAATCACCCTGTATATATATATATTTTTTTTTTCAGTTTATTCAGTTTATTTTGTAAAATGGCTGTTTAATTGTATATCCGTTCTTCTGTTTATTTTCTTTCTTAAAAATATTTATTTTTGTTTGCTAATTGTGTATAGATCTATTTATAATTCTATGTAAAATATAAAGATTATGTAATTGCGTTCCTGAATAAACATTATTATTATTATTATCATTATTATTATTATCTCACCCATCTAACATGCAACACAATCACACAGACCTATAGTTGAGTTTACTTACCAATTTAGAAAAATCCTTCCCTCCCAAGTGGGACTGAAACTCACGACACTCGTCCACCGCCGGTCCTATTCTACAAATTATTTAATCTCAACAGAAAAATGTAATTAGCGCTCAAGATGTGCTAATTCCCACCATTTATCAAATAATTGTTACGCCTTTTACTTTAGAAAAAGAAAATAATTATTATTTAGGTTGAATTATTTAGATAAAGTGTGAAATTGTTCCCACGTAGTATTCACTAGACCAGAAGAAGTTGATGGTCGTGGGGTTTTTACGATGTCTAGAGAACTCCAAGATATTCCGTTCTTTCCACAAAATTTATAGAAGGCGCCACTGATAGTGGTGAATAGTGGTCTCACACTAACGGAACCAGACGTTTCGAGTGTTACTACCCATGCAATATTCTTCCGCAATCTAAAAAAACTTACCATAAACCACTGTTTCACCATGGACGAAACCAGGTGCTAAATACACCAACAAAAACATATAAATATAAATTTGAGGTTAGGACACTATCCTCCACAGTGGAAGGTGGCTCAGGTGATCATGATCCCCAAACCTGGAAAACCGCTACACGATGCAAACTCCTACAGACCAATTAGTTTACTGCCACTTCTAGGGAAACTACTAGAAAAAATGCTAATCCAAAGAATTACACCAATAATAGATGAAAATACCACTATCCCTGATCATCAATTTGGTTTTAGGAAAGATCATTCGACCATTCAGTAGATACATAGAGTCATAGACGCCATAAACCAAGCCTTCGAGAAAAAGAAATACTGCACAGCTGCTTTTCTCGATGATACTCAGGCATTTGACAAGTTGTAGCACACGGGCCTGCTTTTCAAATTAAAGAAATGACTCCCACAGCCTGTTTTTATCGTCTTAGAATCTTATCTGTCAGAAAGATATTTCCAAGTAAAATTTGGGCAATACTTAAAAGACCTTCATCCAATAAATTCCGGTGTGCCACAGAGAATTGTCCTCGGTCCTCTACTGTACCTTATTTATACAGCCGATATCCCTACAAATCAGCACTCCCTTACTGCAACTTTCGTCGACGACAAGCTCATTATGACTAGCCACAGTGATCCAGTGATAGCAGCACAAAACTTGCAACAGGGCTTAGACCAAGTCGTGAAGTGGTCTAAAAAATGGCGCGTCATTCTAAACGAATCAAAATCATTCCACATAAAATTTACAAAGTGCAAGGGTATTACGCCACCGGTGTTCATTAACAACACACCCCTAGCACAGGTACAGGAAATAAAATATTTAGGAATGCACCTGGATAAGGGCTTAACTCGGTCGACTAATATTTGGAAGAAGCGCAAACAACTGGATGACAAGTTCAAAAAACTATTGGCTTTTAGGTAGGAAGTCCAAACTATCCCTCAACAACAAGCTTCTTGTATACAGTGCAGTTTTTAAACCTGTATGGACATGGAGTACAACTGTGGGGCACTGCAGCAAATTCAAATATCTCAATAATAGAAAGGTATCAATCGAAAGTGCTACGTGCAATATGTGATGCGTCATACTTTGTTAGAAATGTGAACATCCTAAACGACTTAAAAGTGGACTCAGTTAAAACGGTGATTAGCAAGTATAGTGAAAAATATCTTAGTAAATTAGAATCTCATCCTAACGCTCTAGCCCTAAACTTACTAGACAATAGTGCTCAAATACAAAGATTAAATAGACATAAACCATTGGATCTGCCACATAGATTTTAGTGTTGTATGTAAAATGTGTCCTTGTGTACTTACGCTTCATAGAAAATATGTACTAAGCTGTTTTAAGTTGTAACTCAGTGTAAATCATTGGATCTACACTCATGTCATTGTTAACGTCATCAATCATCTTCTGTCATATGTTTTGCTTATTGTACTGTACAGATTGCAAATAGATATTATACATTAAAAAATATATATAAATATTAAAACAAACAACCACAAATAAATGAGACAAAAACGTTTAATTGAGGTCACCAATATAAACAAAATAATACAAATAATCATAAAGATATAATCAACAGCATAGTAGGAATAATCATAAAGTTACGCATAATCTTATAACTTAACAAGAACAAGAATTCAATATGAACTACGCTTGGATATATCCAGTCGTTTCACAAAAAGAGATAAATCTCTTTTATTTTTAACTGATATTAAATTCGAAAGTAATGTAATTGATTGAGCCTAAATTAATTCGTTGTGTCATACTTAAATATTTCAATTAGTTTCTACTTTAATATGATGCTTGGTATTGTAATAATTATAATTTACAGTTTTAATTTCATGACAAAACAATGGTACAAATTATTATGATAACACTTATCTGTAAGTCCATAGAATCGGTCTAGTTTGGTCGGGATCTACAGTAGTTTCACTTCTGTATTTTTCTAGGTGTATTAATGAATTAACTGTATATTAACTCACCGGACGTCTGGTACAGCTACTGTATTCCCAATCAGACAAAACTAACACAACCAATGAAAAGAGCAAGTAGGCAGGAACTAAAAGCTTTTCTGGAATTAAGCGGCTAAAGGTATTGCAGAAGCATGTACAGACTTCCACGTTAAAGCCTCCAAACCTGGACGCTACCCTAAAACGTCTCCTAGGTCATCAACGGAAATGTTTACAAGGAACCAAAATTATCCTCTAACAGAGCATCTAAAATATATTGAATCACTAAAATATTCCAAAAAAAGAATCTCCTTTTAACAGCACCCAAACTGCGTCATAAAAATTTAACCACCCGAATTTTATCAAAAATTCGCCGGAAACAAGGCGGCTAATCACATTTTATCAACATTCCACCAGAAAAATGCAGTATAACCAAAACAAAATTTTGAATGTAAATATAATTCAAGTTCTGGGTATTAAAAGTATAAAATGCGGTCTAATCTACAGGAGAAAAATTTGTAATAAATCAAATGACATTGCTTAAGTTCAAATGCTAATAAAAACTAGACACGTAACACAATAAAAAATGCAAAGAGTTAACACCATGATAAACGGTTGTTGTGAATATGTGAACGAGTTGGCTATCAAAAGGTATTACTGGAAGTTTTGCTGAAAGTAGCTAGTACAAAGAGTTAAGAACAAGACAAGTACCTCAATCAGAAAATTAACCTCGACATATTAACGATCGAAATAGTAGAAAGTCTCAGAAAAGAAGCAGAAGTATTTTTAAATTAAAGTAATTATTGTAAGTGGTATCTAAGTAATTAGACTTCTGAAATGGCTGTTCTTACTATACAAGATCCTAACGCGATGTCACGCCTAAATATCACAGACGTAATATCATCCGACGAAATATCACGTTTAAAATATCACAAAACAAAATATCATAATAAAAAATATCCCAAGAATAAAATATCATAATAAAAAATATCTCAAGAACAAAATATCACATGACGAGATATGCTAATAGTTTTAATAAAATTTTTGATTTTAGTAAAATTTTATATTTAATAATAATTAATTATTCGATATACGGACCCTTCTGAACCCAGGTAAACCAATGACACTGAGTTGTAGAGGATAACTCAGAGAACAAATAATAAAATAAAAATAATAAGAAAAACAATGTTAAAATCGTTATTTTGAGGTTAGAATGTTATGATGTTAGGTTACAGTTAGCAAAAAAGTTGGCTGTATTTACGTGAAAATGGCGTAAAAATGGTGTTTGTGTCATATGACAGGAAGATTTTATAATTCCTACCTGTTTTTATGACGTCTTTTCAACGAAAATCCGTAGCGCTTGGTATTTCCGTATGTATGAATGTACGATCGGGGTCGGTATATCGAATAATTACCTAATAATATTTACTTCCGGGTGTACATGGAAGTTTGCTTTAGGACAACATTATATAGATGTCTCCAATTGTAATTGTTAATATTAATGTAAATTCGAGATTTACATATAGAGAAGCAACAGGTACAGAGGTCCAGGGTTTCAGACAATGCCTCCCATACTGAGGAGCAGGGACTGTAACAGGAACCCAAAAGAACCGGAATCGGAACCGGAACCGATTACTCTTATGGAACTGAAACCGGAATCGGAACCCTTACTAAAATTCGTGTTAATGTTAAGACGAGAACCGGTATTTTTCGGTTCCACATTTCGGTTCTACTGGTAAATAAAAAAAGTAGTTCAATATTCTCCCAACAGCGCTACCATAACCATTTCTTAATAAGTGGATGTTGATACTAGATCCATTTCCACTACTAATATTAACCACGTTCGGTACTTCACATCTGTTTACTCCAAGAGCTCAGTTTCTATGGTATCCATTGTTGTAAATAATTGTAACTATAGCACTAGAGTTTCCCGAGTAAAAAGAGTTGAAATACCGAAGAGCAAATATATTTATCAATTATCACCTATATTATAAGCAATACTTTAACCTAACATGCATCGACTGTCAGTTATCAAGGTCATATTTGTTTGGAGATATTTGGAGCTATATACCAACATAAAATGTGACGTCATTACTTTTGCTTCCGGAACCCTTATGGAACCTAAAAAATCCTGGAACCGGAACCTTAATGTTTAGAAAATTAAAATTGGAATCGGAACCGAAACCTTTATTTCGAATTTTCAAAAACCGGAACTGGAACCGGAACCTATATTTGTAAAAGGTTCCAGTCTCTGCTGAGGAGCCCAAAGTGAGGGTGAAACAATTGTCTAAGGGTGTTTTTTAGGGTGTGAAATTATGTGGCTCTCAATTTGCTGCTATACGCAAGATTTAATTTTATATGTTTAAATAATTTATTTTAAAGCAAAAAGAAAAAAATTTATTTTTAATAAAATATAGTATGTATTAATATAATAGGATAGGATACTGTGATACTGTATTTAATATCGAGGGATATATTTAATTACAATGTTAGGTTAGGTTTAAGGAAATATGGTTTGTACGCATACTATAATTACAGTTGTAAATAAGAACGTACATGTAATTATTTGTATATGAGTATTTAAATGTCGATAGAGGTTTTTTACTCAGTAAAATAAATTATTATTATATTCTAAACATAATAGTGATATTTTGTATTAGGATATTTTTTCATAAGATATTCTGTCCTTAGGATATTTTTGCATGTGATATATTAGCATGTGGTATTTTGACTACGATATATTGTCGTATGATATGACTGTGATATTTAGACATGTAACCCCTAACGCGATGTGTAAAAAGAAAATTGGTGTTGAGACCAATGTGTTCATTGTTTCATGTGAATTTTCTTTAACTGAATATCATGTTGTACTTGAAATAAAATTTATAGAATATCGATAATGATTCTTGTTTCAAAAGCATTTGAAACATAAACTATTAGACTTTAAGCAGAAAATTAAATTAAACACGACTAAACTATGAAACTGACTACTCAATCTTTTCAAATTCATTTATAAGCTGATTGCTTGTTACTATTTCATTTCACCCTGGGATTGGTTTTGATAATGCTCGTTTATAGGTAAAAATTCATCAATCATGATTTCTGTATAAAACTTGATTAAAATATTAATATTACATGCCACGGTACAGAAACAATAGGTACAATCAGGAACCGGGCTTGAATGGATTTTCCGAATGGCTCTTCATTCAAATTGTTGATTATGCAAACACAAATATTCCATGCAATTTAAATATGAAAAACATTCAAATATGGAACAGGAATTTCAAATTATAGTGACGTTTCCACGTGTAGGTATGAAATTAGTTGGGCTACAAAAAATACCTTTAGAGAATATCAGTTAGTCAAGTTGAAATGGAAATGAGGCCTAAATTAAGTTATTCAAACAGAGGCCGTATCCCTTGCAATCAAATTATCTTACAAGAAATTACTTAAGACGGATTTGCAATACAAGTGGCATACAGAACTTCAAGATGAAAATGAACGTGGGATAACAGTCGGTGACTAAGTGATTAAAGATGATTTTAGTACCGTAAATAAAAAAATGCAGTTTTCATTGCGCATGTACAGACTGGAAACGCATGGGATTGATATAAGGCTGTAAAAGCGTTCATAAAAGGGGTAGTGAAAAAGTGTTGTTCTACTGTACTATTTCTCTTACCACCAAGATTTATTGTAGACGTTTATTGGGTTAAAATGCGAGCGAACTTAAGCACCGGGGAGCAGGTGTTTAACCTGTATTGTTTTTTCAAGAACGGATTTAAAGTATTAATTCCAGATGCTTGCATATTTAGTCGGTATACAACATCCAGTTGCAAGTTTTTATAAGTTACTTCTATCCCACTTATGTAGTAGCGGTAAAATAGTTTTTTATGAACGCTTTTATATCCTTATATCAAGTTCATGCGTTACCAGTCTGTATATTCAATAACAGGTGAATTCTATTCGTTAGTTTTTATACTTATTAAATATAAGGTACAAAGTTGAGTGATTTGATATTGCACAAATACGTAATAGATACTTTCTATCGCATCCGCAAAAATGTGTTTGAACATTTACTTATAAGAAATCCCAATATGTTTGTAACCTTATACACTTTACCATCCACACGGAAATATATATCTACCAACTTCCTTGCATCTAAAATGCAGATATATTCCACACAGCATTTGAGCTGTTGTGATTTTATCAGATTACAAGCAAATATATTTTCTCCCTTCAAACACGTTACTAAAGCTGTCAACTTTCAGCGATTTTTACAATTCCTACTAATGGGTTAATGTTTTGTAGATTACATCTTCATACGTTTTGTATGACATTGCGTGAAACATACGTTTTTCTGTACGGCAAAATTAACAATAGAAAACAATAAACATTATACTTACATTGCAAAGAAGCTCAAGATTACCACGGCTTGAGATTTAGCTCTATCTTACAAATTTTTGTATTCAGGTCACAGGTATTGGTTCTGCAGTTATATTATTTATGAAAAGGAGTAGATAAGGGTTTAGAACTCAAATAAAAACTCTGAAAGGGCGCCATATGATTATGAAGCTTAATGATGATGTTTAATTAAGCCAGAAAAGATATTAAATTCACTAATCAGAAAATGAATTAAATATACTACGTTTTGAACAAAGATTTTAGTTATGTTTAGAAAAATTTAAAATAAAAATTGAACAAAACATTCATAATTATATGCTTCCGTTTAGATCCTTGATATAAACTGAAAAGCATATTTATTGGATGATAAGAAAATAAAAATAATCAAACACATATATAAAAAACATAAACAATATAATTTTATTAAACTTAAGATTAGTCATTCTGTAAATAATTATCAAATTACTCCGGAATTATTGAACACAGCACAATTCAAAAATGTAGTTAAGATTTATTCAGAATAAAAGAAATATTTAGATTTTAATGAACATAAATCATTCAAAATTTATTAAGATTAAGAAATTGTTTAGATATAAAATCCTTTGGAAAATTTAACAAACAAATATCTGTAAATTATTACGGAATTGAGTCTACTTAAATATTACTAAAGTTAATAAATTTAAATTTTACTAGCAGTGACAAACTAAAGTTAAATACTACTAGAGAGCTCTCTTCTTATAGAAAATTATAAAATTCACTTGTTCAAATAATCCATAACCAAAACTTCACAATAATAAATAGTTCTTAAAGTACAGTACCTTAAATCTTATCCAATTAAACCTTTGTTTATTGACCTTGCAAAGCAAGCCACACTGGTCAGCTAGAAGTTGGAAAAGCCTCTCTTAGAAAAACCGTGGTTGATTCTATATGTTTTTAAATTGTTGTTTGAAGGTAGCAGGTCCAAAGAAATGGATGGTTGTATACACATCAAATAAACACAGAGATAAATTGAAAACACAGTCTTTATTTTTATTAATGAAAATAAAAGAAAATCTAATTCAATGAAAAATAAAAAAAAATTATTTAGAACAGAACAGTAAAGTAAAATAGGAAATTCTTTCCTGAGCTTGCTCAAATGTGTTAATTAGTCGTTAATAACCTGACATAGGGCTATAACAGTTCTCCATTTGAGCAAACTGACATCAATCAATGTTATTAATTAAAAATATTTACAAATGTTAAATTTAATTTATGATAATTAAATTTTAATAAAGAAATTTAAATTGTTTTATTCGTAAGAATTTTATTATTTAAAACTTTTAAAGTGAGAATAATGAATTCTGAGATTATTCAGATTGTCTTTATAATGTTGTTATTGAAAAATTTAATCAAAACCTTTTATTTTGAACAACCTTGTATATAAAGTACCTCGAAATCCACTTCAATCTTATTTTAAAATTGGTAGTACTGCATTTAGATCTGTCAGATGATTTTATAATGTAAATACGTCGAATATCCAAATCAATATGGGAAATAAAAATCTTCTTTATTTTAGTTTAATAAATAGCGCGTTCACAATTCCATACAATTGTTGATTAACGAAATAAATCTTCTTTAATTTTTAAAAATATCTAGGTAAATCTTTATTACACTTTGTTAAATTTTATTTGTTGACATATAACATATGTTTGTTACATAACCCCACTTATTTTACAGATATTTAATCTCGAGTCGAGCGTTGTTTCTCCAAAAGCGTTTTATCGACTGAATTTGTTAATTTTTGCTGGGCTTTATATATGATTTAGCGAAGCAATTGCCGACTACGTTAATTTTTAGAAACAACCGCCTTACGAATTTTCATTATGACGTCACTTCACCGAAACAGCTAATGATAATTAACACTAATCTTAAATCTAAAAAGATAGGATTGTAGCTGGCAAAATAACGATGAAAACAATATAAGACACTTATATTCTACAATTTACCATAACTGAGAAAATTAACAAAAACGATTGACGATGAAAAATCTCATTAGAGCTTAATTATACACACAACTCATTAAATCCAGCTTAATCCTTTACAAAATGAATATATAATTACACTATGTAACTGATACATATAAAATTTACATAAGAATATCTTTACAATAGAAGAAAAACATAAATAAAGATTCCTCTCTACGATTTGATAAACCCAACGATGCTTATACAAACTCCATCATCAACATCAACTTAAATGAAGTTAAATTACACTTAATTACATGGATACACATGATTTGCAACTCTATCTTTTACAAATAATGAATACATAACTACACTAGGTAACTGATACATATAAAATTTTCATAAGAACATATTTACAATAGAAGAGAAATTCAAATGTAAAATCTGTTTTTACGATTTTAGACATTCAGCGATGCTTATACAAGATCCTTACAAATAACAACATAAATGAAATTAAATTATAGTCAAACTTGTCCAGTATACAGTCCTCCAAGTGTTTGCATTCAAACAATGGTGAAAAATGTTATATAAGAATCAATATTTGGAAAAATCGAAGCATATCAGCAAAGCCGAAACCTTCATAAGAATAAATGCTCTTTATTAGTATACAAGAAATTGTAAGTTTATTTTGCTAGATTAGTCATTACAAAATTGACCTAATTTACATAATTTTAGTTAAATATGACCGCGAAACTGAGTCAGTCTCATGGAAAACAGAAAAAAATCTTCTTACGTTATCGATCGTTGAACTTAAATTTAATTAGGAAAATTAAATCTTCCAGACAAATGGAAAAACCATCCTAATATGTGACTTGGATTGCATAAACATGTATTACTCTGAAAACAATCTAAATATTTGATATCCTTTTTATAATTCAAACTTTTTATATATAAAAATTGAGGTTACGTCTTCATAACATTTTATCCTTCTTAATTTTTATTTTAAAAATTGATAAATCTATCTCTGACCTAACATGTATCCTTTAGATTAGATAGACCTAACATCCTAGCATGTCTATCCTTTATTTTATTTTATTGCATGAAATAATTATGTTTATGTTTACTATGAAATCGTCCAATAAATTTTCAATGAGATGAATTCATGACATCTCAATATATATAGATACATACTATTGCAAGACTCTGATATTATTAATTTAAATTGTATTAGCGAATGTAACTCAGAAATTCTGAAACAAACAAGTAACAAAAAGTAATAATCAAACATTATAGCATTTTGTGTGTATATTGGAAGAGAAGATTTTATATATAGGTAATAACATCACTTCCAATAAATTCATTTCCACGTCAAAGTTTACTTTGAAATACCCTCGGGCGTAGTTTTATACACAACTTTAAGACTTATAAATGCTTCTTATATAAAATTTTCTAGGGCATAAACCAACAATATGTAACATTTCTGTCTTTCAAAGCGAAATTTTAAATTTAATAGTAAACGGAATACTTATATATACAGTTATTGTATGATCCATTCCGACATTTTGCTAGTTACCACATCAATATTAGTTTACAATATTGTTGCTTTTACTAAGTGTTCAACAGAACCAACATTTGGCGAGTCGGTAATAGCAGCAGACCTACATATCGGAAAAGCAATAGTACATACAAAATAAAGTAGTATTCTATATGTAATTTATTTATCAAATTCTTTAGGAGCTTTCTGAAGACCATTTTAACAGACGTCTTGAATTTTCTGAGCGTATACCCGGTAGGTGTCCTGCAGAATCAAATTTTGTTCAAAAAAGTTTTCATTTCTGACGAGTCTACTTTTTTGCTTAACCGCTGGCGTAAATACTCAAAACTACCGTTATTGGTCTCACACAAATCCGCACTGGATGAAGGAGGGGAAAGAGGGAATGCTCAGTATAATCAAAAAATAAACGTGTATGGTTAAATTGTCAGAAATATTATAAAAAGGGCCATTCTTTTTTAAAGAAAGCTTGACAGAGGTGAGAGACATTTACGATTTTTACAAGACCATCTTGCCCCAGCACTTGCCAGCGCCGTCCTTTGGATTTTGAGGCCCCGGGAACAAATATGGAGTGGGGGGCCCCAGTAAATAAGAAATAATAAATAAATATACAGGGTGTAACTAATATAACTAAAAACTTTGAAATGAGGGGTAACTGTAATAGAAGATTTAGAACAATGCACCAACTTTATTGTTAGTAGGTACTTCCGTTAACAAGCTATAACGCGCTTCTACTGTTTATCTTGAAGTCTCGAGAAGTGTTAGAATCTTTTTATTTTGGAAATTTGGTGCGCTTTATTTTAAAAGTAGGCTTTGGCTTTGTGTATAAGAACTTGCACCAAATGCCGGTCTCTCAGTCTACTTTGTTAACGCATAAGATATATATCGTGTTGTTGATTAAAATAAGGTAGCTCGGTGCCGGAGCCCCACTAGCTCTCGGGGACCCGGGCATACGCCCGGCTGTCCGACCGTAGGGACGCTTCTGGGCACTTGCCACACTGTTTCGAGCGGAAAAAGAATCCAGATTTACCACATCATGACATCCGATTTTAACAATATGGGGCTCCGCCTCATAATGCGACAGGAGTTCGCGTGTATTTAAGTGCTAAACGATATCCTTCATAACAGACGGATTAGAAGAAGGAGGGTTATTAAATAGCCACTCACTTTTTTCTATTTAACACCCCTCGATTTCTTTTTTGTGGAGATACTACAAAAGAACGTATTGAACGGGAATTCAGGGGCTGGATTGGTTGAAGCTATATATTTCCGTGGAATTGTTCGTGAGAACTCATGGATCCATTTGTCGTGGTGGATCAATCCACATTGTCTTCATTCTTCTTCTTATTCTTTTACTTTATTTTTGCTTTTATAGGTCCTGGTAAGTTTTTGCTCTCCGCCATTCTATTCTGTTATCTATTATTTTCTTCCAATTCTTTATTTTCATTTTCTTAATATCTCCTTCTATATTGTTCTTTCCATCTTAGCTTTGGTCGTCCTTTTCGTCTTGTTGTTAGTGGTATCCAGTCTATAATTACTCGTTGTGGTGAAGTTATTTCTTTCCTGAATATATGGCCGTACCATCTAATTCTTTGTGCTTTGCATACTCTCACTATGTCTTCTTTTTTTAGCATTTTGTCAATCTCGTAGTTCATTAATGGTCTCATTTCGTCCTCTTGTTCTTTTTTGGGTCCCATAATTGTTCTAATAATAATTCGTCTTTCAAGATTCTTATTAGATCTTCTTCTTTTTTGTTAGGCTCGTTGTTTCTACTGCATACGTTACAATTGGTCGTATCATTGTTTTGTATATTTGTACTCTTGTGTTTCTACTAAGCTTCTTGTATTTTAGTATTTTTTTATTTGCATACAGCGCTCTAATCCCTTGTTGTATTCTGTGTTCTACATGCGATCTTTCATTTCTTCTGTATATCAGCGCTCCCAAGTATTTGACAAGTTTCTACTTCTTCAAATCTATAATTATTAATTTTTATTTCCTTGACTTCTTTCTGGTTTCTACTGCAGTGCATATGTTTTGTTTTTGTCTCATATATTTCTAATCCTTTGTTTTTTGATCTTTGTTCTATTATGTTAAATGTCCTTTCTAGTTCGTTTTTTCCCCTTGCTATTATTGCAATGTCATCCGCATAAGCTATTAATTGAACTGATTTATTGTTGATTGTTCCACACTGTTTTGTTTCCATAATGATGTTATCTAGGAATATGACGAACAGTAACGCTGATACTTACTTCAAATACTTTCGTTGGTCCTTGACTGAGAAGTAACGATGCTTTAGATTTCTTCATTGTCATCTTGATTAGCTGTATCGGTTTTCTAGGTGTTTTAATTTCTTTTAAATCTTCTACAATTTTAGTTCTAGTTAGGCTATCGAATGCTTGTTTGTAATCGAGGAAGATAATATGTATGTCGATGTTATATTCGTAGCTTTCTTCCGTGATCTGTCTAATTGTGTGTATGGCGTCTATCGTTGATTTGTCTTTTCTGTATCCTAGTTGGTAGTCTGTGTCCTAGGATTTTTTCTGCGTGCTTTGTGATTCTACTCTTTATTATCATTGTTAAGACTTTGTATGCCGTGTTAAGTAGGATGATTTCTCTGTAATTTAGACAGATCTCCTTTTTATTATATAGGTACTATCCAGCCTATTTTCCGTTCTGATGGCATTTCTTCATTTATCCATACTTTTACAATCAACTTGTGTATTTAAAGCAATTCTTTCCCTCCATATTTTATCAGTTCGGCCATTATCTTGTCGCACCCTGCTGCTTTTTGTTTTTCATCTTTGATATATGTTCTTCCACTTGTTCAATTTCTGGTATTTTTTCTAAACCTTCTAGTTTTTCCGTTGTTTCTTTTGTCTCTTCTATTGGGTTGTAATTCTCTTCTTTATAAAGGTTACTACAGTAATTTTTCCATTCTCAGGGCTTGATGATTCTATTCTCAGTGCCATTGATCAGGGGCTTAGTACACCGGAAATACTTATACTTATTACTATCGCTTAGATTATTGTCCAATAACCAATGGAAGGCATTTTGAACACTTGCTAAAACAATCTTAATTTGTAGTAAACTAAAAATAAAAGTCACTTTGCATTTTCAAGAATTTTAAAAATTAATTTTAGCTTTTCTAGAATATCCTGTACTACAAATAATTTTTAATAAGTAAAACGCTTAAACACGCGAAGTTAACGTGTTTCTGCGTATTTTCTAAAATATTATATAATATTTCTAAAATGTTAATGATTCTACTACCTGTCAGAGTCCAAGTGCCAATAACTTATAAACAATTGATTTTAGGTATAGGGTACAATACATAAAAAAATGCTTCGAGTTTTACAAGGAATCTGAAATTGCTAACAAATTTAAGGTTACTATTTGAAAAATCAAACTTGATGTTAGTCCAGGTCTTTTGAAACACCATTTATAACAAAAGATTATATATATTAGATTATTAAAATACTATACATGCTACTTTTTGCAGTCTGTTCTGCCTAATACTTTGAATTAAAGTTATATAATTTGAAAGAAAAAGTTAAAAATAGACAGTTTAATTATATGTATATTTGTTGAATAAATTTAACCACAATTATTACAAGAAACGAACGTTTACCCCAAGCCCGTCCAAGTTTTAACACTCCCGGTCACCCACCTACCCTCGAGGCCATCAACCTATCCCCCGGATCAACCATCAACCCCCTGAGTCACTCACCTACTCGCCGAGTCACCCACTTACCCTCGAGGTTACCCACTTACCGCTCGGATTACCCTTCCACCCACGGTTCACCCATCAACCCTCCATCTAGTCATCCATGAACCCGTTATTAACACTTTATAAGGGTCCGTTTATATCTACAGACATTTAATGTAACATACGCGTATTACGACAAACACGACATTTTCAGAACTATTTACACAGGCAGACACTTAACGTGACATACACAGCTTTTATATAGGTAGTGGGTGTAGTACGTACAGTTGCGGGCGAAAAATTTCCAGCGGTCTATTTCATCGTTTTATTTCTTTGAAATGTCATACAAACCAGATTAATTCGATGTAAACATCAGAAAAATGTGCTAACTTAATAAATTACCGTTGAAAGCAGAACTGTAATGAACGTTTCATAAAATTACAAGGTCTTAAAAAGTTTTAACATCTATCTGAGAAAGATTTGTCTATTATTACATTATTACTGGAAGAAGAGCAAAAAACAATCAAAAAGAGAGAAAAACCGAAGGAGAGTATAATGGACACTGCATAAAGAGCTTATTAATGTCGAACAAAAGTTTTTGAAATATTTTCGCATGAATCGATTTCAATTTGAAACTATACTGAACAAAATCAAACGGTTGACATTCGGTTTACTGTGCCATTATATTTGGACATATTTGTATTTATTTTGTATCTATGTACAATGGCGGTCAAAAAACAAAAACACCAATTTCTTATTATTGTGAATGGATATATTGAGTTAAAATCAAGACTGCTGATTTAAATAATAAATATTTTTTAATCATTTTTTAACATTTAAATAACCTTCAAATTATTTTATAGTACTAAGCACAATTTACAGTGTGTAACGTTAGAAAAAGCCGTTAACTTGATTAATGGCGTTTCCATTTTTTGAACGCCATTTTGATTTTCGTCAAGGCACTTCATTTGTTCCCTGCTGCGTGGGCGCATTTGCTCCACACAATTGGTAAGTAATTATTACATTGTTTAAGTCTTAATTTTAGTGTTTAGATTAAAATGGCTGAGTCATTTGTCCGGCTTTGAAATTTGAATTCCCTGTCCAAAACTCATTAAGAGATTGTCACTTGAGTAAAGCAGCAGGGTTTGTTGCGGTCAATACTCAATACTACAACCAAGATAAAGATTGAGTTAGGTTAGCTTAGGTCAGCACTCTCTAGCGGGTTCGGTTAGGTCAACGTACTCTAGCGGGAAATTTAGATACTAATATTTTTCTAAAGTTATAATAGGAAATTGAAGTACGTGTAACCTTTTATCTCTACACTTCCAGTCGCTGCAGCCTTTACCATTCAAATCTAGGCCATGTCCCCTTTCTATGCACACGCCTACTTTTCAAAATGGGCGTGCCCGAAAACCGAATTTCTATCCTTAGATTAAACAAGAATGTATAATCTCTAACAGCTTCTATTAATTTTTCATTCTCCATTTTTTCCCTAAATACAAATTTGTATATGTACGTTACGGAAAACCTATTCGTACTAGCCGTGCAGACGCGGACATGCATGCAAAGAACGTACCCGCACAGACAAAATATTTTTCCCGAGAATGATGTGCAGACACGGCCCGTGTCTTTGAGTGTCTGGACGTCTACGTTACCTTAGATATAAAAGAGCTTATAACTAGGTAAGCTATTAAAGAATATTTGCTGTGCCTGACGCGATACGCATCTGTTACATTGAATTTAGATATGAACGGACCTTTAGTGTTCCATACGGACGAATAATGGCACTTTTAATCTACGAAGTGTAAAAAATAATTTCACTCTCCTAGAACCTCTAAAATCAAGCAGAGTACTAATCGAATCAAATCAAAATAAGAACATACGTGGTATGCAGCAGAATCTTACTTAGAATATTACAGATAGCAAATGTCGAAACAGGCACGTACAGTTGCATAACTTTGAAGAGAAACTGCAGACAAACATTAATCATTCCTCTGCACAATAACAGTTGTCCTAGTTTTTCTCTGTAAGTACATTACTGAATAGCAGATATTCTCTGTAATATTCTATAACTGCAGTGGTCGTCTTAACTCTCATTAAAATGCGCTGTACTTTTATTTTATCTACAGTTTTATTAGTCAGGCACGTGTGTGAAAACTTTCTACAGACAATTTCCAGACTATTTCTCCTATCAAGGGAATAAGCCAACATTTATTGTACAAAACTTTTTTAATCTTTATACCTACTCCTATGAAGGAAATGACTAAAATTATTTTATTTCGAAAACTTTATTTATTTCTACGAAGTTGTCTGAGTTAGCACGATTAATGCTTATACATGCATAGCAATTTATACCTTAAATATTAACGATATGAATTTTCATTTAACCCCAATAGAAAATGTTCGGTTTCTGAAATACCTAAAAAAAGAAATGTTTGTTCTGAAATCTTCTGTCTTTGATAAATAGATTTATATCCAACATTTTTTCTAACGGACTTATGTTATCCTCTTGGGATAGTAAAGCATTCACAACACTTGTGTGTTCTCATGTTTCTCCAAATAAAAACGAGGTAGAGAAGTGAATTCTGAGCAAGAATTATTCCGTTTTCTAGAAACTGAAATTGATAACTCCAATCTATTTATGAGAAAACTTATTTGGAAAAGCAATTGCTATTGTTAATCTTAAAAGGTTTCAACTAACATTACCATTTACATTTATAAGGTACTTGTTGTGGTAAAAGTTTTAATGAAAACATTTAAGGTGCATACATTGGTATAAAATCTTACAAATTTCTTTATTCTTCTAGAACAGCAATTGAAAAGGAATAGTATCTGTTTTAATGCCTCTACCTTCTAGCTAATCTGTTTTATTTTCGAAATAATTTTGCTAAAGAGTTTTACAACTCAGATTGAACAAAGCTGGAATGTTTGTTAGTTATTTTGTAGTATCCAATACTTACCTTCGTTGAAGTGATATACTTTGAACGATACCATACCAAACCCCACCTACATGTCACCTTTGTAAACTATTATGATACAACACTTGATCTAACAACTTTTCCTCAATTTTTCCACTTGTTTGCTTTGCTCTATTAACAATACTCTTCACACGCACACATACTCTTTTATACCAGACCTTGGCTTCGTATTTATACACAGAGTAAATAATACCCTAAGACGCTTTTCTCGTCTCTTACGTACTTCCTTTCTGTGTCGTAGCAGTCTTCTTAGAATTTGCTATTGATCTATTTTAGAAAAGTGTATTTTCTAGAACTAAAAAGAGAATTCCGTGTTATTACCGTGGTGCATAACCTATCAAATATTTTTATACATTTCAATCGTTAAGTTTATTGTTTCCTTCCATTGTTTTATTCATAACATCAGAAAGTTACATGGAAGAAATTCTTTTGATGTTTTATTGAATTATCCTCTATTTGTTCTGTAATAAAATGTAACTCCCAAATCCCATTTTTTCATTTCGCTTAGGATCAATTCTTTGTGGTTTTAGACATTTTACATTTACATTTATGAGAAATGTAATAAATATTTTTTTTATATTTGCGTGTCCTAATGGCTTCATTAGGACACGCATTTTGCGTGTCTCATCTTTTCCCCTTTATTCATTGTTTATAGACAGGTTGTAAATAATTGTATAATAATTGTAAGTAACAGTAACTGAGATCGGAACTTTGATGAGTAGTTGTTAAGTAACTACAACTAAATTTATTACTTTATAGGTTTAATTACTTCAATTTGGAATATTTTAGTAATTATGTAGTTGTTTGTTTCCACTATTTATTAGGACTATCTAGTTTCATTACTTCGGAGTAACTTTTACAGAAGGTGGAACGATAATGCCAATTGCAACTTCAAAGTGCTATTGTGATTGTAACAGTAACTTGCCCAAAGCGTCTTTAAAGTTTTTAAAACGTTAAAGTAGTACTGAAAGTTCTTGCTAGCTGTCTGAGGCTATTACTTAACCTTGAAAGTAACGGAACCTTACAGTAGTATTGTAAGTAAAACTAACGTTTTTTGCTACCCAGGAGAATCACCTTTAAAGTGATTTTTACTACTTGTTTTGCATCAGAATTACTACAATGTTCCAGTTACTATTAAAAATTACCATGAAGTGACAGTAACTTCTATTAGGCAATCTAAACCAATATGGTTGTTATGAGCATACATTCATGCCTGCGCCATAAAATTACCATTTGAGAAACTATTGGATTACCAAATAAATTAGCCTTATCGATCCAAATAATGATAGCCGCTGTTGGCAAGCATTTCCGTCTGGGTCACAAAAACACCATTTGGTTTGTAATTAAATTGTCTTATAGAGGCATATCTGTTGTAGGTTAGTTTGGAAATTGGAGGTTAATTGTGTTTTTGCAGGTTTGGTAGTAGGACAATACAAAATATTATTTTGCTCCCATTTATAGGGAATAAGGGTGAAGTATATTACCTTTTTCCTGGTTGCCACAACCTTAAAATATGCCATATCTAATTATTATGTAGCAGTATAAAAATATAATGATCGTGTTTACTGTTAAATGTGAGGTTAAACTTAAACGTCCTTAAAGTTTCAATGGGAACTTTGCAGTGACATTAGATACTGGAAAGTGGTTACGAAAACGTTGTCGTCGTTTTATAGTACCAGTCACTTGAAAGTTCTAGAATTTTTTAAAAGTATTTTATACTTCAGTAACAACAACCTTAAAGTAGAATTTGTTTAGTTCCCGTTGCTGACAATTAAGTGACACAAACTTTAGACACGCATGTTACAGTGAATATATTGATTTATCGATTTATTTCTTCTGTTTATTATTCTGTTATCGATTTATCCTATGAGTCCTATTTTTAATAGCACTTTGATGGTGGGTTCATCCAAATTGATCGAGAATTTCCTTTATGATGTACAGGTCTAAGCAGTTGAGGTCTTGAAAACACAACCTCCGGAAGTTTATTTCGTACAATTTCGGTTGATAGTCATGTCAAACCTTTATTTATTTATTTCTCTAATTTTTATTTAACCTAAAAGGTTTGTACATTTTATGTTATCATATTTACATTTATTGTTTAAATGATGTAAACTTTTTGATGTAGAATCCACGTTCTTGTCCATTTTTAAATTCTTAAGTTAGATATTTCTGTTCTCGTCAGTTTTGGTTTAATTGTTAATTTTTCAGTCTGAAAAGTGACTAGTGCTAATGTCTAGACCTAGAGTATACGTAGAACATTTGGAGTTCAAGCAAGTTAATAATTCCTACCTGAATTTCGGTATCCGGTATGTGGATACCGATTTAGTATATTTTGCAGTGCTAGGAATTAAGTGATATTTTAATGTTGTTGATAATGAGGCGAATATTTGTAGATCGTTAGAAACAAACTTTGAAACCAATGGTATCGCGTAATTTTTTTAATGAGTAAGTATCAAATGAACATCTCATCCTTATTTCTTGACCCTCAATCTGTTTGACCTCAATCTTTCTGAATTACACATACATCTATCTTCCTGTTTCCTGCTTTTAGTAAGAATTTCTGCAACTTTTTAATCTTTTACATCAAGATTGCTATTACTCTTGCAATTACGAACTCGACTTATAATCTTTTAATAATTACTTTTTCCAATTTATAACACGGCGACCTTTTTCTTGTTAATTTGTTTATAAACAAGCATAGAAGAGTCCCTGCCATGCATAAATTTGTTACGTCTACGTCTAGAAACCCCCTAATTGAATTTTAATAAATCTTGCTACGTTCAACCGCATTTCAAAGATTATATTAGGTAAATTACATTAAAAGTTTAATCTTCGACACGGTTGCACCCTGAAATCCCTTCTCATGACCTCGTTACATATTCATAACCTTCTGAATTTCGTTAGTTATTTTAGAATTTAAATAGAGTTTTATGAACGTACATGTTACAAACAAATTTCATATCTTTATTTTTTGGTTCCTAACCATTTAAAAATGTTAAATTAAAAATATTACTTTTCTCGTAACCAACCCTTATAATTATTCTATAGCACCTAAAACTGTTGACACAAATTGGATTGTGTCAATCACGTCTTTCTTTAAAGGTCAAAGTTTGCACTCAAACTTACCCAATAATTTATGTTAATTATAAATTTAAGCCGCTCTTCGTACAAATTGAAGGAAAAATCAATAAGGAATTAAATTTGACGTAGGTTTTCTAGTCGTGTTTTAATTCAAATTTTTTTCCTTACTGCTTACCCCATCAACAAATCTCCTTTGCTCTTTTCCTCTTTTTTGCTGTGTATACTTAAATTAAATTATTAATTTAGAAATTCAATTTAAAATCGCCTATTTTATAAACGCCTGGACTTCAATTAAATTTTTATTTGTGAAAATTCTTTTACCTTTGATAAAAAGATATTTTGTTTCAACTGTCCTATGCGTTAATTTTATTTCTAAAATTACTCGTTGAATTTGAAAGACGTTGATATTTTAAGAACAAAATAATCACCAATTAAAACATTCTAAAGATACAGATAGAGTTTATGTCAGCATGATTTTCAATTTAGAATTTCCCGTAATTTCCAATTTCCAGTTCAACAAGTTTCAAGTGTAAATATATTTGCCGTACAAACTACGGAAACCTAGTTTGTATTAATAAGTAATTACCAATCGCTTCAATTACACTGAAGCTTATAACGCAGGAAGCTGCTGAATTGAAATTCTCTTTACTAATTCACAGAAGTAGAACTGGTCTTGATCAATAGACGGTAATTATTGATATAGCACCCGAATCTGAACTTCAGAGATTAGAAGTGCATTTAATTTTCTTTTAAATATTTCCAAAATCGACTTTTTTATAGATATAAGAGTTGGAAGGTTAAAGCACAGCATAAAGATATACAGCATATCCACTCGCGTGTCGGTATTTTGTAGTTGTTAAGCTAGCTATAAATATTACACTCACAAACTATAGCTTCAACGTCATCGTCTGCGTAAGTAAACAACAAGTCTTAGGTAAAATTATATTATTGTAGCAAGTAAATTTTGTAAAAACTGAAAACTCTTGTTATAATGGTAGTAAAAGAGGAAATAGAGTTATGTGTAAGAACAGAATTAATAAACCTTACATTTGGCATATACTAACAGCTTTATTCGTTTATTATTATTACAATAATAACATTTAATATTTACCATAATTTAATTCTGATAATTTAAGTATAATAATTAATTATTATACTATGGTTAAAGTGTGAAATAAAAAAGTTCGTGTAAAAGATGCTATTTTTTATATTTAAGAATAGTTAGTTTTTAATTGATAGGCAGCAAAATATATTAAATCTCGTGCTAAGTGTAGCTAATAATGAAAAGTATAGATGTTGCATTGAATGATTTGAACTCAGGTTGTCAACTGCTTTCAAAGCTTGTGGCATGGGTAGATATGCATTGTCCAGTTAGACCACTAGACAAAAATGCTTCTTATAAATTCACAAGTAGTTCTATTGAAATTATTGTTTTAAACATAATTTTTAATACAAGAATTATACTTTTTACTGTAAATATCTGGATGGCCGAACTGGACGCGCCCGGCTGGGCGCAGACAACTTGGTGCGAGACAAGTGCGCACAGGGAATTAATAGGGATGTTAATAGGGCTAGATTAATATTTATTGTTGGGAATAATAAACCCTCCAACACTTGATGAAAGATGAAAGGTTATAAATTCCAAAATAAATTTATTATTGTTGAAATTCACGAACACAAAATCATGGTAAAACAGTCTGAAAATATACACAACTAAATATCACTTACCTTTATGATAAAGAAAAATTCAGCGGCTATAATTTCTAAACTGGAAAACAAGTTCCATAAATGCATGAGACGAAATCTGACGAGTTGCTAATTAATTAGGAAGCTATTTAAATTAAATCTGTAAAACATTGTTAATGGACCAGACACAAATAAATACACCAATAAATTATTTTTTAAACATTTAAATGGATAATTTTGTTTATGAACACACAAAAGAAATAAAAATTTAAAATTTATTGGAGAGAAAGAGAACAATCATTAACATCTTAAATTTAAATTAATTAAACAAACATGAAACAAAATCAATTAAATCTTGGTGTCAAATGAATTTAACAAAATAAGAATTAAGAGACATTCTAATTCTCTTTATCCTTTTCAATTTTTATTTGATTTATCCAACAATCTTAAATTACTATTAATAAATAAACAATTGAAAATTGAAAATTATTTTAAATTTTAAAATTATTTGCGCCACACAAAAAATTAATCACCCTAACTTGAAGGTTAGCAGATACTTGTTATAGTTGGTAAAATTATCTGCTTATTTGTTGACAAGATGTTCACGTTCCACATCATCCTTTAAATTGATTTTATTTGTGATTTATGAAGAAAATTATAATTATTAAAGGTGAAACATGTACTTGCATGACGTGAGTACATAAAATAATTTGGTTATTTGCAACAAGATTGCATTGCCTTCCTTTAATTCGTTCCATCTATCTATATATATAAAAGGGAAAGATTGTCTGTCTGTCTGTATATATGTATGTATGCGATTTTCTCCGCAACCACTGGACCGATTTGGATGAAATTGTATCATTGGAAAGGTCTTGGCCCAGAATAGAAAATAAGACCAAATTGGACTCTGATCGGCCATCGTGGTCCGAAATAACAGCGAAAAACCCATATATGGAAGTTAAAAATGGGTACTGAGATTGATGTGACAAGAAAATATATATAGATCTCGCACAGCAAGCTAGCTGCTGCCGCGAGCGGAAAGTAAAAACATGTAATTTCAATAAAGCGCAGCAGAGCGCGCCGGGTATTTGCTAGTTCAAAATAAAATTCCAAAAAGTTCCTTTAATTTATGAGATCAGTCTGTACACCAAATTAACACTTCACTTTTTGATTTATTTCACTTTTAGTTCACTTTGATTGTGCATTATAGTATTCTTAATTAAATTATTAAGAACTTATAAAAAGAATTTAAAAACAAGATGACATTTGTCATAACCTCACTTTGTTGACAGTTAAGCGACGTAAAATTCACCAACATAACATTGGAATTTTATCAAAATAACGTACAACCTGACATGATTTCTGCTCTGTATGGAATCTCGAGAAAGAGCAACCAAATTTTCGTGATATTTTTATAATAATTGGAAAACAATTGCAAATCGCTAGTGATTTTCCTAGTTAGAAACTAGATTAATTTAGTAAGTTATTAGAAACAAAAAAGCGTCTTTTACACTAAGATGTTCATAACCACATTGTTAATAATAAATTAAAGTAATTGTTTAAACAAATGTTATAAAACGAAGGAGGAGAATTTCTATTTTCTAACAATACCCAACATTAATGTCCTGATGCAAGATTAACTCCAGGATTCAATAACAAGCATCTTGAATTTCCTCACAATCACTACTTCATAAAAAATCAAATAAAAACATTTTAACAACTTGCTACTTCCTTTTCTTATCATAAAATTAATTGTAAGATCTTATCCAACAAAAATTACATAAATTTTGACACCAAGATTAAACTAAATTTTAACATTCTTGCGGACCATGCTGAAACGTTACAATTTTGGGATTTCAAAGGCCTAAACTTTCTCTTAAAAAAGTTGCACACTTTGACCTTTCAGTGTCAAAAGCACCCCAGAAATTGCTTAACAACATTGCAGTAAAACATTTAGTTAGAAATTCATATAACATTAATAAACATCCATTTACTATGGAAAATCATGAATCGTCAAAGAAATAGAACATTTTCTTGAAATTCAATAATAAAAAACTGTAAGGTAATAAATACTTGTGTATACCTTCTTACCCATGCCTTTAATAATCTTCAGGTGGAAACAAGCCTTAAAATGGCTTCAAAATATGTAAATGTAAGACTATCAACCAACGACATACGATCGTCCATCATGAAATTGAGTTTGTGAAATTCAAGTGAAGAATCTGTTTAAAATGTATTCCTTCCCATCTCACAGTGTCGTAGTGTGTATCCTTCATAAATTGAACCAAATTTAAATACGTTAAATCTATTTTTTTAAATTAAACATTCAGTCGCCTGTCAGATAGGCAACACATCCTGCATATATGCATTTCTGCACTACTCAAATATGTTATATAATATATACATATGCATAACCATATACATATTATATAAAAATGTTTCTGACCAGAAAAAGTAAAGGCATATAATAAATTATATTTGTAGGATTAAAATAACAACATTGCAGACGAACAAATACAAATGGTGTTTTTTATATTTAAATTAGCCAAATCGGCAAACAAATTGCCATGCATGATCTAGTTAAGATATGTGCTCGTCTCGTATCTTTCAGTGAGTATTTATTGTTGTTAACACTACTTCACTGATTACTTTGGGTTAACTATGTGTTCACTGATCACACAGGTCTTGTGGCAGCTGTCTCTTTTATTTGCAGTGGGTATTTCTTTTTCCTAGATTGTAGAATGCAGCTCCAGGATCCTGTTAGAGGGTAGATATGCATCTATTGGTGGTTTCTTTCGTCGCTCATTTTTTGAATGCCCGGTCCTTCTTGTATTTGTTCATTTCTTACAAACCAGGGTGCATTTGTAATTATGCGCATAACTTTATTTTGAAATACTTGGATTTTATTAATGTTTAATTTAATTGTAAAGTGGGTATACTATTTTATGTCCTGCTTCAATTGGCAAACGCCGTATCATGATATCATAAGAGCCCTGATTAAACCCGTTTTAACGAAAAAAAAGTCATAATCTCGTATCTTGTTTTAATCTAGCAAAACCTAACCTAACTTTATTTTAATAATGTAAAAGATAAATAAGAAATATAGGATAATGTTATTGCTACTGTAAAGAATCTCGCCACATACAGGCACACAATACAGAAAACAATGTCAATCAGCTGGAATTACCTACTTAAGACAAAATATTTTGATTCCTGCACGACATACTTTTGCACTTTTACAGTACAGTGCAGTATTAATGTAAACCCAAATACTTACTTTGTTTCTAATTTAATTGGCTCAAGTACTCCGTACATATGCTGTATAATATTTAAGTAATACTGCACAATGTTCTCATTTCCATTGAACGAATATAATAATTATTCACCTTTATTTTTTATTATTAAGTGGAAAATTTAAGATTAGCAACAATAATTTGATGAAATATTTGCCAGGGATTTCTCAGAATTAACACATGAACACAACCATACATAATATAACGAGCTTGTTCGAAGTTTATATACTATTTACTTTGGAAATTGACCAACAGAGGCGCCACTGCGCTGTGGATCCGGGCTTATCCTACAGATTTAACTGGTCCTTACAGTTGACCCTACTGCGCAGTGTAAATTGTTTAAAAAGTTTAAACGAAGAAAAAACCTGACTTAAACTCAGCTTTCTTTAATTTCTTAACTTCAAGGTTTTTACCCACATTATAATTATATTTGTTAAGGAATGAAATGGTCAAGGTTCGATGAACCAGCCTTATGCTAGTAAATATTTATTTGACGTACTGTACATGTGTAAATATACTTTATAAAGGCAAGGCCTATATTTCAAATGCAGTCGCTTTCTTTAAAATACATTTTGAGTTGTCGTTTCGAAGACTAAGTTGTCTACATTTCCTTCAGGTTTCGCGCTCGATTTAAGATTGTAACTTAACTGTAAAAAAATCTGATAAATTATCTACATTTTTCTTGTGAAACTGAAACTAAAGACGGAAGTAATTCTTTCGACTTACAAAAATCTTTTGAATGCGAAAGTAAGATCTGTTTCGATTCGTTAAGATTCGTTCGAGAAACATGCGCTTCTTATCTTTATAAAATAGTTTTATGAATGAATGTTTTGGAAACTCTGAAATGTATGCAATAGTAGTTTGGAAATAATAGCTACCATCCATTTTAATTACCTCAGTCGGTGCAAGACTGATTCAGTAGTATTTCTAATTCTGTTAGTTCCAACTTCTGTATTAAAGTAGTCAAGGGTGCTATTTACTTCGCGGACTGTATATATGTACTGAGATGTGACGCTGTCTAATAATCCTTATCTTACAATTTTAGTTAAAAGTAAGACAAGCAACAAGATAATTTTTCTTTGGAATTTTTTATTCGTCTAGGGTACTAGTATACATTAAAGGTGACATAAATACCCTAGTTCTCTTGCAAGAACGCAAGGCTAGTACTGACTATGACTAGTGTTTCACAAATCTGGAAATTTATGTTCTAGTCACGCTTTAGAATATTGGAACAGAGATGCTCAGAATTATGTTAAAGGAAATTCGAATGGGAGTTTGCAAAGCCTCATTGGGTTTGTCAGTGAAAATGATTAAGAATTGAGCATTCTACTAGCAAACAACTTTTATTTTCTCACACTATTACATTTTCTAACCAGCAGTGTTTGCTGAAAAATCGGCTAATATGTAAGGAGATGCTTGACATTCTGTCTGTGTTTGTTTGCAAATATTACATAGCAACCTACGCACATTTTACTAAAAGCTACTTTTAACCTTGGTTTTAACATAACGATAAGTATGCGTGCAAAATCGGGTTCAGTATTAGTATTCTCGTTGGTACACAAGTCCCTCAAATGAATTTATCTGCGTAGGATGCGTAGGTAGAAGAAAAGCTAGAGTACACAGAGCTTTTTCATGTTTGTTATGATTAAATGTTGAATTCTTTGAATAATTGCGCTTTGTTAAAATAATAAACTCAAATGCAAAAGGCGCCTTGAATGGCAGAAAGTATGTAAAAGAAACAAGCATCAGAAGCAAGAATTTAATTAAAAATGTATAGCAACAGAAATAATAAAGTAAAAAAGGGTAAATGCTAAAAGATTGCAGGGAAGATAAGTAATGGCCGCGACCTTTAACTTAAAACATTAAGACTGTATTTAAACAGTCCTGAATCATCTTCCGGAGGCAACGGTAAGAGAACAACTAAACCTAGGTCCCCACCACACATTATTTTTGGAGAAGGATATATTTAGAGAAACATTGAGATTGTTGATACCAGAAATAGCGTACGTAAATGAATTAATATTAATTGTTGATTAATTAATATTAACCAATTAAGCAGTGATTGTGCAGTGATTAGTAATTGTAAAAATCATCAAAAAGTAATAATAAATTAATAATAAAAAGGAAACAACGTCAACAGATATCATGGCCCCGTGGATGAATGACAGGATTTCAGACTGGAAAACGACGGTTCAAATCCTATATAGTTCATACAATTTTCTTTAAATAAAATTTTTAATATATTTCATAACAAATGAAACGAACTGCATTGGAACTGCGTGGTTTTCTAGCCGAAAATACAGGGATCCTTCCACTGGACTATACTTTCTGTTGACATTGCTTGCTTCTTTAATTAAGGTCGTTTATAACTATAACTATAAAATAAACTATAAAATAGTTTACTAAAGGTAAATTCTACTTTAGAACAAGAAAATAACATTTATTTTATTGTTTACTTCTGACAGCTGTAACTAAGGTTTTTGTTTTATACGGTGACTATAGATTCATTTTGCAAATTTAAAGAATTTTTAATTTTCGAACTTTAGGGCAGTTTTTCTCAATTTTTTCAAATGTAACATATTGAAAATTGTATACAGTTGAAAAGAGAATAAAAAGTACTACCGAAATCGACAATAAAAAATATAGGTTGTCATTTAAAAAAATATCGATGACGTCATAACTTAAAAAACAAATGAGTTGAAAAAAAGTTGAAAATGGTACAGTATGGTATAAAGTGCAGTTATATTCTAAGACTCTAACTATCTATAATACACAAATTAAAAAACATTTAGTTTCATAGAAAAAAAATATAAGAGTAAAAAAGTTAGAATTTTCCAGTAGTTAACCACAAACTACCCAGTGTTTGACCAGATTTTTCCCAGTAATTGACCAGTGTTATAACGAATAAAATCAGTTTTTTATTATTTTATTATATATTGTTATAGAGCCACATAGTATGTATTGCATAAAGAAAAACGAACATTTTTAAAAAATATCAAAATATATGTATATTATTTTTGATGACATTTGCTAAAAACAAAAATGGAAAGAAAAATTACCAGTAGTTGACCACTTGATGAAGCCAGTGGTTGAGCAGTAGTTTTATGCGAACAAATACTGGAAACAGCTATTTATTTGAAATTTTAGTAAGAAAAACAGGAACCAGAGTAACTTACTAATCTTGTAGGGGGTGACAAAAAAACAAAATTCTTTATTTTGCATAAAACTAGTGGTTGATCAACTACTGGAAAACTGATAAGATTTCGAATTCTGTAATTGACCACAACATTTTTTGCAAAAAAAGTGTCAATTAAAAAAATATATATAACAAAAATTTATTAGTTCGACCTTTCTATTACTTGCATAATATGTATAATATAACGATTTTCATTAAAATCCCGGATTATTGCAGATTTCAATAGAGTTGTTTACTTGCCATGCTTACTGTAAAAGCACAAATTTAGCTGTCAAATAAACGAATACAAATTCCACGTGTATTTAGACAACCGCTTGACCAAGATAATGCAGCAATGTGGCACCATACAGTAATTAGAGGTGCAATTATCGCTTGAGAAACATAAAATATTCATAAAGATGTACGAAATTTGGTCAACTACTGGGTGATGGTAAATTACTGGCTTACTGACCCTAATTAAAATCGCTATACCCCTTCGAGATTTTTTCCCAAAAAATTAATTTTAACGAAGTTATCGAATTTATCCGCTACTTTAGTTCCACACTGTATAAACCGTGTTACAATATGTTATTATTTTTTGATAATATGCTGTTTTGGCATCTGGCGTTTGAAACAATAACATTAGTTATTTTTGCGCTACCGACCTGTTTTGATGTGTTTCCTGATTTGTTATTTGCCACAGTAAGTGGATGTTACCAAATCGCTGCCGGTTGCTATAACAACAAGAAAATAACAGAACTGTTATAACTGATAACGTGTCTGGGTACTGTTACGAAAATAAATGAGTAGAACCAAGAACTAGAGAGGAATAGAACATGATTAAACTAGCATTCATTGTGAACATACCGCAAAACATACCTAACCTTACTTTTGTAATATGGTGACAGCTAACGCTTAGAATTTGACATTACAAAATTACAAAATTACAAAATTAAGGTTAATATATTTTGCGGTATGTCGCGTCAAATTAAACATTACACGTTGACGTCAAATTAAAAAAGAATTCATTATAAATACATGTTTATTTATTTAAAGTAGTGTCGTTAGCGCAAAAATATCATACGATACTCATCGTTAAGTGCTTACAGATATCGAAAATTAGAAACTGAGTCCAACCTTTTCTATAGCTGTTACAAAGCACTAATCGATCTTGTATCGTAATATACTATTTAATTTATAATTGTTGGCGTTGCCAAAGACATTATTTATATGTATTTATAAAACTAGGAATTTTTATTTTTATCGGATGGTAACAACTTTTACTAAATTTGAAAAGTCAAGCAGAGAGATGACAATCCACGACCTTCTAGATTTCACGAGACGAAGTCTCTTATCCGGCCTGCGCACTCAATTAGTTCAAGTGTTTCTCCGCTGGCGCCACCAAACACGCAAAAGGCGGAAAAGGATATATAACACGTAAACGCCAATTTCAAACTACGCTAACTTCGCGCGCTTTTATATTTTTGTCGGTTTTGCGCGTATCGTCAATAAATTATATTTTCCTAATCTTCTAAGGCAGTTTTCTTTACTTTTTAATATAATTACGTTATTTCCTTGTTATTTGTTTAAATTTTCGTAGTTTTGTTGCTGTTTTTTCGTTCACTTTAGTAATGGAAAGCACTAGCAGAAAAAAGTATAAATGCAGCATTGCAATGTGTAATAGTAGGAAGTGATCCTACAATATCATTTCATTAATTTTCTTCAAATTTTACCTTACGATAAAAATGGTTTAAAATCTTACGTTGGGGTTATGGACACCAACACTCAACAGCAAAATAATATATTCTTCCTTATTTCGACAGAGCAACAATTACAGATACCTGAAAGATAAAAATTTCAACATCGAACTTCCTATAAATATAACAAAATTAATAAAAGAACTTCAAACCTTATCTATGCATCTCGATTACGGAATTCTTTCAGCATCTGTAGCCCTTCTGGCAGGATTCATTGCAAAAAACTGAATAAATGATTGAATGTCAATAGCCTGTTAGATTCTCTGTTAGCTGCCTCCTGTTCAAATTCACTGATAGGATTTGTAAATCTTCAAGACAGAGGTGCATTAAAATACTCCACTAGAAGATTTACACTTTTATTCAACCAAATAATCGAACTTGTAATACCGATTGTAGAACATTTACCTGGAGAATGTAATCCGTCTAATATTCTAACATCACTAGGTACTTCTAACTTCAATTGCTTCTTCACAGTTCTTTGTTTGCCACGACCACAAGGAGGACCTTAGTAATATAATTCTTTAAAAATTGCTAAAACCTTGTTTGGCAAACAGAAACATCGCAAAAACGTGAACAGATAATGTACTTACTGCTCACTTTCTCTATATCCTAAACCCAACTCACGGAAAGTTATAAAATTATTGTAATTTCAATAATGTTATTAAACCACTTACTAACTTGTAAATTAATTTTAATAACATAATTAATTTAATTATATAAATTTATTTAATTAATTCCCAAAATGTTTACGTAAACATGCAACGCTTGACATTTGTAAGGGTTACCTAACCTATACATCATCAAGTGACAAATAAACATCAGCGTGTCAGCTAGCGCCAAAACGGCGAACTTTTGCGTTTTCTCAGAAACAAAGTTTATATGGGAAATCGTAAAAGTGCCCAGGCCGGATAACAGACGTCGTCTCGTGAAATCTAGAAGGTCGTGTGACAATCAAATGTATTTGTTATGGGTTGTTACCAACATGAAAACAAAAAAATCTTAATAGCAAATGACATCTAAAGAATAAGTTAATTATATCTAAAACTTTGTGTAGAATTCGGCACAACATTCGTTGATCACGGGCCCAGAAACAACTTGGAAAATACTCATGATTTGTTGTGTTAACACACTCGTACGCAAACATATAGTTTCTGGCCTAATGATCCAAATCCAAACTATTGAATGTAACGCCAACTCCAAGTGCAAAAAAAAACGGTTGTTCACACATCAAATACAACTTACGTATTATACTTTACGCGTATATAACAGACAAAATGGTTTTATTCGTAACAAAGATGATATAATCACAACTCATTACTTTCTTACCTGTAATTAAAATAATTGCACCGGCTAAATTAAATTGTTGTGAAAAGTCTAACAATCACAAATTGAAACTCTCTATTGGGTCGCTTAAATAGGGCACTAAATGATTATATAAACCTAGGAACACAGTAATATACAACAGATACAAAGCAATTTTCATCAATAGTAACACAAATTTATTTTATAAATTTGTGTTACTATTGTCACGTGCTTAAATTAAAACACTTGTTATCAAAAAAATCACTTAAATTAAAATAACTTTCTTAAAACTTTGAACACTTTGCGTTTATATGAACAATAACCTCAAAATTTTGCCATGTTACGTTATTCAAGTAAGATGACTTTGTACCTTATCTTGGAAACTGGTATAGAACAAATATTAATTTTATAATATCTTTGAATATACAGAATGAAACGTTTTGCTATGGCTACTATTGACTTTTTTATTTTAAATAATCACTCTGTATATTTTTTCGATTTTTTTTATTAAATTCAATTTCTTTTTTCTTCGTTCTTTCTAAGAATGCAACATTTTAAAGAAACATAAATTTAGTTATTGCAAATTATATTTACCTAATTATTATAATACACGATGCTTATAAATACTTAGGTCAACTTTTAGTTTATAAGTTTATGATTAAATAATGTACAGAGTGTTCAGTCTACAACAAGTAAATGCAATGTTTTGAACAAGAAAATCTCTTTTTCTTCAAATGGGATACCTTGTATATTTATGTTTTTTACGATTCAATTTTTGAGCGTCTACCAATTTATATAATAACTTTTCTATTTCAAAGTCAACAGTTTCAAATCTACTTATCAGTGTTTTAATACTGTTTTACTATTTCTCTAAAGTTAATTTATCAGTCTAATCATAAATGCCTCAATAACAAAACTCCGTTTCATCTACACTCTCTACCTTAAAAAATATATAATAAAAAAATAGTTATTATAAACAATGATAAAATTTCAATGAAAACCATATGGAAACGCCAAGACTGCACCGTTTTGAAATATAAATTTATTAAATCAATTTTTAGAGGCTCGAAAACTAAATGATATAAAATATAAATCTACAGGTTGTCCCATTTTTATAAAATTAAATTTTTATGTTCAAAAATTTGTATCATTGATCTAATAGATTTGAACACCCTGTAGATTATTCAGCTATGGAATTATGAAAAACGCTGACTTGGGTATTTGTAACCATCGTGTATTATAATAATTAGTTAAATATAAGTTGCAGTAGATAAATTTATTTTTTTAAATGTTGCATTCTTAGGAAAAAATAAAGAAATTAAATTTATTCTAAAATTGTGCGGATTTTCGGTATATATGTTAACTAAAAATACTTACCATAAAGTGTAGCATCAAAAATCGTAAAAATATACAAGGTGTTCCATTTGAAATAAAAAAGTCGTTAGTAGCCATGGCAAAATGATTCAGCTTGTATATACAAGCATATTATGAAATTTAAATTTGGTATTTAACTTTTTTCATAACTCTTACAGTTTCCAAGATAAGATGCAGGGTTATCTTACGTGAGACACCCTGTACATGATTTCTATTAAACCAAATTGAAAGGTGCCATTAAATAATAGTCATTTATTGCAATTAATTATTACTGAAAAAAGTATTTGAGATAAAATAATTAAATTACTTGTAATTCGTTATGTTTGACCACTGTAGCAAAGTAGTAACAGGTTGGCGACGAGTTGTCTTAGTGGCCAATAATTGTCTTAGTGACTACTTACTTCCCAGTAACTATTTGGACTGAACCAGATGCTCTTTACTAAACCAGACTGTTAAATACCCTTAAAAAGTAATTCATTTATTTTAATTGAATTGCAGTAATTAGATTACTTGTAATTCGTTACTTCCAACCACTGTAACAAAGTAAAGTAGTAGGTTGAAGACGAGTTTTTAATGACCAATTGTCTTAGCGACTAGTTGTCCCAGTGACGATAAAAAATCAAGGTTTTTCAAATAAAACAAAAGAAAAAAACTATAACAAATGCTCCATATGTTGTCCATTTGCATGGACACACATTTCGATGCTCCTTTGGAACGATCTTTGTACGTTTCTTAACATAGCCGGCGTGATACTTCTAAAAGCATGCATTATTCTATCCTTCATATTTTGAATTGTGGTTGGTGTCTCTGTATAAACCATTTCTTTCACATATCTCCATATAAAGAAATCCATTTTTGTAAGATCAGGAGATCTCGCAGGACATTTAGTGGGTCCATTCCTTCCAATCCATTGATGTGGGTAGATATTATTTAGGTGGTCTCTTACTGCATGTAAATAATGCGGTGGAGCACCGTCTTGCTGAAGCCACATCCCATTTCTGATCCTTTGAGGAAGGTTTGTCAATAATTGTGGCAGATAGTTCTCCAAAAAATGAAGATAAATAGCTCCAGTTAATGAACCATAAAAAAATTTGGCCCTATTACATGTTCTTCAATAATTCCCCCCCAAACGTTTATGGATCATCTGTGCTGGTTATCAAGTGTCTGAAAAAGTGGGGATTTTTTGTAGCATAATAATGGAAATTGTGCCTGTTAACAAATCCATTTTTATGAAACGTTGCCTCATCAGTGAACAAAACATTGTTGAAGAATGTAGCATCGTCTTGCATTTTACCTATGGTCCAATTCCAAAACTGTAAACGTTTTAGAAAATCGTCATCAGTTAATTCCTGGTGCATTTGAATGTGATATGCATGCAACTTATTTTTCTTTAAGACTCGACCAACAGAACGTCTACTTATTCCTACAGCTGAACTCACTTCTCTCTGACTAACATGGGGATTCTCAATCGTTGCCAGCACAACAGATAACTCATTTTCTTTGTTCACAACATTGTTAATTCGTTCACTTTTTTCATACGGCACATTGCCAGTCCTCACAAATCTATTGAGCAGGTTTTGAAAGCTGTGAACTTTAGGGAGCCTCCGTTCAGGATACCGTTGGTGGTAAATTCTACGGGCAAGCAAACAATTTCTTTCCGACTCACCCAAAACAAAAGTCATGTCTACAAGTTCTTCATTACTAAAATTCATTTTGAAAAACTAAAACACCTACAAGAACTAAACACTGAGGGTCGATAACTGCGGTGTGAAATGTACGTTTTGCATACGTGCACAACAATTCCTAGATGCCTTAATGTTTTGTTACACAAAAACAACCAACACACTTGACAACTAAATAAATAATTGTTTTTAATTGTGTACTTCTTGCAGTTTTTTCTCAATAAATCAAAAGTGGTTACAGTTAGCTATAGGGACGTTCATACAAAAAATGTTCGTAATTCTGCATCACAAAGGTACAGAATATACAGAGTGTTCCATTTGAAAAAGTTGTGAATTTTAGCTTTGAAGTTCTCTAAATTTAAAAATTAATTTTGAACACCCTGTACATGGTGGGTCCATTTTCTTTTAAAGAAGAGCACCCTACAAGTCCCTGCAACAAAATCTCTACTTAAATTCGTCTTCACAGTTGCGGCCGTGAAAGCGGTAAACTGTTAAGTGGGATAATGTAAAACTCAATTTTTTCGAAAAAAAGATTATAACTTCTAAACCGGTCATTAGATGACGCTAAAATTTTAGATATGAATAAACCTGCCAAGAGAGGTATTACATATGCAAAAATATTTGTGGCATTCTATTTAAAAGAAAATTACCTTAAGCGTGCCACACCTTTCTGTAACACCCTGTATATTTGAAAATAATTTCTCTAGATGCGCCTCTATCCACTGTATACATCCGTATTAGAACGATTTTTCTAGCTGTTACCGTTTAGGAGCTATCGGACTTCCCCACCCGGTATATTATATAGTCTTCTTGACTACTACATTTCTAATCTTTCAGGTAGGCAAAATGACTGAGAACCAATCATCTTTTTTGCGGGAATAATTCAAATCACTGCTCCTAATTTTGAGACAAGAAAAAGTATAGTCAATTATCTTAAAATGGCTACCAGACTTTCATAGTTAGCTCGTTCCATCTATGAAAGTTGATTTTATTATAGAAACATCGAAATTATGATCACCAAGTCAAGTAGAATTTTAACGCATCAAAAAAAAAGCTTTTACCCAAGATCTGCTAACTCAACTGAATCAATTATTAGAAAACGTGATCTAAAGAATTATTTATATAATACCGAGATTGCTTCTGACATCGATTTCTGAATTTCTCTTTTGTTGTTTGTTCTGGTTCTATTCAATTTATTCTGAGCTGCCGTATGACCTTAGAAAATAATTTATTTTGACTATTTTCGCATTATTGCTTCTTGGTCTTTGTTGTGGCAGTACTGCAAAAATCCACGAGAAGAAAGAACGGAGTTAGGAAATTAGTTTGCTTTTAACTTTAGTCGTCAATTCCCTTTGAGGAAAATCTAGTATATAGCAATATCGATTATCCCAAGCCGTAGCAAAAAGTGACTTTGCTTCTAAAAGCCTTGCTTTAGTAACCTATCAATAATGAAGCTACTGCATTCATAATATGATACTCTTGACAAGTTTACACGGCAATGATAAACTCTTAATTCTGTGTAGCAATAGGAGCGCTATCAATGCCAAGAAGAACATTAAGAACACTTTTCAGCATTTAATTGAAATCTTAAGTTGCTATTTCTACTACTACTTTATTTTAAATTGAGCTCTAAACATATTTTATTTAGCAACGCTGTTGTAGAAGCTATTTATGAAATATA
Organism: Agrypnus murinus; assembly: GCA_929113105.1. NCBI lineage: Eukaryota > Metazoa > Arthropoda > Insecta > Coleoptera > Elateridae > Agrypnus > Agrypnus murinus. The sequence continues at coordinate 111,803,155 of OV816026.1, read as the reverse complement.
ATACAGTAGATTCTTAACCTAAAAATACCTTAAAATGAATAGCTTCGGGTTATACAGGCAATTAGAATATAATGTAAGCACGTGGATAACGTTTGAAATACGTCCCTTAGACATTTCAGTATAGACTAAGTAACTACGTGTATGTATATAACTTGGATCAAATTACAAAAGCCATCATATTTGACGTTGGAGGTTTATTTCTAAAAGTAGAATTTAAAGGGTGCTGTAGCAGTAAATGTAAGGTGTACTGACTTGATAGTAATGCGGCAATCTAGAAAGAAGCCTAACCAGAAGCACCGAGATAGAATGCCCTGGCTTATAATCAAGAAGCTGAAAAGAAATCAGCTTATTTATACAATGTCGTAAACGCACCCTTGTTAAATTCTAATTTTCATGAAACAATAGCTTAATGTGGCTATCAAGAACAAGAAAGCTTAATGCAAGATACTGTTTATTATTCGCTTACACACACAATGGTAGAAATTATACAATTGGGAGCGTTTAGCTTGCTGAATTAGTATTCAAAGGAGTCTTAACGCAAGAGTTCATTTTAAAGAAAAGATACCATTTTAGAAAAGTTTGAGATATTATTTTGATTCTCTTGCTCGAGTTATGTTTTTTGTTTAAATAAATATGCACCGTCAAATTCAAATACATATGCGGCAAATTTCATTCTGTTTCACCATTAAATATTAAAGTGTAGGTATGCGAATTCTGAATGTTTATAGGACAATAAAGTTAGCTAGAATTGACTAATAAAACAGAATACTATAATATGTTTACACATTATGTGTTGTATACATATTATTACATTGTTTTGTACATTGTATATACATAGTACATCTACCGCAATCATAAAATCGGTACGTTTTGATACCTTAGTAGCATGATGTAGCTCTAATAATTACTTTTTATCAAGTATTCTGTTTCAAATACATACCTAAAGCAAATTACCTATATCAAAGGCATTTTGTATATACCTTTACATATTTTGGGCTGCATATACCTTCTCAAAATATTTACTTCGGGTTATTGGTTGTTTGCTTCTAGAAAGTTTTTTTTTCCTGTCATTTTTCACAAGTATGTACTCGAGTACGTGTGGTGCGGTTTTCTGATATTTTTTTATTATCGCGATAATCACCTCACAAAAATGTAATTATTAGTACCGTGATATCAAAAATTATCTTGGTCAAGGGTGGTTATGGAATATAAAACGGTTGTCTTGGATTGAGTTTTTGCATCTTCTTCTTAAAATATTTCTGTCGTTGTCAAGCTACACTGACATCATCAATAACCTACAAATGTACAAATACAAATACAAGATTTAGAAAGTCAAACTAAGACAACCGTTTTATATTCCATAACCACCCTTGACTAAGATAATTTTTGATATCACGGTATTATAAGCGATAATTTTAATGGGAAAATCACTTTTGGAATTTAAACTCCCGTTTGGTTACTATTAACTTTACACATACTGGCTTGTTATTGTCCTCATTATTGTTTAAAGACATTACGATCCACTTGTTTACGACTATCAAAATCACTTGACTTGGGTTATCCAGGAAAACTGTCCTTGCTCTATATTTTACGATTAAGTTAGACTCCGTATACTTATTAGTGACAAACAAAGTATACAAGAATAAATAATAATAGTTTGTACAACGTGAGTGAAAATGACGCCCATATCGCGCGAGAACGAAGTATAAGCACGACGCCGAAGGCGGAGTGCCTCAATTGTTCGATATTCCCCTCAAGTTGTACAGTATATTTTTGTCTGAAGTATAGAAGTAAAAGTAAGTAAAATCAATGATTCCTTTTCTCAATAATACTTAAAGCATTTAAGAATAACGTGATTTGTAAAATTGTAGTTTTAACAATTTTACTTTATAATTAAAAATACATAACCATTAAATTATTTAAATAACTATAACCTACTTTTATAATAAGTATAATATTCATGATCTGTGATGTGCTTTCGTAACTCAGTCAGTAAAAGTGAGGTATTAGTAAACTAAAGCTGCTGTCGCCGCAGGTTCGATTCCAGCTGGGAAAACCACCTTTTTTTTATAAAACAATTTAAAATAATTATTTTTTTCTTCGATAATGTTCAATTTCTGCGAAATTTTAATAATTTTCTTAAAAATGTACAATTACAGATTTTACAAACCATATTTACCAAGTAGTACAGCCATATTGTTCCAATATTAGGTCAATGTCAAAGATATATTGGGCCAAACAAATTACTCTATATTCAACCAGTCAAAAGTGTGGACATTGACTCAACAACATATTCCAATATTTGCCCAACAGCATATGTCAATGTTAGCCCAATAACTTATACCAATATTGCACCAATAACTTATATCAATATTGTAGTCCACAATAGACAAGTACTAGTTACAGTGCCTGTATAATTGACCGTATATTATTAAGTATTTTATTTATTCACTATACTGTTATTGTATTTTCTGGAAATACATTATAATGTTAAATGACTTTGGTCGAAGGTTGTTTTTATATTTTACAGAGAAATTAAGCATCAGTAAAATAAAAAACCATTTATAACTTTTTAGATATATATTAATGTTGTTTATTATATCGTTGTGGCAACCTTTTATTATGTTGATTGCCTTCTTTGAACAAAATAATGTAGGAATCACTACTGTACCGAGAGTAAATCACAATATTTTAGATTAACAATGCCAGCGCCGCCCTTTGGATTTTGAGTCCCCGCCCATAACTATCGAGTGGAGCCCCCAGTAAATAAAATATATATAATAATAATAGCTAGTGTTGGCAAATTTCCGGAAATTTAGTTTTTTGAAGCTTTCCGTGAAAATATTCCCGGAAACTTATTGAAATGGCAAATGTCAAAAAGTTAACAAAACTCAGACGCAGTTTAAGAGGTATCTAAGTGAATCAATAAACTTTTTGAAGATGAAGATTTTTTTATTTAAAAAAATTCATTCCAAGAAAAAATGAAAAAACGATGTTTAATAACAAGAGGAGTTCTCTTCTCAATGTTCATAACTTGATAATTAAGAACAACCACAACAACTAGATTTGTCGTTTACGAACAAAACTTGCATGAAACTAACATGAAACTGCTTAGCGAATCGCCAGCCACCAACCGAAAGAATCAGTAACTACACATACAAAACAAACGCAACGATGTCACATGATGCGCAGATGCCATATATCTCTGGATTAATATTGTATCATTGGCATAATTGACGATTTAAAAATTGGCTCTATATTGATCTACTGTATTGGAACAATAGTGCACACATCAACATCAACATGGTAAAAACACATCCAGGGCCAATCTTGATATACCCAAACATCGGCTGAAACTAGTAAATCAATTTTGGGTTAGTATTGACTTACAACATTTCCAAAACAATATTGCGTCCATATTGGCAGAATATTGCAATAGCAATGAAACTGAATCAATATGGAGCGAATAGGAAAACAACGTTTAGTCAACATCATGTGCTACTTGGGTTATATAAACTACTATTCATAATCACCACTAGGGGGTTACTTTTCTCAAAATATTTTCTTGTTGTTGGGTTAGCAACTTTTTAATATAAATTCACTGTTGATATCGAAGCGATACGTCAAACAGTTTGTTTTTTGTGGAACATTCAAATCAAACAACTTTGTGCGTCTTCAACTATGGATAAAAACTAAATTTGGGCGGTTATCAACTTTTTTTATTTAGAAGAAAGACCGGAAATTAAATCCAGGTTGAATGAGTTGAGGTTCAGAATTCAAGCGCGCCCTCATGCACATAAATGGTGAACAACATTCAGGGCCTCCAAAAACGGCAACCACACCTGAGATTGTGGATAAAGTCCATGACATGGGTTTGGCAGAATACAGGTGCATGAAACTGAAGAAACCGCTGCATCTCTTATGGATGAGTAGTTCACATTATACATAATGAATTGGGTTTTAAAAAACTTTCCTGGACATGGGTGCCTTAAAGATTTGCTCAATCGGGAACAGAAACGCATTCCTTCGCCCACAAACTTCAGCCGATTGTTTGATTGATTTAATTGAAAGTCTTTAAAAGGAATCCAACGAATCAGTAGCCATGGTCATAAATTGTCTATTAGGTTATCTGCAACCACCTTATTCGCCTGATTTGGCTCCTTCGGACTTCCACCTGTTCCCAAGACTCAAGATATTCCTGGTCGGAAAGAGATTTTGGTCAAATAAGAAGATGATTGAGTCTTAAATGGTTATTTTGATGATCTTGAATAAAATTGATTCTGCGAAGAAATCAAAAAGCTACAGCAACGTTCAATCAATTGTCAATTTTATCAAATTTAGTTGGAGAATAGTATTTTTTGGCTTAAAACTCTCTCCCGTGCAAGGCTGAAGGTTTTTATATAGTTCTTTACTCGAATCCTACTAGGTATTGCCTGTCCAAGAGTAGTTTACAACAGACAGATATTTTGCAAACGAAATTATTACATTGTTTGAATGTTAGAAATATTTAGTTTATCTACCATCCTTATCGCAATGACTAAACAGTTTTTTTAATTGCCACCAAAGATCTAGAGCAATATCTAGAAATCGTAGAGGTAAAACTTTTATAAAATTCTATCCAATCAAAGTTAAGCACATAGGCGGGGAATACGACGCTATTGCTCGTAAATGCTTTTTAAAGTATGGGACAAGAACATCGGTTTTCTAATTATTCAATAGAATAACCCGTAATTAAAATAGATAGCAGATTAATTTTAAAGACGTGCGTAAACTGATGTGCCGCTCAATCATTGAAAACAATTCGCTCTGCTCTGCATACAGGCACTATTGGTTGTGTAGACTAAAGGGAATTCTCATACCAGAAATTTTCTATTGTACTGAATATACGAGTATATATCTTCGGTTTTAACAACGTAAGTATACCCTTGTTATTCTGTAGATGGAATTCTTAAGATCAATTATGAATTACTTAAAGAAAAAATAATGTAAATAAGAAAATTGCAAATAAATCTTTATACCTTGCTCATAACTCGGAAAACTTCTATTAAATGCAAATTTATTAATAAAACATTAAACTATTGTCCGTCTTACGTTGGGACTACAGTGAAGGAAAGATAGCCAATGTATTTCTTATGGGAGTTTGTGCTTCGTTGTTGCTACCTATTTCACTGTATGAATCTATAGAAATGTGGATTAAGATTGCAGAAGTTCTAAACCTTTGAAAACAGTAACCGAAAAAGTGCAATCGTAACCATACAAAAGAAGCATTTAAAAGAAAGTCTTATTAACATGTATTTGTTATTTTATTAAACATTACTTTGGAGTTTTACATCGTACATGTATCTAAACATCCCCTATTTTATTACTTATGCTTTTTTGTTTAATTCTTTCGTCTTCAAATTCTTTCAACATAAAGTAACGGCTCGTTAGCTTCTATATGATCTTTTTAATCTTTTAATACACAGGTAAATACAGGAAGTCCCAAACGTAATGTTAACGGTAAAATGATTTCATCATGATAAAATCATTCATTTGTTCAACTTATTTCAAAAGAAACTTGCAAAAACAGAAATTTAGTATTAGCAGCAAATGCAAAGAATTTTAGTAAACAATAAACCCTTCTGGTTTTTTCTACTTTTACTTAACGGAAATTCCTACCTAAAATTCAAAAACTCGAAATAAAACGTTTGACTTTTAATTATACTCAAAATTATTAGTTTTGTAAATAGTACTGGCGTTAACTCATAAAGTATGGAACTATCGAAATAAATCTTTTATTAAATATTTTTGAGAAAAATCCTCGAACACGTCGATTGTTATCTTAAATGAGACATATTTTAGTGTAATTGTTATTTGCAGATCATCTTATGTTTCCGAGTTATGGAGATAGCGAAAATATTTTTAAATTAAACCCCTAATTTTTTATGATGGATTTGGAAAGCAATTTCCGAGATAATTGCTTTTAAACTTTTAAAACAAAAATTAAAAACAACCAAGAGTTCCAAGTTTTAATAAAAAAAAAATTAAAAATTCTTTTAAGAACTGCCATAAATTTAACGCTAAGTCAATTGTTACATGACTACTTGATTTTTTATTAAAAATTTGAACTTTGATTGAATAACAATCAAGAGTTTAAAATCAAGTATCTATTTAACCAGTGACAGCGTTAAACTTATGACAGTTCTTCAACGAATTCTTTTTTTTATTAAAACTTGGAACTCTTGATTGTTTTTTAATTTTTGTTTTAAAACTTTAAAAGCAATTATCTCGGAAATTTCTTAATACAGTATCATACTTTTTTAGCATATTTGATCTTGGCATTACATTATCTTTCCAAATCCATCATAAAGAATTAGGGTTTCCATTTAAAAAAAATTCGTTATTGTCATAACTCGGAAACAAAAGACGATCTACAAATAACGATTACACTAAAATATGTCTCCTTTAAAATAAAAATCGACGTGTTCGAGGATTTTTCTCAAAAATATTTAATAAAAGATTTATTTCGATAGTTCCAGACTTTGTATGCGCACTACATGAACAGCAGCAAATTTTCAGAAGAAGTGGCTACCTGCAATATAACTTGCTCGAACAATAGGGATTATAAAGGTTTATGCAGTTACAACTACAATATTTAGAAAGTGTTTTTAAAAGTTGCTTGTAAGATGTTTGGCAACCCCGTTGTCCATAAGAACACACACTGTAGTCTCAACGTGAGACGATCAATAGACTTACTTTTAGCCAAGTAGTTGCTGGATAATTTCTATTGGGAATTTGGGAATGTTCATCAATCACTTTTTGGACATGAGTGGCATTTACTGAACTTGCTGATTTTAAATGTGATCCAAGTGTGGATTTTGACTAGAACTTGAAAATAAATGTTAGAAGAAAAAGGGGGAAATGACAATTTAACAAATGTGATAAACTTTTACCTTACGATTATTTTTCAGGAATCTTAGCTTTTCGACATGGCTAACACAGCCACATTTTCTATTTTCTTTTAATCTTAATAATCGAACTGAATTGGAACAGCTCATTTCTTCAATCCTTTTTTTTAATCCTTTATTCTTGCAAACTCTAAAATAATTGTAGAATTAAATTAACTAGTTAATGTATGTAAATCTCACCATTAAGAAATAATAAAGGAATTCGAGTAATTCCAAAAGATTGTATTTAGCAGTGGCGTGCGGTGAGAATTTAGGCTAGGGAAGCAACCACGATTTTGATTATAATACACCTAGGTACAGGCGCGGATTAACGGGGAGGGAATAATCCCCCCCCCCAATTTAGAAATAAGTTTACATAGAATAGAAACAAATAATGTTTGTTTAATTATTATTTATTAAAACAATTATTTTTCCAAAGATTTCCCCCTCAAAATACTTATCTGGATCTGCCGCTGCTAGGTACAATAAAAAACAGTGTTATAATTATTAAGCTTAATAGTTTTTCAAAAAAGCACTTTTACACTTTATACTTATGGAATTTGTTGACTATCATTCTTTATTTAAAAAAAACTACTACTACGTATCAATTTTCCGGTCTTTCTTAGCAAAATACCGGTACAGGTTTTAATCTTTGTTGTTAAATTTGAAAGATCTGGTTTTGATCTGCCTTTCTTAATAATTTGTAATTTCTCTCCAAAACTGTATGCGAAAAATTCCTCATTAATAATTTACAAACTGAACAAAAAATCGTCCCGATTCGGCTATATCGAAGGTACTCGAACCTTTCACCGAAACAGTTGAATTTGCAGTCGTGACGATAATGCAATTTTAAATTTTCATACAGGCAAACTAAATAGAACTATTTGTCTTTAAAAAAACACAACTTATAAATTAAAATAATAAAATGCGACAAAATACAGTCTCATTCGCAGATTTACATTACTTAAGTAACACTAAATCGAACAAATAACCAAATTATAATAAATAAACATTTGGGAACGAAGCACAATAAAAATTACGACCAAACAATGTTAACCAGTCAAACAGCATCCGTCTATTATAGCACCCCGCGCTCGCTGATTCACGCCAAGGTTAAGAGAAGAGCATTTGTAAGCATGCTTATATTAAGTGTATGTATCACATTTGAATCGGTATTACCTTTCCGTGCAAGTTTAATGTGCCTAATTTAAAATAGTACTCTAAATAATTATACTTTTTGCTATACAGAGTTGATATTGAGCTTTAATTTGATAAATATTTCAATTTAAATAAACGATAACCATAATTTTAAAAAAGTATTTTTGTTAGCATTGTTTTTATTTTTAACAAATTCTCAAGGCAAGCATTGCTTCCATGGACCGCACGCCACTGGTATTTAGTGTTACAATGGCGTATTTTGCTATGCTGTAACAACAGTTGTATGTTTCAACTTAAAATCCAAATAGATAAAGATAAAGGAAGTCACTTAAAAATAATGAGCCTACAAGTGAAAAGAAAAGAAAGAAGTAATTTCCTTGACCCTCTTTTGTAATTTCATTTCCCCAGGCGTTCCCGAGACGTTTAGGTATCCCTCATCCTTCTCATACCAGGAATTTTTAAAAAATATTAAAAACTTTTATCTATATTTTCACATTTTGCCAGTTTTCGCTTCCACAATTTTGTGATAACATAATCAAATTTCCTCGACTGCGAAATATCCAACTACAAAGCATTCAATTAATAAAGTAAAATTAAAATCTTGATTAAAATCCCTTAGGAGAAAAATTAGTGCTGAATCCGGGTAGAACGAGCTATTAGCAAACAGAGGTGATGAAGCGTTTGAATTGACTGCAGAAATAAAATATAATTACTGCGGTTATGTATCGATCGCATTAAGGGTGTTCTTTTTTCTGGCTAAATTAAAGCGGCACGTATAACTAGTGTAATAAACGACATTTCACGTTGTGCTATGACGTCATTGAGATAATTGTCGTCAAGAAAATTTTTATTATTAATGGTTGTTTTGTACGAACTGAGAAGGTATTCGTTAAAGTTAGTTAGAAGTAAAAAAAGGAAAATTGTCAGAGCATAAACATTTAAAGCAACTTTATTCATTTTTAATTAAACTGGATTTATTAAAAATCTAAACAGTTATATACAGATGACTGTTATTTTATAATGGAACTTGAAAGGGATTTCATCAAACATCAATTTCAAAAAAAGAGTACACAAATATTTCAATAACTATACTAGGTATTACAATTAATTATTAACTAAGGATGTTCAGAATTAAATCCACCAACTTTCGATACATTTCTTTGTAAAGTTCCAGGGTCCTAACCACCAGACGATCACGGTTCAGGTTACACTTCTCGCGTGATTTCAAATATTTAACAAAACACAGTTGGCAGAACACTATAAACAATGCAAATGACAAATATTATGATTCAAAATATAACACAAAAAGAACAAACTTGATCTTACGTTGTGACTACTTTTTGATAAAATGTGACAATAAGCTGATAACGATTGATTACCTTTATACGAACGGAAGAAGAGAGATAACTACAAATAAAAGAACAGTTAAATATGATTGTAGCATTTTATTAATTTATTCTTAACCTTGAGTGTAGGAGGGACGCATTTACACTGACACAATGTAAACCTCCTTAGAAATATGCTAACGCAGAGTAAATACGTCATTGCTTCAAGTTCAATCAATGATCAAACTATTATTTAGTTCGATTACAAAGAGTTTTTGATTAAACTGAACGTTACATACCTATTAATAAATCAATTTATAAAGTTGATACAGTTGTGTTTATATAATTTAGAGACAGTTAAAGCCATAAATCTCTCATTGACATAAATCATTAAAAGTAAGTCCAAACGAGTCAACCATATGACGACGCAGTTGTTATTGTAAAGCAACTTGATAGATATTGTTGTGATAATGTGGGGTCAAAAGAAAATAAACAAAAAGAAATTAATTGTAGTGAATAATAAAGCCTCCAACACTTGATGAAATATGAAAGATTATAAATTGCAAAATAAACCTGTTATTGTTGAGATTCACAAACACAAAATCACAATATATATATATATATATATATATATATATATATATATATATATATATATATATATATATATATATATATATATATATATCCTCATATACAACTAAATATCACTTACCTTTATAAAAAAAATTCTCCGGCTATAATTTCTAAACTAGAAAACAAGTTCCATAAATGCATCAGACGAAGTCAGGCTGGTCGCTAATTAATTAGGAAGCTATTTAAATTATATCTGTAAAACGTTGTTATGGACCAGACACAAATAAATTTATTTTTAAACATTTAAATGGATAAATTTTTTATTTATTAACACAGAAAAGAAATAAAAATTTTAATATCCATGAAGAGAAAAGAAAACAACTATTAAAAATTAAAATTAAATTATTAATTAAATTATTTGGCGCCACACAAAAAAGTTAATCAGCCTAACTTGAAAGTTAACAGATTCCTCTTATATTTGGTAATATTACCTGCTTATTTGTTGATAAGAAGTTCACATTCCATGTCATCCTTCAAATGGATTTTATTTGTGATTGTTGAAGATAATGATAATATAATTATTAAAGTTGCAATACGTATCTTCCATGACGTGAGTACATAAAATAGATCGGTTATTTGCAACAAGATTCCATCATCTTCCTTTAATTCGTTCCATACAAAATAAATTTCCAAACATTTCTCCAGATAATAATAATAGTCTGAACACCAAATTTAAAAAAAAACTGCACTTTCGTTTATTTCACTTTAAGTTCACTTTGATTGTTCATTTATAATTATTATTAATTAAATTATTAAGAAATTATAAAAAAAATTTAAAACAAGATGACATTTATCATAACCTCACTTTGTTGACATTTAAGTGACATAAAATTCACCAACATAGCCTCGAAATTTTATCAAAATAACGTACAAATTGAAAATTCAAGAGAGAGTAACCAAATTTTCGTGCTGTTTTAATAATAATTGGAAAACAATTGCGCAGTTCGTAGTTATCGTTCGAAGTGTATGGACGTGATATACGAGTCAGGTGTTTTAAACAGTGAATAAATAATAAATAAACAGTACAACTAAAATTTGAGTTTCTATGTCAAATAACGATAATCTAAAAGAAATCCCTCCTGATCCACCGGACAGGGGGAAAAGTTTCATTAATACAGTGGAAGGAAATAGGATGGAATTAGAAAACTTTCAAGATCCATTAGTTCAAAATTCAAGAAATCAACAATTCAATTCAACAAAGTCAGGTATTTAACACCAATCAAAATAAGAACAACACAGATACGGTAAGTCAACAAACACATAATATTTCGAATGGAAATAATTCGCAATGTCTTAAAAATAAAGAAACAAAAAGTAAAAATTTATATACAGTAAAAGATAGTGCTCCATACTATGTTTACATTGAAATATAGGAAAATTACATAGAATCGGTACAGCGAGGTTAATTTTAAATTGTGTGACGAGAATCGAAAACAATATCACACATATTGCTGTTATCGGTAAAAATAAAGTCAAGGTAGAATTTAATTCTTTTGAAAGTGCAAATAAATTAATATTATCTGAAAATCTTTCATCGAAAAATTACAAGGCTTATGTTCCAAACTTCTTTACTCAAAAGAAAGGAGTAATAAAATTTGTGGATAAGGATATTGATGCGCAAGATTTTATTTCGTTAATTCAACCAAGATTAGGGTATAATTTTGAAGTTTTACATGTAAAACGAATTAATAGGAAAATTAGCAGGTTAGATGCAAATACAGAATATGTGCCTACATCTACAATTATCGTAACATTCAAAGGTCAAGTTATTCCATCTCAGGTAGTTATAGAAAAGCTGATGTATGATGTAGAAGCTTATATTCCCAGACTCATTCAATGTTTGAAATGTTTAAGGTTTGGACATGTTAGTTCTCAATGTAGAGGAAGCAGTAGATGTAAATTTTGTGGAGGTTGAAGGTTCTTAATGTGCAGAGCCAAATAAACTTGTGTGTGCATTGTGCAGTGAAAATCATTCCGCTACGGATAGAACAGTTGTATGTACGGAATATGAAAAGCAGAAAAATATTAAGAATATTATGAATACTGAAAATTTATCATACTTTGAAGCGAAGGATAAATTTCAAAATAGTTTTTTAAACGTAGTTAAGAATAATCAACAAAGCTCAAGTCATTACTCAGTTCCTAAACGTAAAAGGTCAGATAGTTTAAGTTTAAGTCAAAATAATCCCTTACAGCAGGAACACAATCAAATCCTACAAAACCCGAACATTCAATCGCAACCGGTATATCTAAATACACACAATGTCCCACAGTATCACAACATGAATAAAGGTAAATAAACTTTACAAAATACTATTTGCGAAAAAATCTTAGATTGTTTTACAATAGTACTTCATCAATTAAACCACTCTATCGATTCACAAAATTTATTGATTCTAAAAAATAATATCTCTCAAATTCTTGGTAATAATGTATAATACAAATATATTTCAGTGGAATGCTAGATCAGTAATCTCTAATAAAGGTGCTCTAGAACATTTCCTTTTTGAATCTAAAATAGACCTTGGCTTAATATCGGAAACATGGTTAAAAGAAAAAATAAAGATAACCTTCTCAGGATATAATGTGTTTCGAGATGATAGGTTTGATGGATATGGAGGGGTAGCAATCCTATTAAAAAAATGTATTAATTTTACATCCGGTCCTACATTTTATAAAATTAAAGATTTTATGTGTACTAATATTACAATTAATTATAATTCAGAGAAAAAAGTAAATATATATTCAGTTTATGCTAAACCCGGTTTAAAGATCTCTGCTAATGAGTGGAAGAAATTATTCAATAGCTTAAAATCTCCGTTTCTTGTTGGAGGTGATTTCAATTGCCACAATATAGTTTGGGGATGTAGTACCACGGACGTTGAAGGCATTAACTTACTAACAGCTATCGAAGACTGCAATTTAGTATATTTAAATAATGGTAAAGAAACCTTAGTATCAAGACCAAGTAGTCTAAATAAATCTGCAGTTGATCTAACACTATGCTCAACAGATATCGCCCATTGTTTTGATTGGGATGTTATAGATAACACATTAGGTTCGAATCATTATGCTATTGTGATGAGCATGAATACTAATTGTACAGTAACAGATAGATGTAATTATAATAGAGCAAAATGGAATATAAATAAAGCGGATTGGTTACTTTTCTCTTCTAAAATGGAAAATTCTGCCATCATTAACCAAAATGACCTAAATTATGATGAATTTATTACAGCATTCAATGAATCTTGTGAAATAAGCATAGCAAAGAACAGCAAAGTAACAAGTTCAAAATTTAACAAAAAATGGTGGAACCAAGACTGTAACAGAGCTATACAAGAACAAAAGGAAGCATTTAAAAAATATAAAATGCAAGGCAATTTGGAAAATTATATAAATTACAACAGATGTGTCGCAACAACTAAAAGAACAATCCGTCTTAGTAAACAGCAGAATTGGAAAGAATTTTGCCAATCACTGAACAAAAACACAAGAGTTAAAGAATTATGAAAACAAGTAAAACTACTTCAGAATATTTACAAACCGCCAATCAATTCGGTTAAAGAAGGAAAATGGACTGAAGCATTCTTCAATAAAATTACTTCTGTTGGTGTTACGGAAAATATTACTTATGTAAAAGATATAAATATGTCTCATTCAATAGTGGAGGAATTTAAAATGTCGGAGCTAATAGCTACCATGAAAAACAATAAAAATACAGCGCCAGGTATGGATAATATACACTACCTTATGTTAGCTAATTTAGGATTCTATGGGAAACAATTATTAGTAAATATTTTTAATAATATTTGGGCTACTGGAAATATCCCTATAAGCTGGAGAGATTTTTTGGTTTTACCGTTTCTTAAACCAAATCGTGATTCTAATGACCCAAATTCATATAGAGCATATCTTTAGGTTCGTGTGTTTGCAAAACATTTGAACGAATGATTAAGGTTCGACTAGGAAAGAAATTGAAACAATGTTAACTTCCCAGTGAAAACTTCAATAAATTATTTGGGAATAGTATTGGATAGAAAACTACTTTGGAGTAAGCACATAGAACAAATAATTATAAAGGCCGAAAGGGAATTGAACGTTTTAAGATCAGTATCGCATACAACTTGAGGAGCAGATCCGAACATTTCTCTTTTATTGTATAAATCATATAATTATAATTTATTTGTTGAATCGTAGAATTTTTTGAGGAAATAATACACAAGTCACAAAGATGATTTGATTTATTGCAACGATTTTAGATACTTATAAATTGTGAGAACTTTATTTTACTTATTTCAAACGTATAGTATAAAGAACAGTAAAAATAGAACTAACTCGATTATTGACAATGTATGCAGTTTTATTACATTTTGTTAATGAATTGAAAAGTGAAATTACAATTGGTTTTCCTTGATTGAAAAAAGGTAACAAACAAACAAATCTATTAGAAAGGAAAACTAATGACAAGAGTAAAAGTTTAAATTGCTTATTAAGTGTTTATGAAGAACAATAACAAATACGTTTGATAATGAGTTAATTTAAATACATAACTATTCTCTCCTTAGATCTGAACGTCCTCGTTCAGGATTGGATAGAGGCGATTGCTCGGAATGAAGGCCATTTCTTGTTCTAATGGGATCTCGTTGTTGGACTTTTTGATCCTAATCACTTGTCTGGTTTTGCATAGCAGCTCCCAAATACGATTTCGATACTTCGCAATGAGGATGATTGCGGCAACTAAAATCATAAAAGTTATGGTAGTTATGGTTTGATGGGTTGCATGGAGGACCGGGTTCAAATGTAGAGGGATGCTAGTGATGCTTGAGAGTTCTTTCTTCAATTCTTCGGGATGCTGAAATTTTCTTAGATGGAAAGTGGTCATGTGTTGAGCTTCCAATTTCTGGAATGTAATATTCCTAATAGAAATTTGGAATACAGGCACAACATTGTCAAACACTCTAGTCCCAATTATTATACGACATTTTGAAGACAACAGTTGGTTTCCTTTGATTTTAGTTTGTTGAACGTGGTTTCCACAATCTTCCAAGACTTCTTGTTCATTTTCGGATGAGTAAAGAATTTGATGGTTGCTTAATTGGTGAATGATTAGGTAGTCGTTGCTTATTTTTGCTGTCAGGCAGTTTTTGGGTTCTTCTAGGGTGCAGTTATTATGGGATAGATGTTTTCTTGAGCAGAGGAATGTTTCTTCTAATTCTAGGCATGCCTCTGAGGTCCAGTAGTTCTCCTGGTTTATGCTAATAACAAATTTTGCAGGCGGAACAATTATTGTATCGTGTGCATTAGGTAGTGGATAGATTCTCGAGTAAATGGGTACTGAAGGTTCTAGGATAGGTAGTTTGAGGAGAAAAGTTATTGTTTCATTCAGTCCAATTATGGATGTTTTTGAGAACTCTAATATTTTGAACAAATGTATCTCATCCAAGGGTAATAATTGCTGTAGTGAATAATGATCTTTTAGGTAATTTTCTATAGCTAATAGTTCTTTAAAATTGATAATTTCTAGGTTTGTAATACCCTGAAAAGCTAGACTAATGGATCTCTCAATTAATTTCAGTTGTTTCACTAGTGAGTTACCCTGATAAATTTCTGTTTGGAGTATTGTTCTTAAGTCTATGATATCTAAAGTTTTGTTTAAAAACGCTTGGGTCTCGTGAATGTTTTGACTGATATCTTCTAAATCTCTAGAATATCTCTGAGTTAAATGATTCGCGAAAGATGTTATTTTATTTATTTTTTCAATGGTGTTCTTTTGATTATTGCAAAGTTTATCTATGTTATCGTTAATGACCTTAAGGTCTTCTTGATCTAAGTTTCCCGTTATAAAACGAATTGCTTTTCCTAGAACATCAACCAGAGCTCGTTTGTTTTTTCTGTGATTGAGTTTCCCTGAGATTGTTTCGATTTCTTTACAGACTGATTGTAATTGAAAGGAAAGTCTCTGACTTAATGCGTCGCTTGTAGTTTTGTGTTTGAGGATCATTGCATTAGCTAGTAACTGACGGTAATTGGTTTCAATGCGCGAAATATTTACGTAAAAACGAAATTATGATAATGATCTACTATTCTAGTTAAGCCTAAAGGTTCTACAAAGTATCCATTACTCCTAATGGGATCGGTTTGAAGGCCCTGCCTGTGGATTGTCCCCAGCAGGATCACCAATCTGCAATGAAAGAGGTTTTCTTAATCTTTTTACCTTTTGTACATTTGCAGTAGTTATTTTGTTTTTGCTGGTTAAGCCGATAATCTTTGTTTTGCCTTGTTCTAATACCTGTATTGGTTCGAACAAGGGGTCTGTTTTCCTAATGCGATTCCTTTGTAATAGAATTGTTTTATTGGTCAGGTCAGGGGTATTTTCTTTTTGCAGATTAATTTTATCTATTAATTTTGAGGATTTCTCTAAGTTTTTCTTATAAACTTGGTCGTAAAACGGTAGTAGTTCATTTTTTCTCTTTTCGTTATATTTCTCGTAGATTGTGATTTCTAGGTCGATGGGTTATTGTTCTTCATAAGGCCCGTATAGTAAATAAAAGGGTGAGAATCCCGTTGATGAATGAATGGACTGATTGTAGATGGTCACTGCCGAAATCATAAGATTTTCCGGTATTTCATTCGGATTTTTTAGTTTAAGTATCCTCAACTTTTCTAGTATGGTAGAATGAAATCTTTTAATAGGAGAATTTGAACTTGGGTTGTTAACTGTAGTAAAGTGGAGCTGAATTTTGTGGAGTTCGCAAAATTCTGTAACTGTCCTATTGTGGAATTCACGACCTTCGTCGCATACTATTCTTCCGGGTTGCTTGTGATGTGCCATAAAATGTCGAAGTTTGTTGAGCATGGTAACACCAGTCCCATCTTTTAAATGATAAACTTGACCGTATCGAGAAAATAGATCGATAAGGGTGAGAAATTTACAATTTGAGAAGGAAAATGTGTCTACGTGTATGATTTCGAAAGGTCTTTTTGCTAATAAGGGTCCTTGAGCTTCGGTCTTGTAGGGATGTCGTTCGTATTTAGCTTGTAAACACTCTTTACAATTATTATTTATGGCCGTGATAACTGATTTCATGTTTGGCCAGTAATATTGCAATTTTAGTTTATTATAGGTCTCTGAGACACCATTGTGCGTCTCTTGGTGATAATGCGAGATTATATCCTTTTGTTCTTCTTCATTAGTGACGTCTCTTAGGTATTTATTGCTAATAAAAATTTTTAAATTTTGGTTGAAAATGTTCTTACAGATTCGGATAAATGTTTGCTCTAAATCTTTATCTATAAAGTAAATACAATACGTATTGTTGGGCTGGAAAACTTCTCTTATAAGTTTGGAGAAGTCTTCTTCTATTGCATTACTGCGGATTTTAATGTTATAATGGTTTTTGCCAAAGGGTGTTGATAATTGATGGTAATAGACTTCATGAGTATTCACTATCAAACGGTTTGAAAACATGTTAACGGGTTGCTCTGTAATGGGGATAATCTTACCGTTATCTTCTTCTGCAACGGAATGTACGGTTTGGGAATCTTCTTTTACGTTATCATAATTTCGATCTAACGAGACTAATTCTCCAAGCTCTTCGTCAGTTAGTTCTGGGTGCTCGCCGACATTCGGGATCACTGAAACATTGTCGCATTCTTCGTTGTTGATCTCGATTCGAGATAGAGCATCTGCCACGTGGTTTTCTTTTCCTTTCTTATATTGTAAAGTGAAATTGAACTCCTCTAGTTTTAATTTCCAGCGGATTAAACGAGAGTTTGGCTCCTTGATTTTATATAACCATACCAAAGGATTATGGTCAGTTTCTATTACAAAATTCTGACCAAATAGATAGGGTCGAAAATGCTTTGTGGAGTCTAAGATAGCCAGAAGTTCTTTTTCGATGGTGGAGTAGTTTCGTTCGGCAGAATTTAAAGATCGCGAATAAAAGGCAATAGGACGGTTGGATTGAGATAAGACACTTCCAATTACGATATTTGAGGCATCTGTCGTCAACTTGAATGGTCTACTGAAATCAGGATAGGCCAATATGGGGGCGTTGCAAATGAGTTCCTTGGAATGTTCGAAGGCTGAGATGTAGTCGTGATCATGGATGTTGATTTTGGTGTTTTTTCTAAGGCATTTAGTTAGTGGAGCAACTATTTTTGCAAAATTTGACATGAAGCGCCTATAATATCCGACAAGACCTAAAAAGGATTTTATTTCCTTTTGAGTTTTTGGTAAGGGATAATTCTGGATGCCTTCAGTTTTAGAGGGATTCGGCTTGATCCCTTCGGGTGTTATTAAATGACCTAAAAAGGCTACCTCTTTACACAAAAATTCTGATTTGTCTAATTGTACCTTGAGATTAAATTGACGAAATTTTTTGAAAATGGCTTTTACGTGGACGAGATGATCTTGCAGGGACCGGGAAAATATGACGACGTCGTCCATGTACACAAAGCAAAATTTGTGTAGGTATTCTCTTAGAACATCATCCATAACTCTTTGGAAACTGCTGGGAGCATTTTTTAGACCAAAAGGGAAGCGTAAATACTCATAATGGCCGTTGTTCACTGTGAAACCCGTTTTTTCTATAGAGTCTGGATGCATCTCGATCTGGTGGAAGCCTTGGGCGAGGTCCACTGTTGTGAAGTAGCAGCATCTTCCAAGATTGTCGAGTATTTCGTCTATTCTGGGAAGCGGATACTTATCTTCGATTGTCTTCTCGTTCAGCTTCCTATAGTCTATTACCATTCGGAATTTCTTTTTGCCTGAGGCATCGGCCTTTTTGGGCACTATCCAGACCGGGGCACTGTATGGAGATATTGATGGTTGAATAATCTTATTATCTAACAGTTTTCGGATCTGTTGTTTAATTTCTGCTTTCATGCTGTGTGGGTGTCTGAACGATTTAACGTATACCGGGTCTTCGTCCTTTATCCTAATTTGGTGTTTAATTGCATTGGTGAAAGTCAAGTCTGGTGGTCGCAGTTTTCATTGTAAAAGATGTCTTGAAATTGTTTACAGAGCTGAATAATGTGATGTTTTTCTTCCTGGTTAAGATGATCGGTTCTGATGACTTGAGCAACATCTAAAAATTTTGATTTTGCCTTTGGGGGATTAGCAATTTCTTCTGGTAGAAAGGGATCTACGTCTATTCTTTGACTGAAATTTATTTGTGATTCTAAAGGTTCAGTAAGCGGTAATGTACAGTATCCGTCCCGAGCTGTAGCTATGGATTCTGAGATTATGTGATTATTAGTTAGCTTCAGTGGTGGAATCAGAACGTCTCCGTTTTCAATAGTAACTGGAATTTTTATGATGTTGTTAATAATGGCGTCCTGAACTTCGATGGCTTTTGATTCGAATTCGACAAAAAATGGAATTTTTTGATTACCTATTTCTAATGTGCTGGTTGCATAATCAATTTTAGCTTGCAGTTGCATTAAGTCGTTGTTTCCGAGGAGGGCGTCGAATTTTGAATGCCATTGCACTACGTGCATGTGTATTGGACTATGGATACCTAATTCAGAAAGCAGGGGAATGCAAAGATTGTCTTCAGAATAGAGTTCACTATTAAGACTACGAACTATAAATGGTTTCCTATAAGCGTATGCTGAAAATGTTTTTGCAACATTGGGATTTATGATTGAATTGGAGGCACCAGAATCGATTAAAATCTTGAGGTTTAAATCTGATAGATAGATGAATGGTAATTTGGGAATGGATCTAATATTATTTAAATTGACTATTTTAACATCGGGGGGTTTCCGCATTGGATTATGAAAATTTGAAACTTCATTATGCGATCTCTGCTGGTTAGCTTGATTAAATGGTGAATGCGGTTTTTTGGGCGGTGCAAGGGAATTTCCTCTTACATAATCGTAATATTTTTCTTCCCGCTTCCTATTATCATAAAATTGGCATTTATTGAGACATTCTTCGAGAGTATTTAAGTCAAAATGTAGCAAGAATCCACGGTAAGGTTCTAAAATTCCTAATTGAAACGTTTTCAATGCTAATTTCTCATATTCAATAGTTTTGTAAATTTTAAAATTTTGATCATGAATGTATAGTTGTACATACTGCATTAAATCATTCAGAGCTTTAAGAATTTTATTATAAAAATCTAAATAACTTTCGTTTCTTGAATGCGTTAAGCGCCTTAAATCCGAAGCAAGAAGATCTTCATTGCGTTGATCTCGGTACTTTCGTAAAAGAGCTAATTTAATGTCGTTCCATTCACTTAAATTTTGGTACGCGATGAAGTCTGTAGCTTCTCCGCCAATTTTCGATCTAATTGTATAGCTTACTACGTAAATTAAGTCAGGAGACAGTCGTCCATTTAAATGGTTTATTAAATTGTCTACTTCCGTAATAAAAATAGATAAATTATAACCTGATTGATATTCTGGTATCGCTTTAAGTAATAGTTGCAATTCTGTTCTATCAACAGGGATAGGGACAGGTGCTGGAGTTGGTGTCTGTGATGCAGGTACACCCTGTGGTGGTAAATTATTTTGTCCGTTCATTTTATAACTAGGATCAAATCTAAAAGTAGCTTTATTTCTAAATAATCTAGGGGTTTTTATTTTAAAATTACTTGGATTTACCAAAAATTTACTAATGTCACTTGTGTTATCAGCAATTATTTCCCTTTCGGAATCGGAACTTGAATCACTCATTAAATAATAAATTATCACTAATTTACAACGAAACAATAACTTGCGAAAATATAAGGAAGGTAACAAAGGACTTACACAATACAGAGCGTGGTCATCGCTGTAGGGATGTAGGCTGTTCCTTGAAGGTGTTTCCCTCTTGTCTGGTAGAGTTGTTTTCTTAATTTCTTTTCTAATCTCGCACGAAGACTTAAGAGCCACCAATTTGGTTATCGTTGAAGGTAATTCTTCACCAGGGGATGACAGGAATTCTTCATAAATTGATACCAAATTTTTGCGAGATCCTACCGGCTGCGCCAATTATAATTTATTTGTTGAATCGTAGAATTTTTTGAGGAAATAATACACAAGTCACAAAGATGATTTGATTTATTGCAACGATTTTAGATACTTATAAATTGTGAGAACTTTATTTTACTTATTTCAAACGTATAGTATAAAGAACAGTAAAAATAGAACTAACTCGATTATTGACAATGTATGCAGTTTTATTACATTTTGTTAATGAATTGAAAAGTGAAATTACAATTGGTTTTCCTTGATTGAAAAAAGGTAACAAACAAACAAATCTATTAGAAAGGAAAACTAATGACAAGAGTAAAAGTTTAATTTGCTTATTAAGTGTTTATGAAGAACAATAACAAATACGTTTGATAATGAGTTAATTTAAGTACATAACTATATATTAGGTCTGTTATAGATTATGGTTCAATTCTTTATGGGGATGCTGCAAATTGTCATTTAAATAAAATAGAAGTATTAATAAATAAATGTTTAAGAATGTCCATTGGAGCATTAAAAAGTACTCCTATAAATAATCTCTTGGTGGAATGCCCAGAATGGCCTATATCGATAAGACGAAAAGTGTTATGCAATAGATTTCCAATTAAACTGATACAGAAAAGATCGAATCTGATAAATAAAGTGCAT
Source organism: Agrypnus murinus (assembly GCA_929113105.1). NCBI lineage: Eukaryota > Metazoa > Arthropoda > Insecta > Coleoptera > Elateridae > Agrypnus > Agrypnus murinus. The sequence continues at coordinate 111,781,497 of OV816026.1, read as the reverse complement.
CAGCTTTCTATTATGGATTTAACTAATCAATACTGGATTAAGAAAAAAAACTTCCTGTATAGTAGAGACTTACTTAAAGTTGACGGAATTTCAACAGTGCATACATTCAGAACAAATCAATTCAATTTATAAAATAGACATACAATTATTGGAAAACATACGAGTCAAATTTTAAAAAAATTATACTAACTATCCCCAGGCGATTAGAAATTCAATGTTCAAATTTGACTTAGAACATATTTTGGACAATCCTTATTGTATATATACAGATGCTTCAAAGCAAAATAAGGGTGTAGCTTGTGCGATATATGATCCTTCGAACAGTTCGTTTAAAATGTTTAAATTAAATAGTAACAAGTGCATATATAACGCAGAACTTATAGCCATTTTAGAAGCTCTTAAATATGTTGAAACTATTCAAACCAATAAACCCATAGCTATACTCACCGACAGTCATAGTGCATTGCAAGAATTAAGTCACATAGACGCGAAAACAAATATCAGCTATATAATTCTAGATATAGTAAATGAAATAAATAAGTTGTAAAACAATAGGAAACATAGAATTAATATGGGAAAAAGGACAGTGCGGTATTAGAGGAAATGAGGAAGTGGATACGTACGCTAAAATGAGTAATGATATACCAAATAAACCTTGGTTCGCTACTGTAGATGTCAATAAATCAGTGGTCCAGAAAATATGTCGAATAAGATTCAATCATGCACTAGTGCCTTCACATTTATTCAAAATTAATCTTCAAGATTCCCCATACTGCAAATGTGGCGAAATAGGAAATATTGAACATAAAGTTTTAAATTGTTCTTTAATAAAAGATCAAGTAATGGAATTTATGAAAAACATTTGTGAAATTAGTAATATCAGTCAACCAATAAATTTAGCACATATAGTTTGTCTTTGTAATGATATAAATATAGTAAAACTGCTAAACAGACACATATGCAATATTAAATTAAAATTGTAAAAGTTAGTTTTAAGATAACCTCTGTGTCTTACCTATGTATCTATCCTTATCTTTCCGTGGTCTACTTGTGTTGGTGTAAATCGTCTAGAACGACCGTTAGACGTATAAAGTGCCCTTGTCTATGTTATCCTTAAAAATAGTTTATAAAAAAACAGGGCAAATATAAAATAATTAAAATTAAATTTTAATAATAATAATAATATTAAAAACACTAAATATATTTACAATAAAATATAATAAAAATATAGTAAAATATTTAAGATATTATGTAATGAGGAAAGAATCAGATAAATTGCCGAATGGATCTAATGTCCGCATAAATATAAATTAACAACAACAACAAAACAATTGCGAATCGCTAGTGATTTTCCTAGTTGGGACTAGATTAGTCTGGTTTCTAACTAGAAACAAAACAACATCTTTCCCACAAAAAACCTTTCTAACCAAATTGTTGATAAAAAATTAAATTAATTGTTTAAATAAATGTTATAAAATGAAAGAGGAGAATTTTGAGAAGAGAAGAAGTGTGACAAAATCAGCCAACGACAGAAAATCGTTCATCTTAAAATTAAATTTGTGAAATTCAAGTGAAGAATCTGTTTAAAATGTATCGCTTTCCATCTCACAGTGTTGTAATGTGTATTTTCAACATATTTAATGTAAGATTTTATTGTTTTTAAAATAAAAAATATTATAAAATCCTTTCGCCTGGAAGATGCCAACATATCGTGCATACTTGTTATGCGGGATGCCTATATCACAACAATATGTAAAATACTGCGTTTTTTTCTTTGAATGGTTTTACAATTGGTGACTAAAACTAGGACAGGGGTCTTAATGTTAATGTTCGTTACAAATATAAAAACTTAACCTATAGAAATGAGTTAATAAGAAGAGAATTAAATGGATAAATGAAAACGCTTGAAATTAGGACAGCGGATTCTTAACCGTAGGGCTGGTTATAAGATGTGAATAACTAAAAACTACAGAGCTTAACTTAAGAGGAACGTGTGATGCTTCTGGTGGACTTTTGGTCATCATGACTTTTTGGGGGTTTTTGAATCATGATATATGCAACATAAAAGGAACATGGTAAATACATGTGCACAAGAATGGCTAACAGATCATAAAATTTGAAAAGGTTGAAAATATTCTGTAATAAAAATGCATTACAAAACCTAATACAAAAAGTGAGTTTTATTCCCATAGTTTTGGAATCATTCCTTACAAAAACATGTGTACAATCATGTAACTGGGGCGGAACGTAATTTGGTCTGTAATCTGGACTATTCTTAGTAAAGAAATATGTTGTTTGATTCATTTGTTCCATGAGTTGTTCAGCGAATAAAGAAACAATGGCTTTATCACTTTTATGTTCTTAAAAAAATTTCATAGGTAGCTTGAGTGCAGTTTCGTAAAGTATTTCAGCCGGTGACACTTGGAGTTCGGATTTTACAGCAGTGCGTAATCCTAAGAGGATCCGAGGTAAATGATCCAACCAGTTTCTTATACCGGTAGTTCTAATGGATTCTTTTAGAGTCCAATGAAAGCGTTCTACAACACCTTTAGGGTTTGGATGGTAAATACTTCTTCTAGAGTGTTGTTTCGTTCCTAAAGAAGCGAGAAAAGATGTCAAAGTTGGTGAATGAAACTAGGATGCGTTGTCTGTTACCACAGCAGATGGTATTCCGTATCTGCTGATCCAATGGTCACAAATGCGGTAATAATACTTTCTACAGATGTGTCTTGAATTGGAATACATTCTAGCCAGCGTGTAAAGCTGTCTATGATAGTTACCATGATAGTCACTATGACAGTAAGTTATTTTTTTTGGCAGATTGTCGCGTGTTAAATTGACGGTGGCGGTCACCACATGTAATATCTTCTATGTTAGATGGAGTAAAAGATTCATTATGGTATATACGCATTATTCTTTAACTGTTAAAGAGAATGAATGCTTTGACTCTTTGCTTCGTGAATTAATTTTTCTTCTAACTTGTTTACATCTGTTGCCTTGAATAGTACAAATTATCCGAGACACCGGTGATCATGACAGTACTTAAATAATGGTGAGAGGGACCTGGACACGGAATATATTATACAAGCCTGGAGAGACCTCAACAGTATATTTATGTGGTTTCTTATCATTGTGGAGAATGCGCAGTCTCAAGTATAATTAATATGTGTACCTAGGGAAAACAACTGCTGTTCTGGACCAGCGGGATTTCTCACTAATATACTAGTCTTAAAGTATATTATTTACAGTAGGTTATAAAATCAACCAAAAATCATTATGTACTGTCTATGAAACATATAAAAACAGTAGTTGGATTTAAGACACGAATAACATGTCCAGCTAAAACTAAAACTGTAATTAGCCATAATTATACTACAAACATTAATAACCGTTATTTTTTACTAATATTTCCCAAATCAGATTAAATAAAATTCCAGTTTACAATGTAATGTCAAAACAACGCTTTATTGATTGATTATCTATCTAAAGTTTTCAAACGAGAAATTTCGGTTTCAGATTAATTAATGAATAGACACAACTTACATCAACATCAAAGGGAACAAATAATATAATAATAATAATAATAATTGCTACAACCCATAACCTGGAAACCAGGCCCCAGAAGCTATAAGCTTGTGCGGGAGGGAGGGGGCGATTATTATTATTACGTAGGCCCTATGTGCGGCTGCAGCCGACTTACAGATGGAACAGCGCAAATCCCACATTTGTGTCACAGCTACGGAAAACTGCAGAAAACCTTAACCAGATCTGCCGGCACCGGGAGTCGACTCCGGGCCGCCTGGGTGAAAGTCCGGTACGCCAGACATTACACTACCAAGGCTGTACATTAAGAATCTAAACTTCCATGAAGGAAAATACTATTACAGGAAAAGCCAAAAAATGACTACCTACTTCTTATTTGCATTTTCTTATAATCCAAAATAAAATTTAGTAGCGTCTCTAACGATACAAACCCAAATTGCCAACTTTAAAAGAAACTGCAATAAACTTACCTTAACGTTTTACATTCAAACCAAAGAGCTGTTATTCTGTTTTGGAGTAAAATACTGGAGAAAGGTAATTACTATAAAATGAGACGGTTGTAGCTTTTTGAAGTATATAATACATAGGTATGTTATCTTCAGATAAATAGCACACTGTTTTGATAAATGATTTCATACCTTTATTGTTTAAAATGAAAGTAATGGAAAATCGAAATCCAGTCATTGGAAGTCATTGATTATTTCATATGAACGTAATATGTAGGGTGAACATTATGCGGTGCGGAGATCAAACGGAGATAATCTATTTCCGTCTGTGCAAATAATCGGAACATTATTCTATCTACATGCACAATGGGTTTAAAATATAATTCAAGAAACGCATGAAACATTATTCCGTAAGTATACAACTGTGGTTATCAATTGGCGCAATAATAAGTGTAAAAGTTACTTCTGTCAATAGAATTTCTTCTAAAAGGACAATATGAAGACTGGTGATAAAGTTCCCAACAAACTTATAACAGTATATTATGTAGTAAGAGCTTAATTGAGTGTTTTAGAGCCCGTAGAGTCAATTACTGCTATAACTATGGATACGTCGCGCAATCAAGGGTAACTATTTTTGATTTTAATGTACTTAAGTTGAGTTTGCTGTTTGTGTTTTTTGTGGTAAAAGAATTGGTGCCAAATTATATTCTAAGGTGCCAAACAACAAGAATATGGAAATAAAAGAAGAGTTTTCTGCTAACGAGGAATCCGTTTCAAATGAAATCCCTCAAGTGGCAAAAATTGTTAGTGAAAGTTTTCTTCCACCTAAATCGCAAGAACAGTATGAAAAAAAAATACGAAAAGTTTATGAAATGATGTCATACTAAGAATACAATAAATCTTACCGAAGATGTTTTTCTTGCCTATTTTTTGGAAAAGTCAGAAAAATATGCGGCATCTTTTTTGTAGACACTTTTCTCAATGTTAAAAAGCTTCATTGTAATAAAAAAAGGAATTGATATAGGAGCATATAAAAAACTACAAGCTTTTCTAAAACGAAGATCTAAAGACCATAAGCCTAAAAACTCGAATATTTTGACACGATAGCAAATTGAAGAATTCATTCAGAACGCACCAAACGAAATATACTTAAGTCTTTTCTCCCGAACGTATGAACTTTGTGTAAATTTTTCTCTACTGCTATACGACCAATTTTTTTTTAAATTTTTAAATTGTGATGTTGTTGATGATACAAACGGATTTGTAGTCTCCATTTTTGCAAAAAAGAATTTGTTAAAAAGTTATATAAGATTTTATTCAAACATAATAGTTATTTATGGTACTAGTGAGTTAAGTAAGATATTATCCACGAATGAAAAATTGACCCACGAGGGCCGTAGGCCCGAGTGGGTCAATTTTTCTGAGTGGATAATATCATTAACTCACGTGTGGCATACAAAATTTTATCCAACACCTTCTTAATTTGCATAAAAATACACAATACATTACTGATATATTTTAAGCATTAGCAATGTTTTATTTCATTATGATAGCTGTAACAGGTAGCTGTGGAAATTAAAACAAAACATTTGCTAGTCTGACATTTCCTGTTTTTAACAAAAAGTAAATGGATATTTCTGCTACTGAAATGGATTCTCCTGTCCCAGAAGACATTTTAGAGGAGGCAAAAATAGCCACATTTAATCTATTACCACCCAAATCCAAAGAAAAGTATGAAAAAGAGTTTCGTATTTTTGATTCTTGGCGAAAAACAAGAGGTGTTTGTGGTGTGAGTGAGGACATTCTACTTGCATATTTTCTTGGGATTGATAAAGTGTGTAAAGCATCATCATTATGGACTAAATATTCAATGCTAAAATCTACTATTAATATTTTTGAGGGCATAGATGTATCAAGGTTAGTATCTCAAACAAAAATTTGTCAACCCATTTTTGAATTTTATTTATAAATTTTAGGTTTGCAAAGCTAACTGCATATCTTAAAAGCCAATCTAGATTGCATCAGCCAAAAAAGGCAAAAACTTTGGAAAGAAATCATATTGAAAGGTTTTTGGTTGAGGCACCTGACGATAAATATTTGTAAATGAAGGTTGCTTTACTTATGGGTATTTCTGGTGCTTGCCGTTGTGACGAACTAGCTAAATTAAGTATTAACGACATAAAGGATAATGGATCGTACCTGTATATTGTGATACCAGATACAAAAACTAACAAACCACGCAGTTTTACTATGATCGGGGAAGGTTTTCCAGTAAACCCTCTAGATATATACCAAAAGTACATATCTCTGCGCCCTGCTCACGTTAATCATGATAGATTCTTCCTGAATTATAAAAACAAGAAATGTACCTGTCAACCCGTTGGTATCAATACGTTATCTAAGATACCACGTGCAATTGCTACTTACCTGAATTTACCCAATGCAGAAACCTATACTGGGCATTGTTTCCGGCGTTCGTCGGCCACTTTGCTGGCCAATGCAGGAGGTGACTTAATAACGCTGAAACGCCATGGTGGTTGGAAATCGTCAAATGTGGCTGAAGGGTATATTGAGGATTGCATGGCTAGTAAAATGAACATTGCCAAGAAAATTCTAGGAGCAGAGAAATCACAGATTGCTTCTAACTCCAAGATTTCTGAAGGAGAACCTCAATCCCCTGTTAACGTACAAATGAATGTGTCTTCTGTTCAGAATGGTTTAAGTGAAGCTGTGGATTGTAAACAATTCTGTGGCATACATTTCCACGGTAATGTGGAAAATGTAACCTTTCACATATACCAAAATGCTAAACAATGATCTAAAGAATTTTGTTAATAATTCTGTTTATTTTGTTATAAATTACTAATAAATTACAATGTTTTGATACTTATTTACCTTGTTTTTTAATTTAAACAGGTTTAAAGGAATTACTCTGCAAGTAACATTTTTCTACTACTACATCGTTTTCATACAGAAAGTATCAAGTCATTATTAGCATTCATATTTAACAAAAATTATTAATAAACATTTTTGGGCTTTATTATTTGTGGTTATGTTTATCATATTAGTATGTTTTGTAAACAAGCTAGATATTTTAACACAATAATATGCAGTAGAAGGCTGTGAAAAACAATTTGGTTGACGTTTCTTCTTTTAGGTTAAGAGCGCAAATACAACTGCTATGTGTAATAAAGTCGCGTCAATTACTCTTACACTGTTGTTGGTTTTACTTTATCGTAAATAAAATATAATATTTAACATTTTCTATATTATAAAGAGAAATACCTATTAAAATCTGAATTTTATATCTGATGCGATTATATCTAAAAAATTATAATAATCATTTTACCCTATAATTTAGTTAATATAAAATCTCTTTTAGAAACAGACTGAATTAATATTTTATTTAAAATAAAGAAAGTAGAACCGACAACAGTGTAGCAGTCAATTCCAGCTTCCAACGACTTTATTACACATAGTTGTTATGATTAGTAGAATGCCCAAAACTATTAAGATTATCATTTCCCATTTTAAATTACTATTTCTCAATATAAATAACCGGAATAGTATATTACATTACTAGTGTGGAAAGTGAAACTTTTCGCACGCACGAGTGTGAATTGACGCACGAGGTGTAAGCCGAGTGCGGAAATCACACGAGTGCAGAAAAGTCACTTTCCAACGTGTAATGTACAATATTTTTCCTACGACCCCCACAAATTTCAAATGTTTAAAAAATATACATTTTTTAAATTTTCAAGAATATAATTTTTGAAATTTTTAAAGCAAAATTTTTATGGTTAGGTTTAACAAAGAAAATCACACTAAAAGCTAATTTTCTTAAGCCATTTATTTTTACGATATAAAGTTAATATAAATATTTTTTAAACAATTTAGTTTTACAATATGAATAATTATAACGAAATTTTTATCAAAACATTTCCAGAAAAATAAAATTAAGTTATCTTGATAACTTAATTTTATTTTTCTGGAGCTGAATAAAAGTTAAATGTAAAAGTATTGTTATGGCAATTGTTAAAGTGAATGGGTGTTTGTTAACATTTTATTTAATAGATTCTTTTACTAAATATAAATTTCAATTTTAAAAAATCATATTTTCATAACTTATTTAAACATAGTATAAAATTAAACCTTGGGTTTAGCAGCAAAGTTAATTAAATGAATTACTATTACAATTTATAATATAATAATTTGAGAGTCACATAATTTTTTATTTATATTTAATAATATCTTCAGAATTAACAAGTATAACTTCAACTAATAACATAATGCCAGGTATAAAAGAGGTTGCCTAACTAAATCATTACTCTTATTTTTCTCCCATCTGGCATCGCTGATTTTAATCTTGGCAAACTTGCTTCAATAATTTTCGTGTATTATAGTGAGGTTACGTTAGGTGTAATCTATTAGATATTTCTTTTTGATAGCTAAAATAACTAATTAAACAATAATTAAAGTTATATTTATAAGAAAAGAACAGATACATAATGGTTAAAATACTTCTCAAAATTGGATTAAACATTAATGTCATCATTTTAATGTAAACAAAATTCATGGATTTCTAGGTATTGCTTAGCGTGACGTATTTTCCTAACACACACGTGTGTTATGTTCCTAACATACGCGTGTTATATGACGGACTTTCTTAATGTCGGTAGCGTTTGCTATTGTTCACTTTCGTATGGGGTCGTAGGAAAAAAAATTAAAACTACAAATCCAGCAACCACTATTTATCTTTGATATTAAAAAAATAACAATTTCGATATCATTAGAAATAACCATAGGAAACGTAAGGAAGTTAGAACGAAAATTTTGCGATTCGAAGAAATTTCATAATGAAATGTGGTACATGAGGGACAAGGCTACGTCATCGCTCCTCCCCGCTGTTTGAAGTAAGCAAGCTTTGATAAGGCGAACAGGTGTAAATTGTTTCTTGGAGAAACGATTTATTTATTATTTTGTCTTGTATAACGAATAGAAATTGGAATATTTTTGAATAGCTTTAGTGGAAATTTGTTTAGCGTGATCTGTCGAAATAACCAGAAAAAAGAGATGTACAAGAATAAAAAATAGATGATTGAATGATTAAAAGCAATCAGTTAAAAATATTTTTATTGTCCCTATAGTTATAAATATACAGTATGATCAAAATAACAAACAATAGGCTGACGGATATACATAAGTGTAATTATGTAATGTTTCAATGCAAAATCTTTCGCCAAACTTCGGAATTAATCTACATTAATTTATTGATTATTATAGGTACATTAATAATAATTAATTTCCATTAATGAAAAATATTCGAAAACATGTTTTATTACTTTATTAGTCAAAATTATCTCGTTGCCTTCCAATAGTTCTGGAATTTTGATAAATCATGAAAACATCGTTTGTTTTTGTTAATCTATGTGGAAAATATATCAAATGTTTTGTATTTTTTATTCAACGCGTATGTCCAACTATTTTTGAATAATTGGGCCTCATTACATCTTGGTACCTTTTCTTTTAGAAACTTAAAAATAAAAAAAGGAAGCAGGCCAGTCACAAAGAAAGGCCTGACATTTTAAATCCGATTACTTCATCACTAAAATAGTGCGTAATATGGCATTATTCTCTTTCAAAACGGGACAACGTCTCAATGTTTTGACATGGTGTTGGGGTAGTGCTTCACGTTGTTTCAATGTTGACATTCTTTATTAACTGGATGCCGAGGTCATCATGTACCATTTGGTTGGCTATGTACCAAGGATAATCTACTATTAATCTTAGGATCTTGGATTGGCATCTTTGCATGATGACGATGTTAGAGTTGCTGGCACAGCCCAGCTTTACTCCATAGGTCCGTATAGGATTCATGTGATTTTATAAATCAGTTTTTGTTTGGGGATAAATGTGATTTTCGTCCAATTACGTGCATGTGCAATGTGCATTTTTTGTCTTAGTTCTATTTGTGTTTTTTTTATGATGTGTTCCTCCAGTCGAGCTTGTTGTCAAGATGGAACTCCAGATATTTCGTAGTAGTTAGCTGGGATATTTTAATATTATTTAAGTGGATTGGTCGACACTGCTTTAGACTTTTTAAGACTACAGTGCAGGTTACATGACTTGACTTTGTTTCATTGACTTTTGTTTTCCACTTTTTTAGCCAGTCTTTGAGTTGGTTAAGGTTGTTTTGTACTTGAAGTGATGTAATATTGCATCTTCATGACTTACAAGACTGATTGTGCCATCAGGGCAAGTGCCTGTAGTTGTGCTTGGTTTTGTTGGTAGATCTGAGGTAAACAATATAAAGAAGATATCCCAAGACACTTCCCTGAGGTAGTACTCCTGGTTGGATAGGATATACAACTGAGATGACATCGCTGACTTGTTCTAAATTGTAAGTTTCTTAAGTAACGATCTAATAATTTGCAATATTGCGATGGTAGAAGTTGTTTGATTCTATAAAGGAGCCCATTATGTCAGACTTTATCAAAGACTGGCTAACGTCTAAGAAGCAGTTGTGAAATAAGTTTTTTCTTCTAGAGCAATATTTATTTTGCGTGCAATGCAATGATATTGGATGGTTTAGTGCGACCTGATATACTAATAATCTAGTATCCAGTCTGTTGACGTAAAGTCATGGTCAATTCTTTGTAACACTAACTCCCAGAATAGTTTTAAAATTACTGAATATAAGATGGTAGGGCGGTAAGATGTTACGTTGCTAGGATCTTTGCTTGACTTAGGAATTACGAATTATTTCAGGTTTTTTCAATTTATTGGGAGAGTAATGAAGTTTCAGCAGCATTTCCGTACAGCATTGAAAATGTAGGCAAATAGCACCATGTCATTTTTGGTAGTTCTCTTAACATTTGGGTGTAATTTGGCGCGATGCTTGTTATTTCTTGACGTTTAGGTATATCTCTTCTTTAATTTGCTTTGGAGTAATTACTGATATGGCTGCAGAAGTTGTTGTGGTTGGTGTCAGGTATTCTAGGACTGCATCATCGGTTATGTCATCATGTAGTTGGGATACGCCTGCAAAATATTTATGTTTTTTCTGTATCGATCTTAGTTCGTCCTAATGTTGGAGGACGGTAGTTTTGGGTTTTAAGAAAGATTTTATTGGTCTCCAAATTGAGTTAACGTATCTGTTTAATCTCGATACGTAGGTAGCTTTTAAATGTCGTCCCTTAGTGCACCAAGTGGATTGTTTAAGTTGTTCAGTCTCATTTTAATGGGTAGTGACTTCTTTACCATTAAGCTCTGGCTTTTCTTTTTTGATCGACTACCGTTTTAATGTCCAGCGGAAGTTAGCACTGTATGAAATTTGTTGACAGCTTCTTCTATTTCCTTCGGACTTATATTCAAATCTGTAGATTTATTTATTTATTTTATTGCAATATAGTTTCCAGTTTGTTTTTGGATTAGGTGATTTGTTAGAGGGTTCTTTATCATGACGCATGTAGTAATTATTGCTATAATTGGTAAATGGTCTGATGTTAAATCGAAGCTTGCTGAAATATCGCGTAGTTTGTCGATGTCCGTTTATTTGACCAATATGTTTTCTTGGATAACTTTGTACAACCATTTACCTTTAGTAGTGACTTATTGAGATCCAGAGATAGCATGGTTGCTGTTGAAATATTCTCCGGCAATGATCTTAGGTTCCAATGTGCGAAAGAATTTTCGTCTTTTTTCCAATACTGTGCCTAGGACAGCGGTTCTCAACTTTTTAATAGTTGGGACCCAACTTCTCACATTAGTTTTAAGCACACCACCCTTCCATTGATTTTTTGGAGTCTTAATACTTTTTTCTATATCTATTTTTCTTTTGCTGCTGATATTTGGCAACAACGCTCAGATTTTGACAGAATAGCAAAATTACGCCACATTTGGCAACACCGTCGCCCGCACCGTATTTACAAGTTACCTTTTGTGTTGCTTATATGTATTTACCTATTTTAAGGGAGGCATTTTATTTTCGTATTAACAGAATGTATCTTTTCTTATTTTGGTTTCATTTTTTTTGTCTTTTTTCCATGTCTTTGGTAATCTGGCGACCCCTTAAGGGGGCGCGTCCCACAGGTTGAGAATCACTGGCCTAGGAAGACCGTACACAGCCGCAACAGCGAGTTCGTATGGTAATATTAGATGTGCCTATATGCCTCTGAAGCATTTCTTCTTCATATTTAGGTAGGAAAAAATTGGGAAAAATACGTTTGGAGTTATACCATTAAGCGTAGCGGTGTTCTTAGAATCGAATCTTTTATCGTCCTCTGGCCATTGCTATCGTTGTATCCGCAACACTTTTGGAGGATCGCGGAGGAGACATTCTAGATCTCAAGCGCTATGAGGGCTGGCGTTCTTTGACGGTAGCTGAAGGATGCATTGAAGACTCGACCAAAACAAAATAGAAACGGCCAAGAAGATTTTTGGAAATTGTCAGACTAACAATCAGATGCCATCAACATCTATTGATCATTGCATTCAAGCAACATCGATAACAACGGAAATGTTGAATACTTCTACTGTTTTGCACTTCGCTGTCCAACATTAAGAACAAGAAATTACGTCCAGAGATTTAAATTTACCCCAAGTTCATATATATTTTATTTAAATAAACTGAAGGATTAAGTTTTATTTTTTCATTAGTACGACTAGCGGGCTCTAAAGATCGTTACAGCCCTAAAGCTCTAATCTAGCAATTTACGCTCTAAAAACAGGCCCATAAACCGGCCAAAATCGCCCGACCGGACATATTGTTTCATTGTTTCATTGTTTCATGCCTTATTTGGTAACATATAACATAACATAAAAAAGTAACATTAAATAATATAATATAACATAACATTTCTAAATCTAAATATAAAACAACTTTTATGTTTTATGTTTTTTAAGCTTTATGTGCTCTAGTCCACCTAAACCAAAGTGGTTTGAGTTGTGGTCTAGAGAACAATTATGTTATTAATGTCTGATGGACATTTTATATATTAATTTAATCTAAAATTCACAAAAAAAAACTAATATAAACTATCCTAAAAGTAATTAAAATAAACAAAAATTGTTACAGGTTGTACCTACCTAACAGTATTCGTAAACATTCTTACGTTACATCTTTTCAGCATATCAAACTGTACATATTCTTATTAGATTAACAAGCTGTGAGATACTCCTACCATTTTGCATTTTAAATATTATATTATATTTATATTGAAAAAAGTAATTGCGAAAAATAAAATACTAAAACATACTATTGCTAAAACATAACTGTTAAAATAAATTTTTGAAATAATTCTCATTTGTTAATATAAAAGTTTTCAATTTTTTGGTAAACAGCTTATGATTTGTTATGTCAGTTACGTCCCTAGGGATAGCATTATAAAGTTTTCTACCCAAGTAGATCGCCGTTCTTTGGGTTTTTGTACAATTCATTTTCGGTAGTTTTAAATAAATTTTTTTTCTTGTGCTATGTTTATGTTCATTTCTGTACTGCATTCTCGGCGTTCTGTGTATGTATATTATAATAGCTTGTATATATAATTGCCTTATATTAAGTACCTCAAGGTCTCTAAAAAGTGATTGTGTTGGGTATCTTCTAGACCTATTTGATATAATTTTTAGTGCATATTTTTGTGCGATTTCTAATATATTAATTGCATTATCATAGGCAGTTCCCCAGCATACTATTCCGTATCTAATTAGTGATTCCGTTAATGAAATGTATATTTCTTTTAATAATTTTATAGTTATAACATTTCTAAGTTCCTTGTATTTATATATAGTCTTTCTGACTCTTTTTGTAACATGCAAAATATGTTCTTGCCAGTTTAATCTTTCATCGATGTATACACCAAGATATTTTGTATTTTTTACAGGTTTAATATTAATGCAGTTGCAGTTTTCAAAAGTACAATTTTCATTATGTAAGATTAAGTTATTGATATTGGATTTACCTTTTTCAGTGGACGAGAAACATATGTAATTTGTTTTTGAAGCGTTCATAGTCAACAAACTTGTGTCAAGCCATTGTTTTATCACCTTTAGACATTTTTCTGCAGCTTTTTTAGCCTCCAGCCAAGTTTTTTCTTTAACTATTATACATGTGTCATCGGCATAAGATAAAATCTTTCCTTCTATTTTGATATTAGTTAGGTCGTTAATAAATATAAGGAAAAGAATTGGACCAATTACTGTTCCCTGTGGAATACCAGTTTTCATTATTTTTGATGAGCTAAAAGTGGATTTTATTTTAACATACTGGGTTCTATTTGTTAAATAACTTTTTATTAATTGTAGTGGCAATCCCCTTATGCCTAGCATGTCTACTTTTTTGATCAACAGATGGTGAGAAACTGTATCGAAGGCTTTTGCTAAATCTAGAAATATTCCGATACATTTCTCATTATTATCAAAGCAGTTGTGTATAAAATTAGTTAATTCCATAAGTGCCGTCTCTGTTGACATTTCTTTTCTAAAACCAAACTGGTTAGGACTTAGAACTGAGTTTTCTTCAAAAAAAGACATAATTCGTTCTTTAATACATTTTTCTATTAGTTTTGCAAAATTATTTGTAAGAGATATCGGTCTGTAGTTTCCCATCTCTGTTACATCACCCGCTTTATGTATAGGTATAACTACTGATTCTTTCCATATAGAAGGGAAGCAACCTGTTGTGATGATTAGGTTGAAAATATATTCTAGTGGTTCCAGAATATATGGATGTATTAGTTTAATTGTTTTTGATTGTATACCATCTTTTCCTGTAGCGCTGGTATCTTTTAATGTGCTGATATACTTAATAATTTCTGATCTCAGAATAGGTCTAAAAAATATAGTTTTTGTTATGGTATTATTATGTGTCCATTCATGTTGGTTATATATTTGTTCTGACATTTTCGTTCCAATATTTATAAAATAATTGTTAAATTCATTAGCTATTGCCTCCGGATCCTCTATTTCAATTGCATTTTCTGTTTTTATTAATTTAATCTCTGCGTTTTTTCTGTCTGTATTTGTTATCTCATTTACAACCTTCCAAGTATTCTTTGTGTCACTTTTCCTTAATTCAAATTTGTTTTTATAATATAATTCTTTTGTTTTTTTTATAAGTTTATTTAGCTTATTGCGAAACTTTTTGTATTCTTCAAGCATTTGTAGGTTTGTTTTATTTTTTATCCCTTCCTTTAGTTTGTCTCTCTTTCGTATTTGCTGTATTATATCATAAGTAATCCATGGTTTGAGTTTTACCTCTTGTCTTCTATTAATTTGTACAGTTGTAGTCGCTAATTCAATATATTGGTTTAATTTTTGTGTAAATATAGTTGCTGCGATCTCGGGATCGTTATTTATATATATATATATATATATATATTTTCCCATTTTTCATTATGTAAGTAGTTTATCAAAATATTGTTATTTATTTTCTTGTATTCTACTATCCGTTTTTTATGTTGTTCAGATACATGTAGCTTTATATTAGCCACGCATGTGAAATGGTCTGTTATGTCAGTGTCATATATAATTGGCGTAATAGACTTTATATTCAACTGTTTGTTGCATTTTATAAAAATATGATCAAGACACGTGCGACTATGTGAAGTGACTCGAGTAGGCTTATTTATATATGACTTAAATCCATGGCCCTCTATAACATTTTGATAACTATTTGTTTCTTTATTCTCTTTATTTAGTAAGTCTATATTCATATCTCCCAATAAGATATTTAGATCATAATTTCTATTTTCAAGTATGTTTTCTAATTCTTCAATAAAAATATTAATATCCGTGGGAGGTGGTCTATAGACTGCAATAATATTTATTTTTATTTGTTGATATTTGAGTGACAAAGTACTTATTGACACTTGCGAGTTTTTGGTTGTTTTCATGCCATCATTTATGTACTCATTTTTTATATAAATTACTAAGCCATCATTTTGATTAAAAGAGGCATTATTGTAGAAGATTTTATATCCCTCAATGTGAAATAAATTTATATTTTCTATTTTCCATGTTTCTGACAAAACTATTACGTCACAGTCATTTAAATTTCTCGATTCAAGTGAAACAATTAGTTCATTAAAATTTTTATGTATACTTCTTATATTAGTGTACAATATTTTAAATTGTTTGCAATTTTTATCGCCCGATGGTAGGATTCCCTGTATATCTTCATATTCATTATCATATACTGTTTCTATTTCAATGTCACTTTCGTAGTGCATTTTTTGTGCATACTGTGCCGTCTCTTTTTGCTTTCTGATTTGCTTTAGAATTGAAAAGTATATAAGTTAAAACCAGAAAAAAAACGAAGAAATTATTTAGAAATAATTTCTTCTTACTATTATACTACGATTTAAAACTATTTACATTATGTATATGTTTAAAGATAGTTCATTATAAATAGATGTAGATTATATAGGTAGATACATATGAAATAAGAATAATTAGCCAATTCTTTCTTAAAGCAAAGTACATTCCTACATATATAAATACGCTTTTCCCTTTTCTCACATGAAAATAAAATGACGAAATAAGAAGAATAATAATTGATAAAAATAAATATATATTTACAACTTATATGTACCTAGATAAACTTAACAAATAAGCTAATCAACAAAACCTTATATAAAACTCTTTTCCTATATTTAATTTATAGTGTATGTAACAATAATTTAAACCTTTACTTTATACATTCTCGTATTATATTATCATGTTCTCTCAGATTACATAAAAGAAAATAAAAATAAATATGTAAATAAAACCGCAAATTAGAAAAACCAATTGAAATATAGAAAAGTTATTTGACAAACATGAATATATGTCATATTCTGGAGATTTTTCAAGAAAAGAATTTATTATTGTACGATTATATACTATCTAGATCTCTCATATCTTTGATTAAATGGCGATTTCCTTCCGTATAAACGAAAATTTTACCATCAACTGTCCAGACCGATTTATAACCGAATTTTGAGGTGCATTCACGTATAAGGGATATTCGGGTTTGCGTTAGATCTTCTCTTACTGTTATTCCTGTGCCTTTTAACTTCTTCTTGTTATTATATACAAGTGCTCTGTGTTTATATGAAGTAAAACGGACAATAATCGCTCTGGACTTACCCTGTGTAGTTGGTCCCACGCGATGACATCGGTCTATTGCTTCCCCGGGAATGTTTACTTGCATATGCTGCATGATTGTTTTTCGAGTGACTTCTTCAATAATCTCGTCCTTGACCTCGGGAATTCCAAAAATTCTTACATTATTCCGTCTGGTATATTGTTCTAGATTGTCATTACGTTCTTCCAGTGTTTGTATTGCAGCCTCTTTCTCTTCTCTCATCCGTTTTATTTCTTCCTTCAGATTTTCTATTTCTAGCTTGTATTCGTCAAAAACAGTTTTCATTTTTTCAACGATAAGATTGGCTAATTTCTTTGTAAATTCGTCTTTCTCGAGAGCTTTTGTAACTGTTTTATCAATTTCTTCTTGTTGTCATGCCGTAAACACCATTTTCAGATATGTTATTATTTAATTTGTGTTTTATTGTTATATTAAATTATATATTGTATTTTCACATGTGTTATATTTAATACCTTATAGAAATATATCTATCAATTCTATTTTTAATTTGAAATACAGAGACTGACACTGACCTTCGTCCGTTCAGCTGTACGACATTACAGTGAATATACTATTTTATGCACAGATGCATTATAATTAGACTATTATTGCTAGATTTATCTAAACATAACTGTCTCTTTATGCCCCAAGGGCCTCTTTATGATCCGACGGGCAATAATGAAACGTCAATTAAATGTCAGAGCTGTATTTGTAGAACTTGATTGGTTCTTAATATAATTTATTTTATTTTGACATGATAATCGTCTTTATTGGCACTCAATTGCGGGCGTAATTTGGCTTTTTTAGCCCGAGGGCGTATAAAGTTACTAAGATACAAAGAAAACGTTTCTATAGAGTTCTAACAATTTTAATAAATAATTATAACTATTACATTTTTTCAAAATGAAATGTGCAATTGCTTGCAATTATCCTTTCCATGAAGCAAAATAAAATAAAACGTTGTATGTACCCCGGGCATAATCAAGATAATGGCCCTCGAGAAATTAAAAGCCCTCCTTCGTCGGGCTTTAAACATTCTCTCATGCCATAATCTAATAGATTATGCCCTTAATACATAAATAACTATTGTAAACTTATCACCAATGAAAATAAGCTGAAATTAAGTATTTTAGATAGTAACTATAGTAACGTACTTCGTATATATGCACATAAGTATACGTACAGCGGCTTGATGTAACCTACGTACTCATTTAATTATATTTTTTACACAATAATAGATTTGAGATAAAAACAATCTGTGCATAAAATAGTGTATGCATTTCGGGCATAACTCGCTTTTATGGCCCTACAGCCTTCTGGCCATAAAAGCTTCTTTATGCCCTTAATACATAAAATATATTACCTAATGGTTTTATTTGGAAACTCCAGAAACAGGTCATTTTATTTAACACCGGTTTATCAGTAACTTATGGGTATTTTTTAATGCTCTAAAATACAAAAATATGATAATGTTGATAAAAAAGTAAGAACTTAAAAATTATCATTATATTAGTAACTATCACAACAACTATAACACTTTGAAGTATTTAAAAACACAAGAATTAAGGAGCGAAACTCAAATTTAATTATCATTTTTAATCAATTTTTTGTAATTAAAATAATATTCACGTAAAAAAGCAAAGGATGTTCAAACTCTTATCAGCAAGTCTACATATTAGTTTGGTACACATAAAGCCGGCACTAGAAAACGCACATTCAAGGTTTTGTGTTAATAAAAATAAAGAAAAGACAATAAGAATCGAACCGCGGATCTATACCGTAGCAGCTTGTCACCTAGTCCACGTGACTACGTCGATTTAACGGGATCCATCGCAACGGTCCCCGTTCGCGTTGCCTATAACTCGCATTACCTCGAGCAGTCGCTTCCCGTCAGACTTCACACGCCATATCTATGCCGTTTTTAAGTACGGCGTCGAATTTCTATATAGGTGAACACTTTATGTCGACGAAGTTTTATTAAAATCGGCAAGTCAAAGGTCGTGTGTCATTTCATTCATAAACGCAGTTATTTATTATAAAGATTATCAAATTTTATAACAAAAACCCTTGACAGCCTTCTGACAACAAAAATTTTCTTTGCGACTATATTGTGTTTACTACATACTAAATACGTAATATGATGCCTGTTTTGGCCAAAAACAGTGTTATTATCTATTCGCACCCGGGAAGAGTAACTAAAACAACCTCATTTAGTCACTTTTCTAGTGTAAGAGTACTCAGAGCTGGTGTAACAGTTGCAAAATTGCCGTAGTGTGAATCATGCTCCTACTTTGCAACTAGGTTATGAAAAATAGTTTCTAGGTTATGTTGATTTCTGTCAAACTTTTATCTAATGTTAAAATGGTGAGAGCCTATTGAAATTCAGTCAAATCTTTTATGTTCTGCACGTCAACACTCAATATCAACAAATATATATCAAAGTTTAAGATGTCCCTAAAAATATGAACCCTGTCTCATTGAAGTTCGCACACTTCTATTTCCTAGATTTTATTGGTTTTTCGAAGTAGCTATTTCTTGTTGCTAGAGTAACGTACTGACCTCCTATATTTTAAGTTAAGTTGTTTCATTGTTACATTTCGTTGTGTCACATAATCTTTTTCCTAAAATTTCCTTTCAAGGTAACTGTTCCTTTTGGTTAGAATGAGGTATTGCTTCTGCACCTACTTCATGTCACGTTTTATAAAATTTTACTGAGACAGGGATCCCTCTTACCGCGTCTCTACGTCCGTAGATTGATCAGAATTGAAGGGGTGGGCGAGGCGGCGCGAAGAAACCTTTCGATAGAATTTCATGAAACTTAACATGAAATAAGTGCAAAGGCAGAACTTCACTCTAACAACCAGAAACAGCTCATGCGTATATCAAAAACAAATGCGGGGCGTTATTTAAATAACAAAAATAGAGTGTGCGAACTTCAGTGAGACAGTGCTCGTAGTTGTACAACATTGAACTTTGTATATTCCATTCGCGTTCGGGAAGAGTAACTGTTAGGGTCTTTTGATTTGTAATGATTTTAAGCATTTAAAACTAGCTATTTGAAACTTTTCGTAATTTTCTAGAACGTCAAACATTTGTTATTATTTTATACACATTAAAAGCGAAATAAATGATTTAAAATAAATCATCATTAAATCATTTTGTTTGTGAAGTTGTAATTGCATTAAATAATAATTCAATAAATGTCAAAAACAATTGATTTTCAATTGTTTCAAATGTTTATTGAATCTGTCAGTGTTACCAACTTTGCATTTTATTTATTTTTTTACTGATAGAGTATTTACATTTCTAATAATAAATAAATAGTATATTGTGTTACAAGTGCAGAAAAGTGCCAATTTCTCACGAGTGTGAAGATTTTGCGGCATGAGACGTAGTCGAATGCCGCAATCACACGTGAGAAATTGGTGTTTTTGCACGCGTTACACACTATACTTTACTGTACGAGTGTACACCCCAATTTTCCTTCATCGGATTCACTCATGATACATCTACAATTTTAAAAACGACAAAAGTAAACATTAAATTTGTAAAGACAATAGTAATAATACGTTTACAATTTGTATAATTTCAGTCAATCTACTATTTAGTACTTACAGCTAAATAATCATACGTATGTACTCGTTTTTAAAAAATAATTTAAATGTACAAAAATCACAATTCAATTGTCAAGGTAATTAACCTCTGCGCAAAATGTCAAATATTCTCGCATTATGTAGCAAATTATAAATGTTTTCAATGTTTTTATTGTAATTTGGCAATAATAATAAATAAAATTACATTAAAAATTATATAATAATGTAAAACATTAATTAATTTTACGTTTTAATTGAATAACAATCATTGTAACTTTATATAATGAGAAGAAAACATCATTGAAAGGCGTCTCGGTAGCTCAATGGTTACGCTGTAGCTACTAACCGAGCGATCCCGGTTCAATTCCCCGAGTCTGACCTTGGTTTTTTTTCTAGATGAATTTCCATTCGAAATATAATTTAATGTAAAATATTAATTAAACAAAATAAATTAACCTTTATCTAAAATTTATAACATTTTATATTTCAAATAATTAATAATATTATAAATATTGCAAGTGGTGACATCTATGGCGTTTTAATAGAACTACGGATTATTGAGAACTCCTTCCTCACATACTTTACCGTTGAGTTTGGAGATTGTTTGCAATTGGTCGATTTCATGGTTACTAGATTGTGCGGAATATGTAACTTTCTATGGTGGTCGTAGATAAAGAAAATTAACGCGTTATAGGAAAAATAGTATGAAATACACGTATTACAATGTCCAGTAATTGTAATACTCGTACTTTACTAAACTGTACTCTATCGTATTACAATAATGGTCATTGTAACATGTATGCACTTGTTGTAAATTATTTACTATTTTTCAATTTTTTACTAAAATTACCTGTAAAAAATTAAAATCACCAATAAATTTACCGACGCGGTTTTTCGTTACCTATTTACCAGCAACGCAATCACTATTGGTGTATCTTTCTCAAGAAAATTGTTATGTAAGGTCCTAATTTATTTACATCATCATTTAATTGGTGCGAGGAGATCTATCTGGAAATAGAAAAGGAAAAAGGAAATCTGGAAAAATTGGTTTTATCATTTAAAAAATTAATGATGATGTCATAGTCGACATAGCGCTAAAGCAAACACAATAAAACAAATCTTTACGTCAAGAAGTGTCTTTTTATAATGAAATAAAATTGAGCTAAGTATTTCAGAGCTTTCCAAAAATCATTAAATAACAAATTTTCGGGATTTTGTGCAAAATTTTATCGGTTTTCTATATGTTTCCCGACGTAAAAATGTTTGTAATTTTATAGAAGTTTTATATTTTTTAACTTGATCAAGATTTTCACGAAAATCTACATTCCCTTTGTTTGGAATCTGACAAAGAATTTCTAACCTTTAAACTTTTTCAAAACTTTATCAAGTATATTTTTTCGATTTTCACAAGCAATTTGGATTTGTATAGCATGGTTTGATTGTACCTTTACAGTTTTCTAGAGAGTTACCACCCTGAATTACTTGTATTAAGATTATAACATTATAAGTTATGTTGATGACTTATAGTATAGTTAAACTTAAATTTAATTTTAATTATTAAACTTTTTAATTTTATGTACAATTATTATTCAAGAATAAAAATTTATTTTTTTAAAATGGGATATTATTTTTAAATTCCCCTTCTTACCTAGAAGAGTAAGAGCTTTAGTATAAAATAATTAAGCTAGCTTAGTAATAGTTAAATAACTTTAGTTAATGTCATTCTACAATTTTTCAATGACGAGAACGTTAAGAGAATTAGAGCTGTGGCAACTAAATGATAAAATTATTCGTCCAGTCACTACAGTAAAATCAAAACTATGTTCTCCTTGTACATCAAAACGACGGAGAAGTTCATCTTTCAATTATACTTAATACTTTTATTTTCCTTCGAAAGCCCCTGCATCAGTACATTGACTTCTAGTTGCTATGAGAATTTCCTTATATGGAAATATTATATGTATAATTGTTATAAGAATTCTTTGGTTTTCATAATAAAGTTATTCATTTTTCAAGATTAAATATGTAAAGGTATGGCAATACCTTACTGAGCTTTTATAAATCTGCATCATATTTAACACTGAATATTAATTATTGCTTTTTTGTTCTAGGTAAGTTTCTGCATGGGAAGTTGCCAAATCGGTGTTTATTGGTAAGACAACAGTAATCTTATCTATTAAATTTTGAATTTATATATGTAGAACTTTTTAAGACATATTTTACTTAGTTATCGAGGGGCAATGTAATATTCATAACCTTCTTTGGTGTATCTCAGTGACCTACATGTTCTTATGAATTTGTTAATTCAGTAAGCAGAAACTGCAAGTAAACAACACTAATGAGAGAACACGGGTCTTAGCATCCAAAAGCATAATTTACGTTAAAGATTACCTAAATTTTAAACAGTAAATAGAATTAACTTACACAAAGTTTAAAATCTCAAGATATTAACTAATAAGATGTTAAGAATAAATTCAGCTAAACTGACTTTATTTGCCTTCGATTCCACCAATATGGTAGGATGAGATGCGAACGTTTTTATTACTTAACTTATAACCTACAATGTTTAATAAAAGTACCTACAAAACTGATGAGGCTGAAGCTGGCAGTCAGCAGCCATGTCTGAAATACTGATTTTTCAAAATTCAGGGTCCAAGAGGGTTACAACCCTTAAAGATTAAACTCTTAGAATTACTAAACATAGCACAAACAGTAAACAGTATTTCGCCTGCTTCATATGTAAGTTCTAAAATTGGAAAAATTTAGAGTCACTGCATCTAGTCACCTAGGCCAGCTGGTCGATCAGAGTAACGCAAACCGCCGCCATATTGGGGCAGAGAATGATGATTTTTAATAATGGACATATTAAAACCACGTTTTACGTTTTACATATTTGATTAAATTCAATACAGAACAAATAATGAACAATTTCGTGCTTTGTTTGCCCCAATATGGCGGCGGTTTGCGGTACTCTGATCGACCAGCTGGCCTAGGCAACTAGATGCAGTGACTCTAGAAAAGTTCAGATTTTAACGTCATCTGGTTAAATATTACTTTTTCTATAAAATAAATATAAGAAATCCCAAATATAATTAGTAGATGTCGCTCAAAAAGCAAAAATAAAATAAGGCACTCATGCAAAAGCATTGACAGCAACATGAGAAAGTGCTACATTCTTGTAAACAGTATTTTTGGATTTATGCCCTTTTCATGTTAAGCCGACGATTTGTTGCATTTCACATTTGATTAGTAGATGTGGAATAGTATAAAAAGTCACATATCACATACCTTCCGGATTTTGAAAAAATCAGGGTTTAAGTAGGTACCAGTCAGCCATTAATACTTTTAACCTTTTAAACACAAAATTGTCAAAAAAAATCCTGTTTCGAAATGGTTAAAATCTCTTCAAGCAATTTTTGTTTTATCTAATCATTTGTCTCGAATCTACGGCCTTTCAATGTTCTCTTGAGTTTTGGAAATCGAAAAACCAATGCTGGTGAAAGCTGGCGAATACGGAGCCTGCGGAATAGTGGTCGCTGAATGTTTGGCCGAAGGGTTAGCAATAAGCAAGGACTTGTGAGAAGATGCGTTATTATGATGTAACATTCATGAGTTGTTTCGCCACAAATCTGGACGTTTCTTTCGAAATGCTCTCGCGCAAACCATCTAGCACCTCTAGATAATATTCTTTATTAGCCGTACGAACATATGGAAGGAATCAACTACGCGCTGCACTTTCATAATCAAAGAAAAATGTTAGAAGAACCTTAATGTGTGAACGAATTTGACAGCGTTTTTCACTCGCGACACCTGTGGAACTTCCACTGCGACCATTGTTGCTTCGTTTCACGTCATACCCTTACACCCACGTCTCGTCACCCGTTAATGATGTATTGCACAGAAGTTGTCCTTAGAAACTTTTTTAACATGTCTTGACAAACTGCTACTTGAGGAGTTTTTTGTGTTCAAACTTCAGCAGTTTTGGGACGAGCTACAAAAGTTTTTCTGACAGTCAATCGACGATTTTTCAAGAACATTTCCTTCACTATATCAATAGTTGCATCACCTATTGACGTCGCTGGCCGACAGCAAATCTCGTCGTGTCCAAACCATTTGCGACCTCCTTTAAAATGATTAAACCACACGCAAGTCCCTGTTTTAGAAACTCGCCAAACAACCAACACCAGGTCTGGCATACACATACGTCATACACAGATTACCGGATCAGTATTGCCGAAATGTGTAGACAACCAATTAAATATAAAAAAAAAAATTTCCACGACCGATATATTATTTATGACGCCATCTTCTTCTGCGTGTCGTGCTATGTTGCAGAGCGTTGACATGTCCCTCCTATACTTGTGTTGTGCGTGTTCAGTATAGGGGAGCTACAGCTTAAGGTGGACTCCGAACCACCCCAAGTACATAATACTCGGGTGTTTTATTTCAGGGAAATATCCTGGCAAAGCATACCCCGGTGGTTTGCCATTGCTTTCTGAAGGAGATGCGATTTTTAAAAATCCGGGCCGGGGTTCTAACCCGGGTCTCTTGGTCGATAGTCCCTCACGCAACTAACCGAGCCACAATCGCTTTTCATAATGACGCCATAATTCTACTGTATTAAGACTCTTATAAAACAAAGTATTTATAAAACATTAGTTGTCTTACATTCATTCATAAGACACTAGCGTCTTATAAGTCATAAGACACTAAAGCGGTTATAGTCACATAATGAATTTATTAAACAATTAAAAATAAATAGCAACGCTTCCATGACCAATTTTGTATCTTATTGGCAGTAAGAACACACATGAGAAGCGTAAACACTCGAGTTGACGCTATCGTGTCTACCCTTTCCTTTCGTGTCGTAAACGCTTAAGCTAACACTTATACAATAAATAACTATTATCCAGCACCTCTTTATAAATAGTTTGCCCCTAGCAACGTAGGTTATTTTTAAAAAGCTCACTCCTTTGAAGAAAGTGTTTTGTTTTATTCCACAATCAATTTCATCCGCAATCAATTTTTCATTTGTGGATAATGTCTTACTTTACTCAGTAGTACCATAAATAACTATTATCCAATACCTCTAAATAAGAAGGGCTCTATGTTGATGTATTTAAGAAATTAAAGTTGAAGCTGACTCACTTAGAAAAACCTTTTTACCCACTGTAAAATGATGTTTAGCTGCTACTGTAGGTAGCAACCAATTACGAGCTTCCATTGTATAATATTATTAAATATTTCAACTTAAATAAAAAGGTGTTGAATAAAACGTTGTATGGCACACGTCAATTAATGATATTACCCACTTAAAAAAACTAACCCACCCGGGCCTAATGGTCAATTTTTAATTCGTGGATAATATTATATTTAACTCACTAGTACCATAAATAAGTATTTTATATTTGACTATGCGTTTCAATAAAATCCACCTTCTTTGATACCTCATATTTTTATACGGTGAATCAAGTTAGAGCGAGATGTTTAGCTGCCTCTCAAAATTAATTAATTATTATCAGCATCTCGTCCGTTTTAGATCTTTGTTTTAAAATTGAAATTATGTAACTTTTACTGCAAAAGAAGAAGATGGAGAGTATATACTTTTAGATATTGTGGGTGAAGGCAAGTTAAACAAGGCAAACATGAATTCCACGATTTAAGTTTGCATAACTATTGCTCGAATTATTAGAAAACTTGATGTGGCATGTTTCAGTATTATTGACAACCTTGCAACTGGCACGAATCTGACAGAAAAAGCCAGTCGTTTATTAAAAACCCAAAAACGTAACAAATATTCTCCAAGGCTTCTTGAAATGAATTTTTGAAACTGAAAGTTAACTTCTAATAAACTTACAACTCTTACATTATCAAGCTAAGGAATACAAAGAGATGGGAATGAGGTTCGATCGTTTGATAATCCAAAACAAAGGATAGGAATTCTTTGCAAGTTTTCTATGGAGTTGAATGTTAAAATACATTTCAGAAATGCCAAAGGCAACCAATTTATCACAGAATACTTAAAGAATTCTAATTCAATAAAAACGAATAAAAATGTATCCTTTTTACTTTAATTGTTTGCATGCAGAATACGGTTTCCATTCCAAAACCTCATTACAGTGTAGATGACCCTAATTGGAATTCAGAAACAGCAGAACAAGATCTTACTACTTAATAGTACTTGACAAAGGAAACGCTACCATGAATATAAAGTATTTTGCAGAAGAAAAAGTCAATTTAAGGGGACGTTTTTATAGTTGCACGATCATTCTTAAAATAAATTATTTTTAGAAAAAAATGTTTACTGAAACAGACAGCTGAAAACAGTAATCGACTGAATTAGAAAACAAATTGTGGGTGTTCCATGAATAATTTATTTAACGTTGCTGTAGTTTCTGAGACCAAGATTGATTTATCTATAATGCCGTTGGAACAGCTCAGTCCTACGTTTCTACGAGTAGTTATTCCATAATATAATTGATTAATATACAAAATCTAACAGATTTTTATGGATTTATGTCTGTTATTTATGCTAAAGTTACCTCATTAAAGAATCATTCATATTCTTTCTGGACATGCTATAGCGAATAGGAGCTTTTTTCTAAGTAGCATAAATAAACAGAATGTAATCACAACTACCACTACACTATTTACCTGTAATGTATACTACACTAGACACTAGATAGATCAAAAAGATATGGGGTACATGTTTGGTTACTATTAAAAGAAAGTAATTGGGTTTCACATAATTTATCGTTTGGAATTTCAAAGTGATTATTTTGGTTACAAAAGTAAGTGTCTATTGTAACTAATTTGCAATGATCGAGTTCGATAGGGATACTCATTTTAGTATTAAACAATATATTATTGTAGGTTGGAATAATCATACGGAAATAACGGGTGTTAATACATATTGGAAAAGGTATCAATTGTATAAGTTGATATTGGTTAGTTTTAGAGATTAAAGGAATTGCAAAGATGAAGGTGATTCTATTCGCAATTTGATAGGCTTTGGTAATAATGATACTTTCATATAGATGTAGATAACTTTGATCTGCGGAATAGGGAATGGTTAATGTTGTTTGGTGGGACAAGTGTTTAGAAATATCCTTTAGATTTTGAATTAGTTCAATATTGTCAATTAATGACATATGCATTTGTTGATTCTGTGCGAAAGTTAATGCGTTTTCGAGTTCAAAGTAGGTGTTTATAAGAAGTTGTAAATATTGCACGGCTTCGAGTAAAACTGTTTTTTGGGATACTGTGGCGACATGTTTTTTCACCTGTTCGTTATCTAAAATATTTTTGTTTAGGTTTTCACTGAGTAGCATTTGATTGTTGGCTGGATTGTTTATAGTGGAAATAGTGTCATTAAGAATTTTAGCGTGTTCTAATATGACGTTAGTTAGTGTTTCACAAACTTTTTGTAATTTGGAAATCAATGTTTCATATCTTTGACCATCTTTGGCATCCAGATTGCCAGTTAAGAATTTAGAAATCGTTCCCAAACCATCTACGAGTTTTCGTTTTTGGATTGTATGTTGTGTTTGAGGGAATAATTGATCGATAAGTTTGTCAGCTTTGTTTAAATATTGTTTAATGACTAATAATATGTTATTATGACTAATTAATATGTCAGTAATATTAGTGAACTGCCTATGTTCGATGAGGTATTGTTGATTTTCCAACAAAATAATGATTTTTATTAAATTTTCTTTAAGCATATCATATTGAGTAATGATAGGTGTATAATCTATAGTCTTAATTAATGTAAATTCGCTTTCTTTTAGAATAGCGTTACCTAAGTTTAATGGATAAAGTACAGGATTGTCATCTAAGTTTTCGATAATTACGTCACTGGTCACAAATTGGGTGGTGAGGATGTAGCAGGCGATAATGGTTAACCTGAAAATGGTAATAGTTCGTTTATATGTCGTTTAATTTGAGGTCCTTCATTAGGGGGTGTTAATTCATAAGTATCATGTTCAAAAATTTGGGAAATACTGTATGGTCCAGAAGCCCTGATAATACAGTGTCCATGAAACGACTCCAGGTGCTGGCTGCATTCCGTAGTCCGAAACATATCCGTTTGAACTCAAAAACCCCCAGAGGTGTGAATAATAGCAGTCTTGTGAATGTCCTCTGCTGCGATTGGTATTGCGAAGTAGGTCTTTTGGAGGTCTAGTTTCGAAAATATGGTTGCGCCAGAAGTTTTCTTGTAAAGTCCATTAAAAAAGGGATCGGGTAACGATCTGGTACTGTCACTGAATTGAGTTTCCTATAATCGCCAACCAAGCGATAACTGTCTGTTGGGGAGATGGATGTGATGTCCTGGTCGTCACCAGGAGGTAGCGTGTCTGCTGTGCCCACTGCTCGCTTCCCGACGATGTGAATTGGCGTAGCGTAACTAGATGATGACCGCTGTACTACGTTAGCGGCAAGAGCTCATTAAGATGATCTTCTAGAAAAGAAAGATGATTAGGGGTCAGTTTGCGACAGCGTGCTTTAACCGGAGGGCCGGTCGTGTCAATGTGATGGACTACAGTATGTTTTACGGGTTGATGGTAGTCGAACTTACGCAAAAGCTCCGGGAAGTGTGTGTGTTTAGCATTTTGCTATAAACATCAAGATCGCTAGACATGTTGTTAACAGTACCTGAAGATGGTACGTCAATGGGTGAAGGTAAGGGAAGAAAAGGGGAAGAAATCGCAGGAGTAACGATTGACTCGGAAGGAGGAGTCAAAACATTAGCCTGAGCAGAAAATAGTTTGCGTTTAGTGCCAGCCTCAACTGGGGGGGTTGTGGAACCTCGACTGCGAGTTCGGACGGACTGGGCATCTGCTGTGCAAATGACCCGCTGAGAAGAGCACTCAGTGAGAGGATTCACTGTTGGAGCTGGAAATTGACAACCTTGGCTGCGGGTTCGGTCGAGCTTGACATCTGTCTTGCAAATGACTCGTCGAGAAAAGCAGTCAATGGTTAGGTTGTGCTGCTGTAAAAATCCAGGCCTAGAATGGCTGTAGATATGTCAGCGACATAAAATTTCCAGGGGCATGGCTGTAGGCCAGGAATCGGGAAATGTAACCTCAAAGTTTACAATACCTGTCACAGGAATTGACGTGTTGTTCACGGCCATAAATGAAAGGTTGGCAGGCGTGATGGTTTGGTTACAGGAAACTGCAAAGTGGGTGGGTAAAATGGAATAATCAGCACCAGTGTCAACCACAAAATTAATTTTGTAGGTTAGGTCCTGTAAAAAGATTGAAGAATAAGTGATTGGTAAAGGAGAAGTTGGAGGGATTGAATTAACCCTGCATGGCCCTCCCTGGAGGCCAGGAGAGTGCGAAGTTAGTTTTTTTGTTTGGTATGAACAATTTCCCGTACAATTACGTGCATTATTTTGAAAGCGTCTGTGATAATGGCACGGTTGCAATTGGGAATTGGCATTGCCCGAAGGCATGGCACGGCGTTTATTGAAATACTGAGGATTTTGGGGGTTCGGAGAGATGGTGCGAGTTACAGGGGATTGTCGCTTATTCATGGTAGAAAGCTCATTGGAAATGGTAGTAAGATTAGTCGTCAAATTGTCTAGCTTAGCTTCTAATGCAGGAGTAGTTAAAGGTTGTGGTGCCTGTTGCATAGAATAAATTAAATCTAATTTTTCTACAAAGGATATTAACGGTAAGTAACGGTAAAGATCTCTTATCTTTTTAAAGATAATTTATTCTTTTGTACGTGGAACACAAAATACACACCAGTTAAAATAGATGATGTCCCAGCACGTGTTCAGTTACCCTTTCATTATGACACAAGGTGTGACCCTGTTTATGATAAACAAATTACATAACAATTTCCTTTTAAATTACAAATTCCAGTGCAACGTAATTTATATTTTATGCTTTAGTCGTTTGAAAGGTATATTGTTACTTCAGCAACAATTACCATGTAATGTATGTTTTCCTAGTTTTCACTTTTGTAATTTAACATGCACATCTACATACAAATTGCATCCTCCTACATGTTGATTAAAGCAGCTTTTAACGTAGCTGAAAACAAGTATGGGGGCGTTTGTATAAAGAAGAAGCAAATATGTCAATTAGGTTTCGCGTCTCAAATTTATCTTCTATTTTTAATTTATCGACACTCCACTGACGCATTTAGAGTTAAGCCAATTTCAATTTAAGATGGTAACCCTAGAACGAAATCAAATTACATGAATTTGAAAGGACTTTACTGTATGGTATACTGTTTCAGAGGAAATAGGAGCAAGAGATGAGCATCGAGACAATTAAGGATAAGATTTATAGTGCATACATACAACCAACTTAACAACTCGTTTGGATAGTACTTTTAGGCTGTTTTGCAGTACTAAAATTACAACATTAATAGTATCATAAGACAGTTATTTATTTAGGTTATAAAACTGTGGATAATAAACTCAAACATAAAGCAGCTATAATCAAACTGCTGTCCTGTTTGTTGCGTTTAGCCACCGTAAAGTTGTTAACTTTTAGAGATATCAAATATAGAATGAATCGTTCATTCTGAAGAGGTCCAGACATGACTTTTTTTTATTTGCATTTACTTTACGTTTACGTCATTTAACGTTGTGAGACTTTTAGTTTTTGAAAACTTCATCTTACAGTGCTTTAATTTTACAAAACTTACAAAAGCATCTTACAAAACTTTAATTATCACAGTTTAATTCCATGCGTTGAATAGCTCTTTGGTTACGTATAAGCACATCAATTCTGCATGTCGACTAATTCTGTTTAATTAGAAACATATACTGTTACTTCTACTGAAACCTCGCGTCTGTTGTATTTGATTGGTGTACAACTATTCCCTTTTTATTCATTAATTTCCCTTTGCTTAAGTAATAATTGAATTTATAATTCATTTTTTTATCGTATATTAAGTTATGTGTATTTTATCATTTAGGTACACGCTTAAGAATATATTGTTAAAAAGTATTACATTTCACCACTTCCTGCTGTATACATGTGCGTGCATTGTCAACAAAATCCACCTTCAAAAGGGCACTTTTTTGACGATATACCCTAATGAGCTCTTTTAAAATCTACCTCCTCATTTTTCGGTATAAACCAAAAGAACGTGTTTTCAAGGAAGTAGCAAACAAATCACAAGCGACGGGTTAATTGAGTAGTCAACGCTGCATTAACGCTAATTAAGGTTTTAAGTGAACAATGTATTTAGAACCGTTTCTTTGTTTGTTGTTAATAAGTAACTAACTAGTATTAATAACAATTTGTTTTATTTCGAGTATAAAAACCCATCATACATTCTGAATAAGTCACTAAGTTATTGTAGGAGAGAATATACTCCAAGATAAGTACAAAGCTGACAATGACATTCACGCCGGAGAAACACAACTTGCTCAAGATAGAAGTTTGTAAAAAGTAACGGGTAGAAGTTAAACCATCCCAAGCAGCACCTAAGTAGCAGTAACTGAGATCAGAACTTTGATTGAGTAGTTGTTACGTAACTACAACTAAGTGTATGACTTTATAGGTTTAATTACTTCAATTCGAAATATTTTAGTAATTGTGTAGTATATACTATTTATTGGAACTATGTAGTTCCGTTACTTCTAAGTTACTTTTAAAGTATGTGGAACGGTGTTGCCACTTAGTATAATTACTTTAAAGTCGTTGCAACTTCAAAGTAATATCATGATTGTAGCAGTAACTTACCCAAAGCTGCTTTAAAGTTTACAAAACTTTAAAGTAGTACTTAACCTTACAGTAGTATTGAAAGTAAAACTTACGTTTTTGCTACCCAGGAGAAACACTTTAAAGTAATTTTTCGTAACCTACTCAATCTCCATATTTACTTGTGAAATGTTGGAGGCCATTAATCAATTTGCAACTTGTTATGATTGTTATTAGATATTTTACTACATAACCTTCAATAAAAATAACAAATTGGTGCCAAATTGTGCCTTAGGAATTGTTATGTACGAGTATGTAACTTCAAATTGGCAACATTTATTTGTAGTGATGTAAATAGCCAATCCTGGCCCGTCCGTCAGTACCACTCGAGTCGGCTTGGAGGACACATTTCTTGTATAGTGTATGCATTGTGTATGTAATGCTCCCTGCTCACTCAATATTAATAAAGTTAATAAATGACAATAATTGAGTATCTTTTATTTAACATAAGTATTTTTGTCGTATTTTATTTAAAGACATTTTTTATTAAAAAATGTATTTAAAGAAGGCGCGCTGTTATTTTTCGTTCTATCATCATCACATTCAACAGAAAAGTTGCAATGATTTATAATTTTGGTTTGCTGGAATGGCAAAATAAGCAAACAATTCATCTCTCTTTGTATTATTAAGTACCTATTACAAATAAAACAGTAATCCATTTTATGACACGATCGCAGCATTAGTATAGAAAATGATAGAATGCTTGTTAAGTTGCAAGAGTAAGAGAGAGTAACCATGCTACACGATGTGTCAAAGAGAAGAAGAGAAGTTCCACGAAAGTAACAATTATTATGCCGCCAAGTATCTGCTACCCAAAAATTATTCCCCATTTTGGTTTGAGGCACGTAATGAAACCGTAGCAGTTACGTGCTTGTGACTATTTGCAAAAACTTAATAGTTCCACTAGTAGTTGCGGGTAGGTATACTACGTAGCGATGACTAAAAATGCTGCTTGGGATTCCTGTCTTCTTCTGCGAGTGCCGTGCTCTAATACATGACCATTCCCTCCTACACTTGTGTTCAAGACCGTATTCAAGGGGGGGTCTGAAGCCCCCCAAACTAAACTTAATACTAGTAAATGGCAACAAAATAAAATTATTAACATTTGTTAAAATAACAAAAACTAAACAATAAGATGTAACAAGTATTTTGGGTTTTTCTTTAATCCTCCAGAACCCCCCCCTCGGAAATAAATTTCTGGCTACGGCCCTGTTTGAGTTGTGCGTGTCCACGTATATCACGTGATCGCAAGTATATCACACTCTATCCCTATGAAACTCTTTAAAAAAATATTTGGATATCTATGTCAGATACCTTTATTTGATTATTTTGCGATTAGTATTGAGCCATTCTGTTATCCCTGACATCAGATTAGTTCAAGTGATTAAGGTGATAAAGGAATCCCATAAGAACTCAAAGTTTAATATCATCATATCAAGACTTTCTGCAAGATAACCCATAACTTTTACTATGACGAGAGCCGGTTTCTATAAAGTGTCTGAGCCAGTATATTAAACTCTCATGTTGTACTATACCTCATGCAAAACACGTTGTTGTGTTTTAATTGGTAAACATCAGCTAAACTTCGTTTAATAACAATTTAGATACTTGCCTCTAATAATTCTCTAACCTTCCCTCCGACAACCTCCATTTTATTATAGAGTAGTCTGTATGGACGATAACACAGAGGTTTATTGTCATTTACCAACATCATTTTCATCTCACCACAATTCGTAACACCTAGATCTTTCTTTTTTGTTTTTTTGCAAAGCAATTTAACCATTCATTTAAAAAACTTACCTTGTCACAGATATTCTTTTACTCCTTTTCTCGATACTTTTCTCTAATTCTATAAGATAAAATTTGTTGTCTATGGTAAATATCCTTATCTTTAGAAACACACCGACGACATCTACATTAATCTTTGTACAGGATCCAAAGGTCTTTTATTTTTTCCTCTAATAACCTCTCTTTGTTTCAACTAAACGAACTCGCTTTTGTAGTACATATTTTAACCTATTGGTATGCACCTCTAGGAATTGGACAAGGCGACTCACTGAGCCCTATGCTATTCAATGTAATTATGGATAAAATAATACAGAAAGTCAAGAAACTACCGGGCTATCAACTAGGAAATAAAAACATAAGCATTGTGTGCTACGCTGACGACGCGGTGTTAATCGCAGATACGCAAGATAAACTACATGTTTCATCAGTTCGTTACCATGGCTAAAACCTACAACATTATAGTTTCAATAGACAAAACTAAATCCATGACAATATCAAAGGAGCCCATAAGATGTAAGCTGGAACTGAAGAGAAACATGATCGAGCAAGTTATGTCTTTTAAATATCTGGGAGTTCTCATCACAAGTGATCGAAACGAAAACCAAGAAGTAAACCAACAGCTCATGCAGGGTTCAAGAATATCTGGTTGTTTGAGAGATGTTACATGGAGAAATAAATATATGACAACACACAATATACAATTCATAAAAACACGCTGGTGAAGATGGAGATAAAACTTTATACACTTATCTTAGTAGACTACGTAATACCCCATAAGTGGGGTCTCTACCTACCGTAACTATATATAAATATAAATATAAGAAATTATTAAATGTTTTCCCACAGAAATGTTTTATCTTCTAAAAATAAAGTAAAGTAAATAGTGCCAATTGAGCACAATTTCTTACTTGATCTAAAAACACCAACTGTAAAGAGAGTTATAAGCGAAAGAAATGCTAACTATCACAAGAGATTGGAGCCACATCCAAACCACCTCCTAGAACATCTACTTTGAGAGGATACTATAAGAAAACTGAGAAGATGTTAGCCAATCGCTCTGTAAACTAATTCAGAAGACACCCCCTCATTGGAGGAGATCCCATCACGTAGAACTACCCAATAGTTCTCTAGATAGCAATTAAGCTTATAGATTATATATATTTTCTGATAAAATAAATAAACAAAAATTTGTTGCTTGGCAGTACCCTTAACGATGAATTCATTTTGTACAGTTCTAATCGTTTCAGGAAAAATCTGTTTTATCCCTGCTCTGATGTTTCAAATACCCTCACAAGAAATAATTGAGGGGGCAGAATCTGGTGAACGGGCCGGCCATTTTATTGAATCGCGTTTTCTGATCCACCGATAATAATAAACAGACATAATTTCTAGATGAAAAAATTGATCATGACTTTATAGTTCAAAAACAATTGAACGTAAAATTGAACGAAATTGCGAAAAAAAGCTTCTCAAAAAATAAAAATAGATATGTCTTCGCCTTTTTCGCAAAACTTGTTCGTTTTTGTTTAAACACTCCTATATTCCTTTGTTACACACTGTATTTTTAATTATAAGTGAATAATAGCTGATGCGACTAGTTAGATACTAACAAAAACTTCACTTCCAAAAAAGGTAAAAAATAGTAATTTAAAAAAGGAATTAAAATAAACATTAACGATCCACTTAGAATTCGACAATATACAAACCTACCGAAAGATAAAAGGTAACTTCAAAGCGAACTCTTAACTCTACAATAATAGCTGTTGTAAATTCTATGAAAACCCATAATTGAGCGAAGGATTAAAACTTATAGGAGCATTTTCATCCAGGATGAGTAATAAAAATAAATTAAATATACTGCGGTGTAATCATTTCACCGAATTGAAAATTTTAGTAACAATCGAACAGAAACGTTAATACAAATATTTTATATCGGATTTAAAATTAAAAGAGGGACATGTTATGTCTTGGGTATAATTAATATAAAGGATATAGATAGGACCACAGTTAGGTTCATTAATGTTTGAATTAAAAACTTAAAAATAAAGATTTCATGCAAACATAACCTAGCTTTCTCATGCATAATAATAATAGGTTTCATTTTTAGAAAAAGGATATAAATTAGTTAGATTGTTTGATTATAATCATGTTTATGCAACACATGTTACATATGGGACGGTTTTCCACTTGTTAGGAAGAAGTAATTTCCACATTGAAATTTTCAGATTACGATGTTTAGCGTTAGACAGATTTTTATATTTTCCTGGAGGCCAGCTCAAGTTTATGTTGTTAACTAGCTGAGAATAGATTAATTAGGTCAATCTTATTATGACTGATATAATACAATTAATATTTGAATTTGTTTACAAGATTTCTGGTCACTTTTATTAATGAAGGTTTTGTATCCTGTCGTTAGTGTTGATTTGACTCTTATAGACTTTTATCCTGTTTTTTCTCACCATTGTTTTTATGTAAGTGTTTAGAGCATTGTATGCTGGACATTTTGTGCATAATTTGATTAATGTTGATTTTATATTCAAGCTGGAATTTGTACAAGCATCAATTGGTTTATTTATTGCAGTTTGTACTGTAAAAATTATGTTTATATTAAATTGTAAAGATGTTCTTATGAATAAATTAATTGTATTACTTATATCATGTATTCCTGTAGCTATTTTGTAAAGGATGAACCTTGATTTGTTAAATTGTATATGTAATTAGATCGTAACGAATTTTGTACATTGTCAAACGTTTTTCTTGAATATCATCATTACAATACATTTTAGGATCATAGATGTACAATACTTTTTTGATCTTCGTATCAAGGGCTATAATCCTATAATAACAGAATTAGGATTAGTGCTGATCCATAAACAGCTGTCCTGGATTAGTGACGTCACAAGCTTGTTCGATCTTCCGTTGTTTTGAAAATGTGTCATAGATTTCATTTGTTCTGGCAGAAAGTATATAAGCTGGGGCAAATTGCAACAAAGTCAGTCGAAAAAACATTGAAGGCAGAAGCTATGCCCGGCTCCGGATAAAATATATCTGTAATTTGAGGTTAGATAGTTAACCATATGTTTTTGACTCAAATGTCATTGTATTAATAAAATTTAAAAATAAAATTAAAAGTGTTACCTGAACAATCTTCAAGGATTAAAGGAAGATTCAATTATTGTGCAACAATAAATAAAGTGAACGTGATTGTTTAAATAAATCCAAGTGAATTTATTTTTGACATCGATTTTGTATCGATTATTTTATAAACAAGAAGTCAGCTGTTTGGTTTCGTCGCAGTGTTACCAATAGTAGGATTATTTTAAAAAGGGAATTTATATCGTAATATATCAGGTTGGTTAAAATAAATGATTCTTATTAAATTCATGAGTAATAATTAACTTGTAAAGTTCATCCTAAATAATAAAAATCTATTTGGTTTAGTTTACTAGATTCTTTTGAGAATTTATTTAATCTCAAATAAATAAAACACTTAAATTTCTTTTAATAAAAATTATGTTTTATTTTGATAAACATTTTTATTTATAAACAAATTTCATTTGTGTTGGTTTGTTCAAACTAATGACCGTACTGATCCTATGTCAGATCAATACAAATATTTATAACGTTTGAGCAAATCTGTCACTTCTCAATTTAACATTTGTATTATCCTGAATAACAGTTTTTTTTATTTTCATTTTGACGTTCCATTTTGATTTTTATTTTTTTTTGTTAAATAAAGTTTTTGTGTTTTCAATTTTTCATGTGTTTAATTGATGTTAATACAAGTATCCAGCGTTCTTTTCTCTTAAATTCAGAGTTTAGCAGCAGTTGTCCAGTTTGCAGGAGCTTTAGTGCTTACGATATAAGTTTTTCTTTCTTTCCAGGCATAAAAGTAAATAAGAGTCTCGTAATTCAAATATTTTATGCTTTACTGAGCAAACCTGAGCTAGCTGAGAGGAATAAAGAAGAATATCTGTGGTGTATTTTCAATTTAATCCACCGTATATAATTTATGCTTATATTTGGAACGGTGGATATTATATTATATTTTATTATTCAAAGGTCACCGCAATACATTATTTAGTGTAAGTTTACGTTCACGTCATTACTAAATTATGACGTCAGACTATACGCTGTTGCCATATGGAATTGGATATTCCTTGTTTGATCCAACACCTTTGCTGCATATTTTCAG
The DNA here is from genome assembly GCA_929113105.1 of Agrypnus murinus. NCBI lineage: Eukaryota > Metazoa > Arthropoda > Insecta > Coleoptera > Elateridae > Agrypnus > Agrypnus murinus. The sequence goes on along the minus strand of OV816026.1, from coordinate 111,743,077 downwards.
TGTACGTTTTTAAAAGAATTATTCTCTTATGAACAATATGACTTTGTTCATCCCCATCCATCCCCCCCCCATCATCCCTTGTCTTGGATGGTCATTCTTATAGTATACGAATCCAATTTGTCGTAAGGCAATGGATAAATAACTTCTACTTCCTTCATACATGAACTTGGATTTCAATTTTTGTTTTGACAAAATATTAAGTGATACATGTTCTCCTGTATCCAAATGTGGTGTATCAATTGAAGAGCACAGCCACACACATAACGTCAGGTACTTACTGTTCTTATATATGTATTTCATAAATTTCATTGCTAATATTTGCCTCTACAGAGGATCAATTTCTGTAGTTTGTTTTCGATTGCGTTTCCTCTTTGGACTGGAAACTTCTTCCACAGATGAAATGTTGGAAACAGTCTTAAGATATATTCTCAGTGCTTGAGAAACTCTCTAGAATTCTATTCAGTTAATGCAATTGTAAATACAAAATAGGTAACAAACTATTGTAAACCGAACTTACAAAACACAAGAAATAAATATGACAATACAGCGTGTCGCTTACACAGGTGTACCAACCTGTTTTTCTGTTGAAATAAATGTGTATTTTCTCATTAAATTAACAAATTACGTTTTGGGTTAAAAACCTATTTGTATTTATTCTATAAATAAATGTATTACTAAATTTATGAAAATTAAATTTTATTATTTTCGATAAAGCAAATAATCTTTCTTCATAAAATTCAATTTTGAAAGTTATTATTTGCACAGTTGGTTGTACTCTTACGTCACTACTTTTATATCTATGACGTGAACGTAAACTTTTAGACTAAACGGTGTTGTTTGTTGTTTGTTTTTGTTTTTGGGCGAGGAATCAGGATGGCGGAGCATCCTTCGTACCTCATGGCACCGATTGCTATGATCATTTGGCCAACCCTACTAGAATTTAGCCGAATCTGGGTGAATTCCACCCCCCAGTAGGGATCTTTATCGTGCCAAACATCGCATTGACACGGGACCTACAGTTTTACTTCCTATCCGAGAAGAAGGCATGTTTTTAATTTTTCTCCGCTATGAAAAATTGCCAGCTCGGCCGGGGATCGAACCTGCGATCTTTGGATTATGAAGCAAACATGCAAACCACTAATCCACCGAGACTGGCGACTAAACGGTGTATATATACTTTTTCAAAATGAAAACTAGGGTTTATTACTTATTACTTTCGAAAAAGTTTCCCAATTAAATGAATAATTAGTTTGCTTTTATAGATACATCATTATGATGAGGATAAAAATAATGTCATTTTTAGAATGATGTTACATAAGGACAACATGGTAAAAGAATGACGACAAATGAAGTGATATTAGAAATATATTATAACGTTTTTTTTAATAATACTAAAAATGCTGTTTAATCGTCTATTAACAAGAGAAATATTATTTACATATACTAATTGCAAACACTATAATTATAAACTGTTAACCAACTTAAACTAGTTATTTATAAACTATTTATTTACAATACAACATTTATTTATAACATTTATCTCGTACTAATTACACGATGCACGCCTTCAATTCAATGGTTCACTAATGACTGATTCTTCCGTGCGCTGCGGCGATTTATATATCCCATATAATCTATCTAGCACGCGCTAGATTAGACTGGTTGGTGTATTGTGTTCCGTGCAGCTGTCGATGAGTCATGTCAATGAGTAATATATTCCGCCGCCAGGATCGAATGATCGACGGCTGCGTATAGGGGTTAATCCCGGTCATTACAATATAAAGAAATAAGAAGAATAAATGTTCAAAAACTTAGATTTTGTTCAGTATTCTGAAAATATTGACTCTTACCTTAGCTTTATGTACGATTTTTTTACCAAAAATCAAGTGAATTTATGATCATTATAAATAATAATATTCAGCTGGTGATCGCGAATGTCGACTGAAATATCTAGAAAACTAATTATTCTAGTGTACAATTTTGCAGATTTCTATTTCTATAAAATCTATCGGTTTCCGGTATCCTCAAGCAGTACTTTTATTACCTAAAGAAGGGAAGCCCTTACCACTTCAACATATTTCACCTTCAGAAACACAAAAGCACACAGTTTAGGTTGAGATTTTGTTCAATAGATATAAATTCTCCCCCAACAGAAACATTTTTGTGAAACTTTAAGCATTTTAGAAGTAGCAAAGTTCCTGCTATTCGGTTTCTCGCGTTTTATACTTTTAGGGAGTTTACACCTACCTGTCAACTCGAATGGCTGTTCGTTTAATGGATTATATCACCTTTGATATTTTAGAAAGCACCTTAAAACACTTTTTGTGAGCGTTGACACAGAATTTAGATCCTTTACAACGTATCTAAAAGTCTAACTTTATCGAATTTGAAATAGTAAAAAGATCGAAAAAAAAAGAATAAAAAGTGACTGATGTTAAGGGTGTGCAGGAGCAAGGTAATGTTCCAAAGGGATACATTTCATACACCTTTTCCTACTTGAAAAACCCATGCTAAATCTTAGCATATATGTAAAAAAGGTACATTTCCACTTTAGAGGGGTTAGTTTTATATGGCTTGGCAAAAATTACACCCGAGAAACGTAATAATACGGAAGCAATTAGGTTAGCCGACTTGATCCTATTTCTACTTACTTTGTCTCATATTCTTCTCAACTAGATGAAACGGGATTTTTTTTATTAAATTTCTTACTTGCGCTTTTTTTAGTAAAAACCAATTTCTACACACTTTTCGCTTTCGTTGATATACGATTCCATAATTTTACAAAGAAGGTCGCAACTTTTTTCTTCCTAAGGCGTTACAGTTCACGTCGTGGAAAATGGATGTCATACTTTACAGTTATGTTATTTCTGTCAAGAACGTTACCTGAAAAATAATGTTATATTTGGTTCATATTTAATGTTACTTTTTGCTTTGTCTTACTTTAGAAGAAGTTGCTAGCTTGCTGAAGAATTATTTTCTGGTGTATTCATGAATTTAAATGATAGGCTTTGTACTTGTCTGAAGTTATTTTCTAAATGGGTTAGGTCTGTCTGTAGGTTGTAGCATATTGTATTTCTAAGGTGATTCGTCAATGACAGAATTCCAAAGATTGATTTACATGGGGCACCTGTCATTAGACCTAATTCCCAATCACCGCGCATTTGCAAAGCAAAATGCTATCAGTACCCTCGTCCAGCATTAGGACTACTCTCACTACTTGGGACTTACTCTGCGATTGAATCCAACCTCAGATTAACGAGACTTGGTTTTGTATTGGTTTGTCACGCCAATCTCCCAGTTATACGCCTGGTGTGGCTCTGGCAGAGTTTCGTTTTGAGTCGTGTACCCGTTAAGGTGAAGTTGTCTTGAACGTGAATGGCTATATATTCGCATCAAAGCCCCTTAAGCATAATGCTCTAGACGATTTCTGAGGATCACATGACTGGGACTGCACAGCTTCCAGTCTAGCCCCCATACTTTCATCTCCAAAACACTACCCGGTGGCATGCAGTTTCCCATAGGTCAACGGGCGAACTTCATGGCCAGGATGAACCTCACTTTAATTTTCTTCCATTCGTCTAGGTCAGGCAGCGGATAACTAGCATCATATCAGACCCTGACGTCAGGTAAGAAGCAAATCCACCCATACCGGTACCTCATGTTAACAGATCTTCCTCCGCGACGTTTATGAATCATGCTCGAGAAACACTTGCATGGAACTCTACCATACATTAGTCTGACATTAGTCAACATTGTCATACCCAGACAAACCTGGGATTGGGTAGACAGCAGCCAGTTCTAAGGGTTGAACGCCGTGTGGTCTGCAGTCAGGCTAGTCTCGGATAATCGTCATGCCCGACACTTCAAACGACTGTCCAATCCTCTGTCATACTGGGCTAGTCTCGGATACTAGTGAATCCATGCCCGACACATCAAGCGACTGCCTAGCCGTTCACCCTGTTCTTCAATGACAGTCAGTTTTTATATAATGCAAAATGACTTGTCTTAATAGCCAAAGTATGACCGTCATGATACACACAGATACATTTCTCTTGCACTACTAGTTCTTAAAGATTTATAATTTGTACAAATTCATGAATTTCACAAATAATGAATAATGTTGGTGTCACAGCTTATTTCGCCTTGTCACCACTTTGAATAGTATCTCTAAGAAACTCAGAAACCTATAAATAGACTCAACATATGTTTTATTACACCTTTAGTTTAGATTCTCCCCTAGCAACCATGAAGAATATGAAAATATGCGTTATATTAAAGAAAAACAAGAGTCCCATTAATTTTTTTTTCGTTGACCGTTTGTTAATGTCAATATTAATGAATGATTTTTTCTAAAAAAGGATGTATTAATGGACGTCATTAATACACTCTTTTTTATTAAGTAACTGTTTTGTGAAAAAACGATGCATTAATGGACCTCATTAATACACTCTTTTTCATTAATAAACCCGTTTGTGATTTTGACGTTTTGATGATGTTTTACTTTGGGCAACCAGATATACGCACAAGTTTGGATTCGGTATTATTTGAAATTTTCTATCTTAAAATCGAAGAATTTTACGGTCAACGAAAAACTGTTGTAATCAATTCGTTTGTTAATGAGCAACTAATGATCTCAACTATTAAAGGCACTCACTCCCTATCGCTCGTTCGTGCTTTAAACAGTTTCGATCATTAATCGCTTTCATTAACAAACTAATTTATTAAATAACTATTATAGCAAGAGAAATAATAACATACTTTTTATATTTGCGTGTCCTAATGGCTTCATTAGGACACGCATTTTGCGTGTCCTAATGAAATTTTTTAGAATACTGGAAACAGTAACATTTTATTTTTTAAAGTTGATATCACTGTTAGACAGCTGTTCTTAGAATGTCAAACTTATGTTATTTACGCAGTGAACTATTATAACTGGAATACAACTCTTGCGAAACTAGTATTGCAGGCTACATAAATGCGCCGAATAATAATTAGTCGTAATAAGAGCGTAACAGTTTTTACTTTATTATTAACGAAATTGTAAATTTTGATACTGACATCGTAAGGATGCATTGTGTATCTGCAATTAATAGCTCACGATAAACTTAACGTAATAAAATTAAATTTTTTAAAATTATACATATATCTTTACCTTATAAGTTATAATATCCAAAAGATCCAATGAATAATTATTTTGGTTAACAAAAATCATTCTTTGCTGAAAATACTATTGCATTTATAGTTACCTCATTAATTCCTTTAACAAACAAAGTGTTTATTCTATGAAATGAAATATAATTATTCTTATTTCATCCAAGTTTTTAATTCATTAAGTAGCAATTATTTATGTCACAAATATATTGGCATACATTCTACTTTGAATTTATATTGAATTTAATTTTCAACAGTACGTATAATACACCTGGCAAATTTGAACGACGTCCTGCTGCTTAGCGGGCGTTGTGTGTATAAGATAAGAATGGGAATTTTACGTCGCGCGGATTACCTAAAGTTAAGCAAGGTTATGTAAAAAACAAAATTGCGTAATTTCTAGTGTTGCCAACTGCGATGCTACTTACCAAAATATCCCTAACAAATTTTATTTAAAACTAAGTAATTTTTTTAATTATTTAATAACGAACTAACGCAAATAAAAAAAATAGTATAAAGTATTCGTTTCATAACACGTTTTAGCGCACTTGTCCTCATTAAAAAACTCCCCGCTACGCGGGTCGTTTTCTAAACTCGGACGCGTGCGCTAAAAACGTGTCTTATGAAACTAATACTTTAATATACTATTTTCTAAGGAAAACCTAAAGTAAACCAATCCCGGTGCTACAAACAAAACAAACCATTGTTTTTAGAAAAAAACAGAATCCATTTAACATAATGTGTACTTAATCTCAACAAATTCTGTTAAAATGTGTCAAATGTCCAACTAAAAGCAATTCAGTACTACTTCCAAGTGCTTCCAACCTTTCATATTTTAGAAAAACAAACGGAGAGTATTGATTTCTTTGAATGTTTTGTTTTTTCGCCACGCTGCTGGTGAAAGTTTAAAAAGTTTTTTTAAGATTGTTTTTTTTAATAAGACAAACAAGTTTATTATCGACGTTTAGGTAAGAGATGACGGCAGCCCAATACCCTTAAGACTGGGGTCTTATAAAAAAAGGAAAGACCATTAAAATGAGACAGGTTAGATAAAGAAAGAAACAGTAATCTTTATTTCAAGTTATTGAGTGAAAATTACTCTTTTATTAGACATTTCCACATGAAATGGTTCTTTGCTAATATCTTTCTAGGATAAAACAGTTCCATAGAACCAGATGTTGAACAGAACAATTTAACACATAGTTATTACAAGACCAGGAATAAATAATATTTACTTACTTTAATATAGTCTAGTAAAGTCTTAAACTGACCGCTTTCGGATCAAGATGGTTCTTAGAAATTCAACGACTGGTATTACTCTATCTTAAGTGTTTCGGTATTTGAACTAATTACATTTGAATATAGATTTTCTGTTTTCACAATCCTGTAGTATTATTTAATTTATTTACTTCAAAATGATTTGTTTTGTAGGCACTCATTTTGCTAGTAATAATCTTTTATTTATTAAACTTTTAATAAACAGATTTTTAAATGTATTTAGTTAAAATACCGAAACGCTTAAGAAACTGGTTGAGTACCGCCGGTCAAAGCAAAATAATATTTAAACACTTTCATGTAATACCACTACCTTACAAACGGTTATAGCCAAGCAACAAATGCGAAAGCTTAAACAACAAGGTGTGGATATTTCTTAAAATAAACATCTTAATTCGAAAGCGGCCGCTTTAGATTTTACTGGATTATATATTTCGTTAAGAGATATTTTCACTTTATATTAGTATTCTTTGTTTAGCTTTTAACTAAATAGTTGTAGTAATGTCTTGAAATAAATGTTGTTTCTTTATTTAAGTTATCTGTTTCTTTGTAATGGTGCCTTCTTTTTCTATAAGTCAGCCATGTTTAATGTTTTTCTTTTAAAGGCAGTTTCTCAGTTTTTAGTTAGCTTTCAGTTAACATTAACATGGAAATTGTTATTATTTATTCATTACTCATGGTAATACATTTTTAATTAAAACTAACTGCTAACTAGCGTTAAGAAATAAATCGAAATAAAGCATCTTTTATAGATTTTAAAAACATAGTCCTTCAGAATTTGGAAAAAAATGAAATTATTTCTAGGTGTGCAATACAATTTAATGGCTAATTTTGAGTGTTAAAACTCGAGTTCAACAAAAAAAAAATGATCCATATTAATTATTTTTATTTTCTTATTTCCTTTTGAATAATTTATAATTGAATAAATTCGCGCACGTCGCGCCCTGCTCTTTCGACAAATTTTCATTGGTTTACGGATTTTGTCTCTTTCTACAAACCTCTCTGTATGCGAAACGCGTCACCTGTATACTAACACGCTGTCCTACGTGGGCGACCAATCTGGAAAAGCGGACGATACGGGCGAAACGGCGAATGGCGATATAGACGAAGAAAATTGAGAGTGTCCTACGTAGCAGATTTTCGTAATTGCTAATCGCGTGGAATAAAAGTAAAGCACTAGTAAAAATGTGCTGGTGGAACAAACGCAAAATTAGGCTAGTGTAGAACTACAAAAAATGCATTGGTGAAAAGGTCTTCAAATATTGTTTATTTGGAATGGATGAATAAAGTACCCCGCAGAATCCTTATGTAAAATGGCTTTCACCAGATTGCTCTGAAATTTTGCTAAAAGATAGTTTTCGATGTGTAGATCAATCAATCCTTAAATGCAAAATGTATCTTGGGCAAAATTCTTGAAACTTTGGTCAATGATAATCCCTAATGTGTAGATCAAAAGTGGTTACACATTTGGTACTACCATTTACCAAAGTTTCAAGAATTTTAACCAAGAACCATTTTTCATAAGGATTCCACCGGCTGCAAGAATTGTCCGCTTCAAACGGCTGTAATTCAAAAACTATAGTTTTTTGGACTTTGTGTTACACGCTGTCCTGCGTGAGCAACTACATGTCGGCGTGGGTTTATCATCATCAAGCAAACAATGCAGGTCTACGTGAGGTCGCGTCGCCCGTAACTTACAAGGGAAGACTAATAATAAAATTATTAATTTTGAAATAATTGTGAAATAAATTTGAACAATTTCTTAATATCATTTATAAATGTTGATGTTTTCCAAAAAACACCGCAGAATCCTTATGAAAAATGGCTTTCACCAGATTGCTCTGAAACGTCGATGAAAGATAGTTTTCAATGTGCAGATCAAAAGTGTCAATGATCACAAAGTCCAAAAAAATTATAGTTTTAGAATTACATCCAGCAATTTTTGCACTCGGTCAAATCTTTATGGGAAATGGCTCTGGGCAAAAATTCGTGTAACTTTGGTAAACACCAAAAAATTATAGATTTCGAATTACAGTCATTTGAAGCAGACAATTCTTGCAATCTTTCAGCACAGTTTCGGAACAATCTGGTGAAAGCCATTTTATCCTCTCCAAATAAACAATATTTGTTGAAGACCTTTTCACCGATAACGTAATTTTAAAAATGTATTCTCGGACATTCAGATTTTGGTCTGTTACACCAACCAATTCTTACGAGACTAGGGTATCATACTTCTGTTTTTTCGCGCGATTTGCGATTGCGAAAATGAGCTACGTAAGACACTCTCAATTGGCTTAGTCAGCACCGCTAGTCGTTCACTTCGAAACGAGGAAAAGTACTCTTTCCCGGAAGTCGTTAGTCTTGAAAAGGTAACTTCTTTCGGGTTTTAGGGAGCGCAGAGCTATCGGCTAACGACTGTCTGTCCCTATTCCCACTTTCTTATCCCCGATGGCCGTATCACACCCAACAAGGGGGGACTGTGGAATGGAACGACAGCGGAATTTACCGAGTGCTTAGTGCTACTTAAAGACAACGCGAGAGTCATATCTCGGGGATAGTCCTGACAAGATCAGGTTTTCTTCTCCTAACACCATCAACAATCAAAACCATTTTAACCAACACCACCATCTTCGCCAACTTTTACAAGAACAATCCTCCAGCAAACCAACTTCAACACCAACTATCTACAACTTATCAACAAGAACACCTGCCACGACAATACTATCTACCAACCACGATCTACAAACAACAAGTTGTCCATTAACACTATGCCTTGTATGTTGCTGATGACAATGACCAAAACACACGTCCATCGATAAAATGCTATGTATGTTGTTGATGGAAAATCCGAGTAGGCACAAAGTGTATACGGCTACAACGAGGTGTCCAAAATATATGCTACTGCAGCACACAGTAAGCAATTATTAGCAGTGATTAGGGCCTCATTGAATTAAAAACTGCAGCGCTGTGTAGGTTAATTTGTAATACCACTAACTACGTAAAACCCAACGATTACATTTGCATACCTGCCAGCTTCTTTAATAATACTTTTACATTTTTCATGCTACATAAATACGCAACAACAAAAATATCTTGATATGTATTATTCCGCACTGACTACAACTGTGCTCTCTAATTACTGTTGGTTGTAATACGTAGTTTTAGGCTATGATGTAATGTGGATGGCACAAAAAACGATGAAGGCGCGTTTTGACTTATTAATTATGCGACTGAGTTGTTGGTATTATACGTACAATATGTTATAGTAATACTCAAAATCATATCTTTGGTGGCGTACATTTTTACCTCATTCAAGTCGCGTATACTTTGAAGGTGATTGTTTTGCTAATGCTAATAGTTGTAATGCAGTATGTTTTAAAACGGCATGTTGTGCCACAGTACATTTTGAAAGAACCAGTGATAGTCTGTTTGTGTTGCGCATTTTGAAAGGGTGCCGCCTGGCATACGGGGCAGGGCAGGTAGTGTTTGGTGTCCGTGACGTGAGCTTGTGTGTGAGTAGTGCCTCGAAAAGAAGCGCGTACTCCGTGTATTGTATAAGTGCTACCCGTATGGTCACTTTGCGGCCGCAAGCCTGGCTCAAAACATATCAGGTCGAGTTAGCCGAGAAGTCGATAAACCTTAGGTCTAACAAGCATCCTTCTTTCCTCGCCCTAGTGACAAAACCCAAACCGCAGCGTCCTTGCTACATCCTAGAACGTTGGTAGTCTCCTTTTATCCGGCAGCCTGGTATCTATATTCATGGACTTCAAGTTCATCACGTAAACGACTACCAATCTTATTTTCCTATCGCAGGTGATCCAGCATAGCAGCCTTCAATAAAGAGGGCAGTGAAATGAACCAACAGCGGAATCGTCCTAGTGCTAGACGCGACCTGAAGCGACTCCGAGAATTACTTCTTGGAAGTGGATCTGGAAAGAACAGTTTTTGTTTCATCAACGTTCCTCCAACTTTAAAACCAAACGCAACTTCGACAAATACTACAAGAAACAACATTGATGTGATGTTTGTTTCCAGATTAAAATTGTCTATTCAAATTCAACATCGACAAACAATATAGAAGAATGTTGCTTTTCAGATAGAATAACTATCATCCGTTTATCAACTTGCAAGAATATCTCAACAGGGTCGTACATGTTTCCCAGCCAGCACACTGACGTCATAATGTCGCCGTTTTTTCGGCAGTAACGACGTCAACTTGTCGTAAAACTGACATCATTATGTCACAGCCCAAAGACGTCAATACAAGACGTCATTAAAAGTCCTATACGAGGACTAAGACAGGAATTATAAATAAATAGTTGAATATTAGAAATAACATTCATTATATACTACATACTACAGTCAAAACGTCTCTATATTGTGACCACCTGCTTAATATGACCATAATATTGCAACGTTCTTTTTAAATGAAATAAATAAAGATTAGTAAAAGTTTCACAGTTTTATTAAAATACAACCTGACAATATTGTTTCGACAGCTATGCTGTCATTATCAAAGGTAATATAATTATAAACAAACACGTCGCTAAGGTAGATACAAAAATAGGTAACTAGATAAAATAATAATAATAATCATAATTAAATATCTAATACTTCCAGTAACGGAGAATTACTGAGCTCAAGTTGTTCATTCATTAAAGGTACCCTGAGTTTGTGTTTGTATATCTCAAAGGCTTTTAAAATGTCTAATTTATGTTATTACAAAAATGTAGGAATTTAATATTATTTTGAGGAGTCATTGTGTGATTTTGTTCTAAAAGGTGTTTGGCGTAATTAGATTTCTCAGGATGTTTATTTTTGTAATGACGTACGTGTTCTTTATATCTTATGTCAAGATTTATATCTTATGTCAAAATGATGTCACCATAATACACATAAAATAGCAGCCTACAGATCATTAGTACACAGAGCTTTAACTATTCCACTAACAAAATCAGATTTTAGCAAAGAGATATCAACCATTAAACAACTAGCACATGCAAATCATTATAATCCGAACATGATTGACACTTTAATTAAACAAAAAGATTATAGGTTAGCTATCAAAAGAATATATCCCATTGACAATCAAACAGAAGACACAAATTACATATCTATACCATATTTTGGCAAAATATCAGAAAAATTGCACATATACTAAGAAAAACCAACACTAACACTTTTTCATTTTTATTTAATGCTAAAGGCAGAACACATGATATAATGAAATCTGGCATTTACCGTTTAAATTGTTCTTTTTGTAGTGCGGTATATATTGGGCAAACACTTCGAAATTTTGACATAAGATATAAAGAACACGTACGTCATTACAAAAATAAACATCCTGAAAAATCTAATTACGCCAAACACCTTTTAGAACAAAATCACTCAATGACTACTCAAAAAATATTAAATTCCTACATTTTTGTAATAACAAACGCAAATTAGACATTTTAGAAGCCTTTGAGATATACAAACACAAACTCAGGTTACCTTTAATGAATGAAATGCTGCTTAAATCATCTATTAATAAAGAGAAAACATTTACACTTAACACACACTAATTTAATCTTAACTAATTTACAAAACACAATTATAAAACTAACTATTAACTATTATTTATATTTAATCACAATATTTATTTCACACACATTTATATTCTACTTAGATATTTATTTATTACCACTGGCTTCTACTAACACGTCTAATTGCTTGCGGTTAACTAATTGATTCCATTCCGTGTAAGCCGGCGTTTATATACCGCATAATCTTCTAGAAGGTCTATTGATTTTTCGCGCCGTCTATGACTCACGCTGATAAATCACACATGCAGTCGCCGGCGAACCACACCGGCAGATGTTGATGACTCACGCATTCTCGAACATTCGACGGCGGAGTTCAGAGGGCTGACCGCGCTCATTACAATATCTTTTTACTGAAACTTGTACATATTGTTATGGACGTCCAAAAGACGTCGTTTTGAAGACGTCTACGTACGTCCCATTATATAACGTCTTATGGACATCATTTATTAGTCATATGACCTCGTCGACCAATATTGACTTCAAAATAACGTCATTATAATCTCAGTGTGCTGGCTGGGATTGTTGATAATATTTAGTTATTGCCTAGATAGGCCCATATCATCTAACCAAGTACTCTTCGGCTGAAGAAGCGCTGAAGTCTATAACAGCTAGTACTCCATCGGGGTACCAAACGACGTTGAAGATAGAGGTATGGTGCACTATTTTTATTTAGGCTTTTGTCAATGTTTACATTTTATGCATCAACCATTTGGTGAGTGGTCTTACTGGCGTCGCATTGACGTCTTGTAAAATTCTGTCGTCCCAATTATCATTTCATTAAATATCCAGCTTAGCATGGTTCTTTTCGTATAATAATTAGCATTTGTTCTTCCTTGTTAGTATATTTTTAAAGGTCTAGAACTCATTTAGTCTAATTAGTTACCATTTTCTATAACATTTTTCTACCCTGCGTTTTGATTTTGTTCAGTGATTTCTATTTCACTTAACGTCGTATTCCGATAAAATTCTAAGAGAAAATAATTTTTTTCCAAACTTTTTTACCTTGAAAAATTACCGTCCTGTACAGTAATTTTCGTATATTGCATCTTTACAGAATGTTCTCTGCTATATAGTAATTACCTGGCTCCCACTTGTTTCACAAATAGGTGAACACATTTCCATTAGTTACAATCTAAACGATGAAACAACTTCTGAACTCGTAACCATAGTGTTGCACGTGCACAACCGAGCGCATACAGCAACGTGAACGTTTGCGATAAGGAACATATCCTTTGATTACGTTCATTATCCTGGTTGGAATAGCTAATATTGCAGTTGAAATGAATTACGTTCCATGCGTGACAGCTCCACAAAAGCTTCAGATTGTTCGGAAGCAAAAATATAGCTGTAATTACATTTCGGTTCGAAAAGCCTCGGGTAATTGGGTTGTTTCTCGAGAAAAGCAATTTCAGAGAAGAAGGTTAAGCCGAGAGAACCAAAATTATCTTTATAAGTACACGCATAAGTGATAATATGTGACTCAAGAAGTTGCTTTGTTTATTTTGGGGACAATATTAAACGTTTATTAGATTTTGAATTATGAAGCCTTTAATAAATAATTTGCAATTAATAAGGATCAAAAGGAGTATATTCCACAAAAGGCTTTCAAACTCGATTCTATGGACTTGACAAATTAGTTTCCCTGGAGCAGCGCTTGTTTATTACGGAAAGAAGGAAGAAATTTATTTGAAAATTGGCATCAGAAAAGAAGGAAACGGTTTCGAAAGGATTCTTGTGAATACCATAGACTTTTCTTTAGACGTAACAATGTAAAACTTGAACACTGATAAGAACAAAATTATGTTACTGTGTCGTAAAAAGTCTTTTAATGAGTTTTCAACAGGCAAATATGCAAATATTTAAAAGTTGTTATAAGTTGGTTATAAGTGTAAAATAATGTTTAACTTTTTTAAACTTTTCAAAAGTACAACTAGCATTGATGCTACTTTTAAGAATTCTTTCGATTTTATTTATTCGGAGTTTTCAATCATTAAAAAAGAAACTTTATGAAAATATAAAATCTTTTAAGCGTTTTAACAAACTTTGTTGAATCTGTTTCATTAAAAAAACGATTTTTCAAAACATTACCTAAACAGTATCGGGAACAGAATCGTGTTTTTCCGTACATTGCGGTCGATTGCCAAGTATGTAACTCCTTACAAGAGAACTCTACCTAACGTGTGAAGCTCAATTTTGTGAAATAAAAGAAAATGAAAGACGATCAGATAGTTTGAAGTCACATCAAATGCTTTCGTTTATTTTACTTATAACCGCGAGTAATATAATAACGCAGAAAACCGCACTCTAAAAAATAATATGCTCCAGCAACAAAATATGAGTAACTGCCGCAAATATTTTGTGTCAATATAGACTCTGCAAATTTATTATTTGCATACACCAATTATTTTTGCTTAACAATCTTAGCTAAAGAAACAAGTCTTCTTCTTCTTCTTCCTATGGTTCCCAAGGAACAAAGGGCGTCTTGCGACGCGACGTTTCCATGGCTGGTTAACAAGTACAAGGTTGCCGGACTTGCACTTCTTGTCCCATTACACTTTCCACTTAAGCTTTTATACACGTATTGTTTTGAGTTGATCAAGTTTATAACTACAGTTTATAAGTTTTAACTATTACTATTATTATTTGGTTATCTGTTTATATCACATTTGTTTAATAAAGTCTTTCCATCTGGATCTGTCTTTTGCAATCGCTTTGATTTCATTCCATGTTTTCCTCTGTACTTTAATTTGTTTATCTGTAGTCTTTTCCATGTGTTGATTGGTCTCCCTGGATTTCTATTTCCTCTGACATTGAAGTCTAGTGCTTGTCTTGTAATGTCATAATTTGGTTTCCGTAAAGTATGACCTATCCATTGCCATTCCCTTTTGTTGATAGTACTTTCAATTGATTCTTGCTCTGTAAGAGTCCATAAATCGGTATTTGAAATGACGTTGGACCAATAAATATTTGTAATTCTTCTCAGACAACTGTTGACAAAAGTTTGTATTTCCTGTATTTGCATCCAATACGCCCATACAATAGCCTTAATTTAGTTTGTATAGTCATATTTTTTGAAATCCATATTGCGGTGATGTACAATAATATAAAAATAATAATAAATAATACACATATATTCTTTTATTCCCTCAACTAGCTCCTCTTAATTCTTTTATGCCTGGAAACAAGAATTGGCAGCGACATTGAATATAAAACATAAATTGTAAGCACTTATGCTTCTGCAAGCTGGACACCTGTAACTGTAATATGACTTGGAAAGAGGAAAATGCTGTATGCTTGTATTAGCATCAATTAAACACATACGTTAATTGAAAAACACAAAACCTTTATTCAAAAACAAAAATTAAATCAGAAAAGAAAAGTCAATGAAAAAGAAAATACAAATTCACAATTGTAATTAATAACAAATCCTGTAGCTTGCTCAAACGTTAAGAAAAATCGTATTTATCTGACATAGGATTAAATACAGTTATTCGTTTGAACAAACCAACAAAATAATTAATTATAAGTAACTAAAAATATTATTCAAACTAAATAAATCTTTATTAAAATAAATATGACTTGTTTACTTTGTATTGAAAAATTAAACAAATTCTTAAGGAGAATTTAAAAGAAATTGAATCAGTTAAATCTTTAATTCCCTAAGATGAACTTTACAACTTAGTATTTATTTTTCTTTTTTATTTACAAGAACAAGTATTTTTAAACCAACCTTGTATTTTCCATACAGTTTCCTTTTTTAAACCATTTACCAAATTGGCAAGACTGCTGTAAATGTAACTAACAGCTGACTGTTGTTTATGAAAATCGATGCGTCGATCGATGAACAAAAAATAAATTCACTTTTATTTAATTTCTATTTAACGAAGAAATGCTTTCACTTTTATTTTTATATAACGAAGCACAATGATAAAAACTTTATTAATCCTCGAAGATACTTCAGGTAAACACCTCTTTCAATTTATTTCAACTTTTGTTTATTTCAATAATTTTTGACAGTTGTCAACAACATATGATTTGTACATCTAACCTCAAATTTTACAGCTTTGGAAACTGGAGCCGACGTGCTTTCTGCTTTAAGTATTTTTCGACTAAATTTGTTTTAAAATGCAGCAGCTTATGTAGGAAATGTCAAAACAAATGAATTCCATGTCAATTTCCACAAACAAAAAACCATCGCCGCTACCATGACGTCATAATCCAAAAACATGTGATTCCGATTAATACTAATCCCAGATCTGACATAATACACTTGTAGAGTTTTAAACACTGATTAAAAAACTATTATACATATATGGTCCCCAAACGAGTAATAAAGGAGATATGGTCGAAAAACACTTAACGATGACGATTCTCGTACAATACAAATTTACATACATAATTCAACAAATTAAGAGTTTATCTTTACAAATTAGCTAACTGGATACTCAAAGTGAGTGATACAACTGTTTTATACATACACAAATCTTTATAAATCAATACAAACCTGATTTTATTACAGTACAAACAACAATATACACCAAAAGATGCTTTCACAAACCACAGCTTGGAAATAACTTCTACGTTAATCAATTTGTGCATAAAATGTCCAGTGTACATTGCTTAAAGCACACATATAAAAACAATGACAATAAAAACCAGGATAAAGGCTATAAGAGTGCGTTTTCGCGAACCAAGAGGATTTCAATACCTCCATAACTTGTAATGACCAGAATTTTGTTATATGAATTCAAATTCTAATTGTGTGATATCAAACATAACAAGATTAATCTACTTAATCTATTTACAGGAAAATAACCGTGTAAACTTGAGCTGGCCTCAAAGAATGTCAAAAAATATGCTTAACGCTGCATGATCGTAACTTGAAATTTTAAATATGAAAATAACTTTCCCTGGCAAGTGGGAAAACTGGCCTAAAGTGTAACTTAGGTTGCCTATACATGATTGTGATAAAACAGTCTAGCTAAATTATATCCTTTTTATTTATAAAAGTAATTTATTTATGTGCATGTGATTATTAGAAAAGTAAGGTTATATTTGCATGAAATCTTTAATCATAAGTTATTATTCTAAACATTGATGAATCTAACTAAGCTCCTAACTATATTCTTTAGTAATTATATGCCCATGACATAACCTGCCCCTCATTTAATTTAAGAACCGATACGAAATATTCATTTTAACGTTTCCGAACATCATCAATGAAATTTTCAAAACGGTGAAACGATATCACCTCAATATGTTCCTTAACATATTAAATGCGCTTCGTGCCTTGTTAATTCTGTTTTTATGTCTTTTTGGTTTCCACTTGCTTTTGCAACTAAGCTGCCTAAATATGGAATTTGATCAGTATTTTCAACAGTTTTATCTTAGATTTCTATAATGTTTTGATTTCTTTCATTTATACTGAGAATTTTTGTTTTGTCTCAATCAATTTTAAGACCTATTTCTTTCGCTGTAGTCTGTAGTAAACTAAGTTTAGCTTGTGTATGTTTTATTTTCTCATTTATTATTATTATTTATTAACTGTCCAAATCTCCATATTAGCCTATTTTTATTTTTCATTGTCTTCTTCTTAGCCAATCTATTACAATAAGGAATAATAGTGATGATAAGATGCAACCTTGCCTAACTCCTGTTCAAACGTCAAAATTTTCTGTTATTGTTCGATTGTGTTGGAGTCTGGCCCCGTAATCCTTGTACAGTAATTTGATGATCCGTATTATCTTGCCAGGGATTCCAAACTCTTCTAATATTTTCCACGTCTGCAACCTAATTATCCTATCGAACGCCTTTTCTATAAAACACAAGTGTAGTTCTTTATTCCATGTTATGCTTTCTTCGATGATAACTATTCTAAGGGTGCATATATGGTCAATGCACGAGCGTCTAGATCTGAATCCAGCTTGATTTGGCCTCAAGTGTCTGTTAACTTCTTCCTTCATTCTTTGTAAAATTATTCTGGTTAATATCTTGCTAGTTGAATTTAGTACAGTTATTGCTCTCCAATTATTGCATTGCGTCTTATCCCCTTTCTTTGCAAGTTTTATGATCTATCCTTCGTTCCACTCTTTTGGAATTTGTTCCTCGAATTTTATTTAGTAAGCAGTGTAATATTTTTGCAGTTGTTTCTTCTCCCGTTTTAATCAGTTCACCCGGTATATTATCTAACCCAGCTGCTTTATCATTCTTTAACATTTTAATAGCATTTCTTATCTCTACTTCTGTAATTTCAGAACATCAATGTTTAGTTCAATTTTCTCAGCGTCTTTTCTACCTGTGTCTTCTATTGTTATTATTTCTTGATCTGTATAAATCTCTTTGAAATATTCTATCCATCTATTAACAATTTCTGTATCATTAGTAAGCAATTTACCTTTTTTATCTCTTACTTGCGAAGATGGGTAGATTTTCCTACTTGACAACTTGCGGGTAATTTTGTATAGCGTTTTCATATTCTCTTGCTGCTTGCTCCGCCTTATTTAGGTGTTCTTCCTGGTAAGTTCTTTTATCCTTTCTGGTACTTCTTTTTATCTGTTAACTTTTTCCCAATATGCTTTTTCCAGTTCTTCTTTATCTTTTACGTCTGCTGTTAATATTTTTTGTTTAATAGTTTTTCTTTCTTCTATTTTAGTCCAGGTATCTTTTGACATCCATTCCTTTATACTCCATCTATACAGACCTACTGTTTCTGTCGCTGATTCTCTCAGGATATGCTTATATATTTCCCATGACCTTTCGATTGAAAGTTGGTCTGGATCTTGTATGACATCATATTTACTTTTTATTTTCATTTGGAACTGTTTCCTTAATTTACTATCTTGTATAAGCCACTTTGTGTTATAATTAATTCTTCTCCTTTATTTCCTGTCATTTTTCTTTAATTTGATTCGAAGTTTTGTTCTCACTAATGTATGGTCTGATCCAATATCTGCACCTCTCATGGCTTTTATATCCATCAAAAAATTTCGAAATTTCCTATCAATTGCCACATGGTCTATCTGGTTCTTGTATTTATCTCCAGAAGAAGTCCACGTTACCTTATGTATTTCTTTGTGGGTAATAGACTACCCTCAATAATTAGATTGTTAATAGCACAGAAATTTAAAAAAGTTCACCATTCTCGTTTATTTCTCCAACTCCTTCCTTGCCCATTACTTCTTTTCTGCCAGTATTATTCTTCCCAATTTTGGCATTGGTATCACCCATAACGATCTTTATATCTCTTTTATATTTTTTCCTTATATTATCATAAACTTTTTGCAGCTCCTCATAGAATTTATTTTTTTGCTCTTGTGTGACGATATTTGTTGGTTCATAGACCATTACAATAATCATATTGAAAAACCTCGCCTTGAATCATGCCCACATAATCCTTTCAGAGACTCCTTACCATTGTAGCAAAGCTTTTCTTGCCTCATTGTCCATTATCAGGGCAACCCCCCTCTTCATGCTTTGCGCCTTCTTCCATTTTTACAGAATAAATAATTGTTGTATCTTTTATTAACTTTAGCACACCACATCCTGTCCATCTGGTTTCAGACAGACGTAGTATTCTTAGTTGGTACTTGTGCATTTCATTCACTATTTGATGCGTTTTACTAATCTCGTACCTGGTATGTACATTCCAGCAGCCTATGTATTGCATAGCTCTTAGATCTATTTAATTTTCTTTTAACATCTTATTACTAGTTCTACGTGTTCTCTTTTTATATTATCTCTGGCATCTAACATTGAGGTCGTCGTCGTCGTGTTGCCCGTCCGGCTTTTCTATATTTAGTTTTTTGAAAACTTATATGACTGCTCTTCATTACCTTTCTTTTCCATGCCTGGGGAGCGTTCACTCACGGTTCTTCCGTTTTTCATTTCCTTATTGCTGATTGATGATGATTTGGGTAACTGTGCAACTGTAAAACTTTCCCCGTTCACTATGAGCTTATTATATATTACAAAGGCATTCTTCCCTTCTTCCCTAGCTTTCTTCATGTGCCTTATTAGGATTTTTCTCTGTTTTTGAACGGACATGGAGTACTCTTCATTAATCCATATCGCCTTGCCTTTAAGCTTTGTCGCTGCTTTTAGTATCTCAAATTTCTTAGACAGCATTACAAAGTCAATTAATATAGGTCTGGTTTTGGTTTCGACGTTTTCTTGTTTGTATCCTAGACGAGTCATGTCTTGTATCTCATTCTCTATGTTTATTTGGATTTCTAACTCTCTAAATAAAACTCTCACTTTCTCTTTCAGCTCTATTTTGGGTTCATTTTCCGATTCTGCTAATCCATGTATTATTAACCTTTTCTTTCGAATCTCTCTTTCGAGCATTTTAATTTTTCTTTCTTCCTCATTTAATTGTACCTTTAGTTTCGTGTTCTCTTCTTCTACCATTTTAACTTTGCTTGTGATGGAGTCTAATTCCTTTTCGAAATTGTCGATTTTATTTTCAATTAATACCGACCTAGTATCCATCTCATTTAATTTAGTTTGAATGTCTATTAGTATTTCTTCCATAATTATTTAAATAGATATTAAATATTAATTTTAATTTAATTTAATTTGATTTATCAATATAGTGTTATGAATTGTAACAAATAAATAAAAATGTAAACGCAAGATAAACATCTAACTTTTTTAACAGAAATTGTTTATTTATCATACGACCTTTCTTATCACCTCTCCCAGATATTTATTAACGCGCCGTAGAAATATTGTTATATCAAGCAATTTTCACACTTTTTGCCGCGTGTAAACGGTTCACTTCTTTTATATCGCGCACGACTTGCTACCTAAGCAGTTTCTCACTCTAATTTTATCACTTTCATTTTTATTTAATGCCACTCAATCACTAATCACTGTTTTGATTATATTTTATGACTTTTACGCGAAATTCTATGAGAATTTATCTAGCACGATGTTTAGTACAACCGACCCGAGTCGCGTATTCAACTCAAATCCAATTTGCTAGGAGTACTAGAATGATTTTGTTGAAGTAACAATCACAATTTGCGCAAGAAACTAATTAATATTTTTCTGGAAGTGCAACACCCTTACTTACTGCAGCAAGTTCCAATTTGTAAAATATACTACAAATTTTGAGCCTTTGCTAACACCAAATATGCTGACTTTGCTACTAATTAATATGTTCTCACAGCAAATTTATAATTTGATTTTGATAGAATATTTGCTACTAAGGTTTTTCTCATAAGTCTTCATACCAAAAGCATAATTGAAGCAATAAGTAGTAAAAGAAATATGTAAAATGATAATGTATTTACGAGAATATTTCATTTATTACTTATTGCTTTAATTATGCTTTTTGTATGAAAGCTTATGGGTCGAACTTGAGCATTTAATGTAATATGCTAACTTAACTAATTAACATTAGAAAAAGTTCGGGGAATCCCCACTGGTCAAGTAGTTTTTGCACTTCTGTTTCCATTGTAATCCTATACTGTATTGCAGTTATAATTTTCGTAGTACTAATAATAACTAATAATAATACGTGGTATTGTAGAATAAAATTATTATTATAGAAGTACGATCCTTTTTGAAGAGCGCCTTCTTGTTGCATATAATAACATGCAATGTAACAGATAGTCAACACCCACCAGACAACTGAGATAAACTTGCAAACTGCATAGTACAGACAAGAAACAACAAAGGAACGTAACGTCCCGAGTCCGACGCGACCATAACCGAACTGACCGTTGATGAGCACACGTGTGATAAAAATCTAACAAATTATATTTGCAATGGAAACTAACTATATTGTTCAACACAGTTACAACATATTTAAATTAATCTGTAATTACAACACTTTGTCCTGTCAACAAAAACTAATCCAGCAAATAAGAATTCGTTACCAAAATATTTCTTAGTGTCTTCTCTCTCAGCAAAATAATTTGTTGCAGATACAAGAAAATCGTTAAAAAAATGATAACGAAAACTTATCCAGTAAAGGAAAATTTGTTACCAAAGATAATTCATTTCTTAGTGTGCGTTTTTGATTTTCGAAGACATATTCGGGAAAGCTCTTGCATTTGTTTGGTATATAACAGAATATTATGCATAGATACAAAATTTAATGAAATGAACTTAATTCCCTTGTTCATGCACCCTCCGATTGATCAATCTTTTTGGTGCACGTTTTCCTCGTTTCGAATCTCACACTGTTTTTATTATCTATCATTTTTAATAGAATTATTTTGTAATAATTAATTTATCTATTTAATTGCATATGGTCTATCTTTGAAGCACTTTCAGTAGGCCTTTTTGTGTTAGTAAAAATTTGTATAAAACGGTCCGCAGTCCCTTTTAAATTATAACAGTTATGAAATATAATATAAATATAAAGATTAGTTAAAGTTTCACAAGTTTTATTACTATCTTAACCTGATATATACAGGGTGTCCCACAATGCTGTTACATTTACACGCAATATCTCCCTTATTTGAAAAGATAAAGAAATCAACCAAAAACTATTGTGAATGATTCAAAACGGACCTTCAGAAAACATCCTTAAACGCTGGTTGCATAGCAACGTTTAAGACATCATGCCAACTTGATTAATTTTTCAAATTGCACCCTCTGTTTTTTTTTCACGGAAATGTATTCTTCATTCTGTAACTTCATTCTGCATACGGTAGTATGCCTTACTTAATTATCTAATGTGCATCTAGGGGTTGAAAAAAATATTTTTTATAAATTGTACACTTCATATTCACTAACTAAATTATTTATTCAAAAAATATGATTAGAGCCGTGTCTACAAGGAAACTACTGAGGCACTTTAAAGCCCGTCTAGAGTCTACAGGAGGGCATTTTGAGCATTTGCTTTAAGTTTAAGATAAATTCAATTTATAAGAAATATTTTTTTTCAACTCCTAAATGCACATTAGGTAATTAAGTAAGGCATACTACCGTATGCAGAATGAAGTTAAGAATACATTTTCATGAAAAAAAAACAAAGGGTGCAATTTGAAAAATTAATTAAGTTGGCCTGATCTCTTAAACGTTGCAATGCACCCAGCGTGTAAGGATGTTTTCTGAAGGTCCATTTTCAGTCATTCACAATAGTTTTTGGTTGATTTCTTTATCTTTTCAAATAAGAGAGATATTGCGTGTAAACAGCATTGTGGGACACCCTGTATATTTCATGATTATGGAGTTCCACAAAGTAAGGCTGGTGACGCTATATAACAGTTATTGTCATATAATCGTAGTATTTCACTTAGTTTAAAATTCGAAATTCATTCAAGATATCAAATGTTAATTAATAAAATTCTTATGCCTTATGTCATGGTTTCCATTGTTCTGTAATTGTACCAATCAGGTTACTTTTTGACGATAATCGTCACTTCCGTAACACTACTACCCTTCTCGCCAAACAATTCAACATGAGCATTCGTTTGTTACCATCTAAAGACAAGCAAGCGTCCATTATGATGGACTTATGTTACTAGCACCTTCTGTCGTTTGTTCTTTATTGCTGGAAAATTTTATGAAAAGTTGCTTTGTGAAATAGTAGCTTTGAAATACTTTCTTGCATTTTCGGTGAAGGAATTTGGCAAAAAGTGAAAATTCCCTTTGTTTTTTTATTGTGCAATATTAACATCGAACCTCATTTTAATATTTTGGAGTAAGTGCCTTTTAAACATTTTTCTTCATTCAATTTGAAAAGTTGTACTTAATCTTGGTTTCGTCACACTTTAAATGTACATATACAACTTATTTGGTCTCTAGACGATTGTAAGTTTTAAGTAACTTGGCAACAAATTTTAAGAGAGAAATTATTTGAATTAATCGAGATGGGTGTAAAATTTTTTAATTTGTTTGGTGTTTGTTGATTGTTGTTGGCAAAAGCAAATAAGCCTTCATACGTGTTGACATCTTAATAAATCTTTTGTGACATTTTAGACTGAAAACTCCTTTTGGATTCATTATTACTTAATAAATGAGTGCTTATTTAAATTTAAAACCCAAACAAGCTAGCGCCTAACGGCATTCGCAGTTCCATTCAAATTAGACAACTCTTCAGTTTTCTCGTGCTTGGAGAGAATTTTAATAAGATACTGTCTCTGTGAAAAGCCGACTGGCTCAGACGTGATGGTAAATTGAAGTATCACATCTATTAATGGTAATGAGGATATGAAGTATCACATTTTGATCTTTTTGTGTAAGAATATATTAGATTTTACTTTGGCTTTTATCTTTGATAACTTTAGTTTTCATGATATAATTCTTAGTGTGTTGATTTTGTATTCTTGGTATCGGCAGGAATTTCTGTATGTGGTTCACTTTTGACCTGACAGTAATTTTCTTCTAATTTACCCTTGTTGCGGTTTCTACTATAGTTAAAGCTTCCATTAACAAAAGTCATCGCTTATTCGTTACCTTTTTTTTAGCTTCTACCTTAGCTACATTTTAAAGGTTTGACTACAGCTGTTATCAGTATTGCCTTTGTAGTAATAGGTCAATTTGTATTCTTAATAGAAATGCTACATCAACCTTAAAGGTATTAAAGATCGGATTTTGTATTTTCGCATGTCTTTGATGTAGTGTATTGTATAGGTTTATTGGTTTTCCGTGTATTATTGAATATAACTAGTATATCATGCCCGAGCGGACTTTGCCGATTTGTAGTTGAACATATAAACCCGTACGGTCGTCCCTATACGCCCTATATAGAGTTGTGTACTTAACTACACAATTGGTAAGTCATTTTTTAAATCTCGTCAAAAAAATAAGCTGTATGAACTGTTAAATTAGTAAGTATATATTACTTTTATCCAATAAATTACTCATACTTTGAGTTTACAGTCTACAAATGTAATTTCTAGATGGTATATGAAACGCATCTACATTATATACAATGTCGATAATATTATATATAGAGACATTTATCAACTATTTAATCACAACCATTGATATACTGAAGTCTATACTGAACTCCTCTTCAAGAGGCACTGAGCTCAGAAGCTATAATTAATCAATCTAAGCTCAGGAGAGTCAGAAGCCAGCTTGAATAACATGCCATAAGTTTTGAAGATCAAGATTAAATCGTCGACATATGAAGCTTCAAAACCTGCTTGCAGATTTTGAAGATTTTTATGTACTTAACGTATAGTGTAATCTGAAATATTAGATTTCTTGGAATTAAGGTGGATAACCTACAAATTCTAAAAAAATGGTTGCTAGCTTTCCTAGCCAGAATCTACTATATTAGAAGGCACTATGGAATAGTACTACCTAGAACAACTTTTTTACCTGATCAAAACCAGTTTTGAAATCATAGGCGTATTGGGAAAATGAGTTGCGAAAATATTATTTTTGAGTAGTCTAGTGAGAAAACAATCATAATCTTTTGATGCTTCGTGGTGTCCTTATTTATGTACAGAGGGCTACAAAAAGTTCTAGATACATCTTGCTTGATACATAAATTGCCATCGTCGGAATTCAAAGATTAAACGAGCAAAAAGATATTACCTACGTCTAAATTCTAAAAAATTAAGATTGTTGAAATTGAAGGTTTAGTTTGGACTTTGACCCTTTTAGTGTACTTACTTTAGAAATTTTTACCTTATCTACAACAAATGGTTACCGGCATTTATACAGAGTGCATTGCAAAATTTAAAATTTTGGGAAACTATTGGGAATAATCTAAAAACGAATAAACCAAAAAAGAGACTTTCTTCCATCCTAACTTCTTATATTTGTACAGTGTCAATGTACGTTTTCCATTTTTGAACAATTTACACGATACCGACTGAAGTGCCGCCGATATTTAAGTGATCTTAAATTGGGTGGGTTAAACTTGTTTCTGTCATATTATGTTAGAAAAGGTTTGCCTTGATTATATTTTCCAACTCCAGTGAGCAAAAAAAGCACGAAGTGAAGAAGCACCTTTAATATAATCGGCAAATGAAAATACTACCCGACTCTCCTGGGCATCATTAAAGGACAGCCAAAGAAGAAGACAAATGAAAATAACTGATTCACATAAATTGGTATACGCCTCTGCTACAGCAGCCCACTGATTTATTTAGTAGAAAAACATCAAAAATTGAAAACAGACTTATTCGAAGTTGAATGATCGTCGATGTAGATATGTAGATATATTTCGATGAAGCACTTCCATGTACGATGCATTACGAATGGACAAGGTATTATATAATTGATAGTTTAATAATATGAAACATAGAGAATGCAAAATAGCACAGTGCTGGTCGAGTTCAAAAACAGAACTCTCCAGAACCACTAACGCAATAAGAGAAATCTTATTCTCTGTGATCTAAACCCTTTTATACATAGATTTTACCAAAGAACTTCCGCCACTTCTTTATCAAATGAACAGCTTGTTCATACGAAGCGTGCGGGCTATATTAAGTGATGACGGATGAATTTGAATTTTACAGTAAATATACATATACAAATACAGTTCAACTTTTCAGTTAGATACTCAACATTCTAGATCAATCGTTCACATAAGATAAATTCGTTTGGCAATCAAGCAACAATTATTCCATTTAGCATTAAATTGTTAGTCAGTAACTATATCAAGACATTTATTTTACATTAGTGAAAATTTTTCTGTTCCAGCTTTTGGGATCTACCAATGAGTATCATTTCATCAATCACGCCATTCCATCAGCAAGATCCAAACGCAGTATTAGTCACACAAGGAGGCTGAAAGTTGATCCATTGGTAAGTACTTATTTTTTTCTACTAAGATTGAATTTGTTTTTTCTTTTGGAATAGATGAGAAAGACAAAACACAGAATACGCAGAATCAGTATGCCCTTTAATTTCATTTTAAATAGTTTCAAGAATGTTTTTTATGTTTTTAGAAAGTTTCACGC
This sequence comes from Agrypnus murinus, assembly GCA_929113105.1. Taxonomy (NCBI): domain Eukaryota; kingdom Metazoa; phylum Arthropoda; class Insecta; order Coleoptera; family Elateridae; genus Agrypnus; species Agrypnus murinus. The sequence goes on along the minus strand of OV816026.1, from coordinate 111,716,190 downwards.
AGATTTACTAATATATTTAAGAGTACCATAACTTCAACCAACTTTATTACATAATATAGCTACTACATTTGCTGTTACTATAATATTCCCCTGTGCATAACTATTAACTATGTTAGAAGGGAAATGCTTTGAACTCTTCACAGAGTTCTGACTAACCACATCATCAAGGCGGAGCATTATACGGTTATATTTAATTATACCGCCATTACGTGGCCTAGTATCATATTATTGCTTATAACATGTCTAACATCGTTATATACAAGCTTTCTAACACAGAATATCTGACAGACTTTATTTGTAGAAATGCAAACAAATCATTCAGTTGAATAAGTTTAAAGTAGAGTCAAAATACTATGCGATCGAATATAAAATTCGTCATAGTAGGCCGGACACATTTCTACTATACACAATATTTCCACTGTAACAGTTAATTATTGTAAAGAGAACGTTCCCTCAAATACAATTTCACTGTCATGTCGTCTAAGTTAAGAGCGCTTATCTCTCATTCCTTTAATTGTCATAATTATTTTTAAAACTAGAGTGTTTGTTAGGTAGAAAACTTAAAAAAAAGATCTATACTGAAATTTAATTTTTACGATTTGTATTCGCATCAAATAGGTCGAATTCGTGATTTCCCCTTAAAAAGTGATGAGAAAGGGAACTGTGATCTCTTCCCCCTGTACCGCTGCGTCTCAGGTGAAACTAAATGATTGTAGATAAGCGCTCTTAAGATCAAACAGAATTAAAGTACATATTTATAATAATCTGTAAAGTTAGTTGATCCGTACTTACAATGTTACGAATTCATCTCTCTCATTACTAACACCTGCGAACATAACGCCCACACACTATTTCACATCATCAAAACAGATTTAATTTCACATTTTCAAACGAGAGAGATACAAGTTAAAATCGCCATATTAATCTTCTGGTAAATCTAGCCTACTAAATAATTCCATAAGGAGTTAATTCCAAATTCTTGTTTTTTGTGAGTGATGATTATGCTTGTGCAAAATCTGTCCTGTATCGTTATGACTCTACATATCCCACTGCAATACCCACTGCATGGTTCAAAAAAGGAAAAGTGTACTTACCTTCCTATGACTAGTATGAATCGACAATTTGCACTGCTACGCGGCATATTAAATTCTAACATATTACTATGAATTTAGGGGAGATTTAAAAAACACAGACAAAAGATGATTTCACAAAGAGATGACTTGGAATACAACTTCTTACCTTATAAAAATTTTATATAATGCTCCGGGTCGCTGATGTAGAATATTCTTATTGAAATAAAAGTTGGTTGTTAAACAAATAAGATTACACAAATTACAAAATACATAATAAAGAACACAAGTTTTTTATTTATTAAAAAACAATTAATCACATAAAAAGAAAATAAAAAGAACAAAATTGATACCAAATTAAATTTTGAAGAAATTTAGAAATAAATTACTAATCACAAATGAAAGCAAATCAACTTAAACTTATTATTTAATAACAAATAAAAAAATTACTTAAATTGATAATCTTTTCATTTATTATTTTATTAAAATATCTCAATGAAAATTACTTAAATTTGAAAATATTATCTAGACGAAAGACTACAAATCTATTTTCTATAATTAATAAAATGTAGGCATCTAAATTAAATTAAATTAAACTTTGATTTAATAACTCACTTTTCCTTTTTAAATTTGGCGCCACATATATCTCATCTCTGTTTAGGTTCGACTTGCTTGACAAACTCGTTAATGGGCTTCCATCTTTAATCCAAACAATTCTGTCTAAAATTATTCTGACATCTTTATTACATCAATCGAATTACGAAAATATTAGTTGATCCAAATATAAATCTCAGACCAATTGAAAAGCAAATTATAGTTGTTTATTAAAAAGGGATCTTTTTTTTAATTAAACAGGAAAGTATAAAGTTCGATATTTCTTTTGATACTTCCAAAATTTAACAAACAATGACAAGGTCAAATAAAATAATGAATTATCATTTTTAAAATAATTTTTAAAAGTTTAAAAAACTGTATTATATTTGATGAACAACTATATATTCAAATACACGTCAAACAAAATTATCTATTATTGCCATTTCGCATAACCTTAATTCTTTAATGTTTGTTAAACTTGAATTCTAACCTTACAATTTTAGTTTTTGAAGCAGCTAGAAACACACATTGTTTCTCTCATAGAGTATTGCTACTTAATTGTTAAAAAATCGATTCTCCTTTTTTACTCTTTTGGGAAACCAAAGAATTTTCTCAAAAAACAAACAAACTTGACATTTTAGATTTTACATAATCCAATTATAATTTATTAACTTTCATAAATCTAAAAACTAATTATACAAGCTTATAGAAAAGAAAATCCTGAGTCCAACTATATACAACACTTGGGTTGAAAAATAGAGTAATAATCTTAATTTTAATGCTGACGAACGAACATTTTCTTATAACTAATAAATGACTTTATTTCATAAAAACACCTTTTTACACATTCCTTTTTCCACTAATCTAAACATTCAATCATTAATAATATTATCTGAATTGTTTTAGATGCCAAAAACTTTTACATACAAGCCAAATTACATAATTCAATTGAACGTTAAAAAGGCGCAACTGTCAAACATGTTTTTAACTGATTCCATCAACAAGATCTAACTTTTACATTAAAATGTATATCAATTCTGTGGTTATAATGTTACTCTACTTATTTCCAGTTAGCTCCAAACAGCTTTAAGATTTTGAGAATTCAATAAGACAAAATAAACATATCTCGTTAACATGTAAGTGGCTATACAAACATTAAGCTTGAACTAAACTTTATTAAGTTGAAAAAATGCATAAATGATTCCCAAATCGTTAAGTTATGAGACAAATTATCTATTTTCTATAAAAATCTGGATTCCTACATATCCTTGGTCTGCTTAAAGGTTTTTTGTGTGCATATTAGTCTTAATTAACTAAATTTATTTTCATTAAGAAAATCTTTTTCTCAATTTATTATTTGAAAAGTGAGATTATGCAAGCACAAATTGAGTAGTTATGGAATTGCATAAATTCTTCCTACTAAATATTGTGAGAGTAAACGCTCCCTAGGGATTAAAGCATCGAAAGACAAAACTTTGCAGTAAAAACATCGTAAGGAACTACAACAAAGTGTGAAGAAAAATCTCTAACCTAAACCCTAACTCAACGTCTAACATAGCCTAACCTTTAAGCTTTCTTTACCGTAACCTCTAATCTAACCTTCAATTTGACTCAGTCGCCAATGTTTGAATGTATTCGATATTTCTTCCCTTGCTATGTTTTTTCTCTTACAATGTTTCAGCTTGCGAATACGAATCAGTTTTAGTTATAGCTTGGAAGACGATTCACCATTTTCAAACAAATTGCATAATTTACATCTACCTGACCAGCTAAGTGAGGACTTTATCAAAAAGAAAGTTGGCATTTTTAAATTATAGCAAAAGCAAGCTGTGAAATGTTTTTAAAATAATATCGATAATAATTTATTTGTTTATTAACAACCACTTCATATGAAAGAAATTCGTTTGTGTACAATATTACAGCAATGACGCGAATTAATATAAATGAATGAAAAGCAATTTTGGACGACTAGTGCAGAATAAAAGGGATTTTTATAAGAGAATTGGCTAAAAATCAGAATATTGGCCATAAAAGTGTTATAAATTTATTAAAAAGTTTGGCGAGACTTATAGTTTGAAAAACTGTCGAAATCTGGTCCTAAAAATGGACCCTCTAATTCAGGATTAGATAGTAAGGTGTTGGAAGTTTTTAAAAGTAAATCAATGTTGTCAGTACGCGATTCTGCGAAAAAAGCAGAGACATCAATAGGAATGATTCAACGAATAAAGTACAATTTAAAAACTTATAAGAAACAAAAATTCTAAAAGGAACGAAAACAATCTGTAGATATAAGAAAACAGACAAGAAGACTTACTACGAAAAGACTTACTGCAAATTTGATTATAAAATTTTGCCAACGCCTCAGTTTTACACTACTGAGAAAAATGCATGTGAGCAAAAAAGGACAAGTCGATTTATGTGGAAAAATATGGGAAATATTTTATATGTGCTGACTTTTAGGGCAGCCAAATACTCAGTTGTTACTTTTGCTTTATGCGACGATGCGTTGTCATGATGTAAGATTATTTTTCCTTTGGGGCGTTTTTCACGAACTTTTTCAAAGATTTATGGTAAACAGACATTTGTGTACCAATCGGCAGTAACGGTACGTCTATCTTCTAATGCTATAGTAGCAATATGACCCGTTTTAGAAAAAAAAACTAGCAATCATCTTCTTACCAGCACTGCGAATTCTTTGAACTTTTGTAGGCTTAGGTTCGGTTCGAAAGACCCATTGAGCCGATTGACTTTTTTTTGAGGATCATAACAATAAATCCACGATTAGTCCAGCGACGATATTCCAAACCAAATTTGAAGTGCCGCCTTGGAATTTTTCCAGAGTTTTTCTGCACCATTCAATGCGTTGTTTTTTTTTTGATCGGGAGTCAATTTATGTGGAATCCATCGACAACAAAGTTTTCTCACTTCTAACTGTTGATGTAAAATGTTTTGTATTTGACTCATACCAATGCCCAATGTCGCCCGAATAAATTCATAAGATGTCCGTCGATCTTCCTCAAGCATTGCTCGAACAGCGGCAATATTTTCATCAGTAACAGCAGTTCTTGGGCGTCCTTCGTGAAATTCATCACTAAGAAAAAACTGGTCTCTTTTGAATTCGCTGTACCAATTATAAATTGTTGCCTTAGACGGGACTTCTTCGCCAAATGCACTTCTAAGCCGATCTTCACATTGTTTAGGCGTTAATGACGATTTAAAATCGTAGAAAATCATACCCGGAAATGTTCTCTAATCAAATTCATTTTTGGGTGAACACACAATCTTTAAATTATGATAATTAGAAACTATTAGAGCAAATATAACAAACTAAACGCCAATCAACTTGCAAAACATTAAAAAGTAGCTGTCAACTAAAAACAAATTTCATTCGTTTTTAGAAACATGGCATGGAAACAATTGAATTTCAATTGTTTCAAATGTTTATTGAATCTGTCATTGTTACCAACCTTTCATTATAATTTTTTACTAACAGAATATTTACATTTCTAATAAGAAATAAAAGAAAATTAACGTATAATAGAAAAAATAGTATGAAAAACACGTATTACAATGTCCAATTGTAATAATCGTATGTTACGTAACTCGCCTAGCGGTTTGCTATGCAAACGGTACTCGTATAACAATAATCGACATTGCAACACTTGTTTTTTAATATACTATTACATACTGTAGAATGCTGATTGTAGCAAGATAGCACCCAATTACCAGCTTACGTTGCATAATATTATTAAAATCCAGTCATCGACTAGAGTTTCGAATTTATTACCGTCAAAAACTACACTATAAACAACTATTGAACTCACACAACAAAATTCAATATTTTCAAAATTTGATTACATACTTATTTGACAAATTCAATATTTGACCTTAAATAAAGAGGTGTTGGATAAATCGTTGTATGGCCCACGTGAGTTAAGGATATTACCCAGTCAGAAAAATTAACCAACTCGGGTCTCGGCCCTGGGTCAATATTTCGTTCGTGAATAATATCTTGTAACATAAATAACTATTATAAAATGTTGTGTCTATTGCTAAGGAAAACTGCCGCTTTTCACCATGCCCTTATTTTTTCTACTTCTACCCCGCGCCAAATTGTTCTATACCCTCCTCGTAATAAGTGATAAAAAGTTGCACGACATATAGCGTCGGTTTTGGGGGGAGGGGGGTGAAAAGTGGGTAAAATGGTATGTTTCAACAGTTTTTCGCAAATATCATGAAAACTATGAGGTCTAGCGCAAACTTCACTATGTACAAAATTAATCTGCATTAAACTCCGAACAAGAATGGTGCTACGCATTTTTGTGCTGAAGGCAACGGTTACGGAGATATGGAGGGGGTAAGAATATCATTATTTTTCAGTTTGTTTGTAATTTCTCGAAACCACTTGAAAATCAGTCAAGTTTCGATATACAGTGGTACCTTTGTTTGCAAACATAATTCTTTCCGGAAATGTGCTCGTAATCCAAAGTACTCGTATATAAAAGCGAATTTCCCCATAAGAAATTGTAAGGCAGTTTGGAGGTGCCCCTGGGTTGTCTCGGTATTTGTAAGAAGCCCGCTTTAGAAGTGGCGCAGTATGGTTTTCGGTGATCTCGGTATCGGCGGTAACTTAGGGCGCCAGTAATTTTAACGTGGTATGCTCCATGGAACCGGGTAACTACAAGTGGAGAAAAAGATAATCCAGGGAACTGCTGGGGTTGCTGAGGTCGGCCCTGTCTGGATCACTCTTCGGTCTCCACCTCTTTCTACTAAGACACTTAGAAAAGGGATTATCAGCAAATAAAAGACACAATCAGAATACCAAACAGCAAGCAATTTATCCTTATTACTAGTTCCTACAAACCTTACTACTACCATAATAAGCTTACGGTTAATAACGGAATTCCAGGAAAGCGGGGTGTAACAATAAACCGTAGCAAAAGAGAACCAAGCGTGCGGGTACGGTGCTAGAGTACAGGGCCGGATAACGGGGTGTCGGATGGTAACGGACGTACCGGGTAAGGAATGCAAAGAACGGGGCCCCCGGAATACTCGCAGTGAGGCCACGGAAAGATCGGACAGGGTGTGTGGATTGAGACCTCCCAGAATACTCGCAGTGAGGTCTCGGACGGGGTGCAAAGGATGAGACTTCCCAGAATACTCGCAGTGAAGTCTCGGACAGGATTGCGGAATGAGTCTCCCCGGAATACTCGCAGTGAAGTCGCGGACAGGGTGGACAGGATTTCGGAATGAGACTCCCCGGAATACTCAACAGTGAAGTCTCGCACAGGGCTGAGGAATGAAATCGAGTCGGAAAATGGAATCGGAACATACAGTTAAGAGGATTTACTCTTATATTCTCCGGGAACGGTCCGGTCTGCTGGGCTGGCTGACTGGCTGGGAGCCCTGGGCGCGGACTGAATAAATCGTCGCTCCGCACCTGTTTATATAGGCGCTCTCGAAACGTGGGGGAAAAGGTAGGAGTAAAAGGGAGCGGCGCACGCCAAATATCGGTTAGGGAAGGGACGCGTGCTCTCGCTTGAGTCGTCCGCTTATCCGAACGGTTTGAGATTGCATGGAAGATACGGCTTTTAATTCTTACAAGTAAAATCAATAACCAAAATTAAGTAACTTCGTTACAAAATAATGCGAACTTAGATGATTCGTTCCGCAATTATTTCGTATTCATATAAAACTGACACACAAATTGTTGAAGCCATGGAGTCATTTGCAGGAGTTTCTTCAGAGCAGCACGTCGAGCTGTGCGAGGCAAATCAGAAGCGAAATTCCAAAGACTTGCAAACTTTCATTTCTTGGCTTGAGAAACAACCCTTTTTTGAAACCCCCTGAAAACTTTTTTCCTTATCAACAGGGGTTGTGACAGATGAAAAGTGAATTGTGAAGAAGCGTTTGAAATTGGAGCAGTAGCGTTGAAAGGGATTGAGGCAAAAATTCTTCAATGGTCAGTGTTGGTGCCTGCAGCAAATAAACCATGTGACATCACAGATCCAGGAGGAGTGTCATATGTTATTGATGGAGGGCGCCTGCTTAATTGTGTTGTGTGGTTACGCCCAGCTAACTTCAAACAGATTGGTCAGCAATACACTGGTTATGTCATTTCTCATTATAGAAAATCTATTGTTGTCTTTGATGGTTACGGGGAAAAACACATCACAAGAGATGAAGAACATTTGCGCAGATCATCCACTACTACACATGTTGAAGTGAAAGTAGAAGATGCAATAAATGTCACTCTTGGGCAAGCAGACCATTAGACTAGCATTTCTTGCTGATGGCAAGAACAAGATGCAACTGATTTTTCTCCTCACAGTACACTTATAGAAAGCTGGTTGCAAAGTACTTCACGCAGAAGGTGATGCTGACACAAAAATCGTTTCTACTGCAGTTGATAAATCAGAGAAAGGAACTGCAGCTATCGTGGATTGGTGATGACACTGATTTGTTAGTATTGTTGATTGTTTATGCTCCAGCCAACAATCAGTTGAAGATGGTTATACCAAAGAAATAATCCACTGCATTGGAGACATTCACCGTGGCATTGGGGGAATGAAGGATGTTCTCTTGATGGTGTACGCTTTCACCGGATGTGATAGTGTCTTATCAATCTTTAAAAAGGGAAAAATAGCGCTTTTGAAAAAGTGCAAGGCGACAAGGAGCTTCATACAAAGCTACTAACATTCAATGACCCGAACGCAGACCCTGCTGTAGTAGCTGATGCTGGAAAGCATTTCTTCCTTTCGTTATTCGCATCTAGAAATGCTGACGATTTGGATACTCTACGTTATCAATGTTACTTGCAGACCATCGCAAAGCAGCCTGTACACACGATGTTCATGATAGCTGTACTCCCTCCCACTTCAACAGCTGCACAACAACATTCACACAGAGTTTACCACCAAATGCAGCAATGGTTCAATCTCAAGAACGATCCACTAAAATGGGGTTGGAAAAAGATTGTGGTCATCTCCGTCCAATTACAACTACAAAGGCTGCTGCTGCTGAGGAATTACTCTCCCTCATTGTTTGCACTTGCAAGGAGGGATGTGTCCAAAACTGTGAGTGTCGAAGGAGTGACTTGAAATGCTCAAACATGTGCACGAATTGCTCAGGACATGGGTGCATCAACAGAGATTCACTAACTATTGACGATGATATCGATGAAGATGATCCTCAAAATGAAGAAGAACTTGAAGATTTGTTTCCTACTACCGATGAGTGACTTTTTAAGTATTATTTATGATTATCTAAGGTACTATCAGATGACTGCTATTGATGTAATTACCACGTAAGTTGTACATATCACATGTCATTTAACAATATTGCATTTTCCTTTTTATAATAAAGAATGTAGTATAGTTTGTTGTTAACCTTATTTATTCTTCCTACATATAAATTTTTCTTTTGAAAGAAATGGGAAAGGGAGAAGTGTAATACATAACTTATAAGTCACTACTATTTATATCGAAAATTTGCTGATTTTCAAGTTTTTCGAGAAGTTACAAGCAAACTGAAAAATAATGATATTCTTACCTCCTCCATATCTCCGTAACCATTGCCTTCAGCACAAAAATTAGTAGAACCATTTCTGTTCGGAATGTAATGTAGATTAATTTTGTATAGAATGAAGTTTGCGCTAGGCCTCATAGTTTTCGATATATTTGCGAAAAACTGTTACATACTATTCTACCCCCTTTTCACTCCCGCAACTTTTTATCACTTACTACGAGGAGGGTATAGAACAATTTCGCGCGGACTAGAACTTTTTTTTTGTGTTTGGGATTTGACCCTAGTTTTACTGTACTAAATACAACTATAAAAATATACTTAAATATTCATTAATGTAAAGAACAACAGATTATTATTAACTGAAATGTAGTTAGTTATTTACAAGACAATGGCAAAAATATTCCAATTTTGTCTTGAGAATTCTCTTGAAATACATTGACTTCTCTAACTAATCTGATTACTCCTATGGCTAAGTTCTTCCTAAATCGCTTCTAACTTTGGAAACTATTGTATGTCATTCCCTTCAATTAGAACAAAGTTTGTAAATTCAATAGTTCTGCTGATCCGATTAGTAATATGATTAAGGTTAATCTGGATGTGAAGTCTAAAATCAGCAGATAGCTTCATCATCAAGTTGCTAGGTCTATAACAATGTGAGAAATACTACAACAGATATCAAATTAGAGAACAGCTTAAGCCCGTATTTTATTAGTTATAACGTACATTAGAAATTTTGTAATCTAAATTTTGTTTTTTTTCAGGTACATACAGCAGTTCAACAAACGGGATTTATCCGTGTAAAAAGGGGATACAAACCCTTAAAACTGGAAAACTTGGTCCAAAATATACAACCTCATAAGGATCCATCAGATCCATATTTTCCCTTTCAATGGTACCTGAAAAACACTGGACAAAATGGCGGAAAGGCCAAATTAGATTTAAATGTAGAAGCTGCGTGGGCCCAAGGAGTAACTGGAAAAAATGTTACGACAGCTATCATGGATGATGGTATGTTAAATTTTAACTATGGTTTTGTAGTTTTGAAAAGTGTGCTTATACCAAGAGGTTTTGTACAGTTTCTTAATTAAGGTATTAAAGTTAAACTGTGTTTGTGCTCTCGGCCCTGAGTATTTATTACCCTTTCTAACAAGGAGCCTCTTGTTTCCTACCTCTAAAAGCGCTATTGAAGAAAATATTGTATTCTTTCAAAAAAATGTCAAAAAAATGGAAAATTAGGTATATTTACACCTATGTAGGTTAATCACCTAGTTTCCCCTGTAATGTTACAGGGGAACGACTGCTAAGGTCTTAGATCTTAGATATGGTCTTATCTTAGATTTACATCCAATTCAGAGAAATCTCGAACCCACGGCCTTTGGAATACGAGTAGTACGCTCATCCTACTCGTCTACCGCCGCCGGCCCTAAAAAGACACACATTGCCACAAAAGAAATTGGTAATTATATGCTTAAAACAAAAGTCAAGGAAAATGCTACAGTTCATTTACTTGTAGTTCTGCCACAAGGACTATCAGAGTCTGATTGAACAGATTCGCCTAACAAAGCCCTTATGGGTCTTCATCAACTTCATCATTTATAGCTTTTAGATATACTGTACTTCTATATGTAGGGCAATACATTCTCTTACTCTTCGCTTTAATATCGCCGTTGGTAAAAAATAATCCATTGAGTCTCACGCCGTTTTATTGATTTCTGGTGTGTGACTTAAATCTACAAGTTTGCAAATAACAAAAAACCAATAATTGCTTGCTCTACGCACAGGTGGTAGATGTTGCGAAGTATCTGAAGCTAATTGAGGTGGCGTGAAGAAGCATATAGAGTGTGAAAATATCAAGGAATGCTGTAGAACCTCCTACTAGGCGGTAATTCGTGTTTCAATACAGAAGTTTACAAAGCATTTCTTACTTTTTAGTTACATTTCTCAACAATAGATTAAGAAAGAAAAGTATACAATAAGTGTACATAATAGTGGCATAAATATGATATTCTCCGAATATATAAGCATGGTGAGTTATTTTTATTTCAGTTCTTAGAATCAGTCGCGGTTTTGTCACTTTTGCAGACTGCTACCTCGTACGCTTGACAAAAGTCCAGCGCTAGCTGCATGACACCTTAAAAACACATAAGCTTTAAATGTGACATTTAAGAATTTTAGTGAAAAACATATTAAATGGTTAAATCTACAAATAAAAGTAACTGACGAGATATCTCCAGTTAAATTGCTATTTAGAGATTCATAACCTCAAAGTGAAACCAATAAACATAAACATATAAGGCATAAACCTCATGATTATATTAAATTCACTGGCAGTCACCACAAATTGCGAATGTTAAAATAACTTAAATATTGTATGTACAATGCGAGTGCAATAAAGTCTGGAGCTATGGAAATAAATCTTTAAATTAATAAATGTTTTTATGTCCGATTGCATTATAAAGTACTGTTTATCGTATTGTTTTGCGGCAGTGAACTGGCTTATTATTGTACTAGTAAAATAAAGTGGTAGTAGTAAAATAAAGTATGACAACTGTATATTACATGTCAAATTTTCTTCTGTCAGGAATAGATATCAAATTTATAAACTGATTTTTTTGATAATTAGCCAATTTTAGGAATCGAACATAAAGCTTTGTATATGTCGTAGGCATATAGTCAAATCCGGCAAATAACTATCTGCCTAGTCATTTACTAAGTGACTGGGCAGATAGTAAAATGAAAATAAATCTATACGATTTTGCTATGTGCCTAGGCATTTAGTAAATGCCATTGTTTAGAACAGGCGGTTAATAAACAAGTATTCAAGATGTTCCTACAAATAAGCAGGTTTGTTTGCGAGCAACAACTTCTAAGACTCTAAAAGTACTCTCTTTACAATGGGCAAAGCTTCTACAAGTGCTCCTGTAAAAAAGAACGTTTTGCAAAGAAATGTGGATGTTATTACCTTATTTGCCGATAGCACATGAAGTCATTTACTAACTGCCTGCTCTAAACAACGGCATTTAGTAAATGCCTAGTCATATAGCAAAATCGTCTAGATTTATTTGCGTTTTACTATCTGCCCCGTCACTTAGTAAATGACTAGGCAGATAATTATTTGCCGGATTTGACTATCTGCCTGCGACATATACAACTCTTACATAATCGGACCTTATAGACTCGCCCTTTTTATAGGCCTTGCTCGCTTCGCTCGCTCGGCCATAAACTGGGCTTGTCTATAACGTCCTACATTATGTACTTGTTACATAAATAGCTATTAAATAAATTCTGGAACTCGTCAATTTTTATCTCAAATGAGACATATTTTAGTGTAATTGTTATTTGTAGATTGTCTTTTGTTTGTGAGTTACGACGATAGCAAAAAACTTTTTTAAATGGAACCCCTAAGACCAAATCTACTTAAAAAGGTATGATACTGTATTTTAGAATTTTCGAGGTAATTGCTTTTAAATTTATAAAACAAAAATCAAATAACTATCAAGAGTTCCAAGTTTTAATAAAAAAATCTGTGAAGAACGTTCATAATTTTAACTAAAGTCAATTGTTATTACATGGCTACTTGATTCAAACAATCTTAAAAATCATGGACTTATTAAACTAACGGACAAGCTATATCAAACCTTGGTGGCAACAGAAGAGTGGCTTTCGGGGCGAGCAGGGGGAAGCATTGAACGTAAGCAAACTAGCGACGTCATGTAAAAATGATCAGATGATCGCTTGTCAGATGTTCTGCACTTGCCTAAATAAAATACATAAAAAAGCATATTTTACACTTTCCAGTGAAACGTAACGTTATTTTTCACTTAATTTACCACTGCACTTTTGTTCTTACATGACCTTTCAACACAAATAACCATTCCTATTAATAATATCAACTGCTGAATTAACACGACCGCGTCACACGGACACACAAACAAAATGACAGCTTTGGCACGATCCAAACCACTGGGGCACGACGGGAATGCCTTGTCCGTTAGTTTAATAAGTCCATGCTAAACAAACCAAAAAACATAAACGACATGTACTAATGGGGGCGTCTAGCGAAGTCAACCGCTGGAAGACAGCACTCAACGTGTTTACTGTTTCATTAGTCCAACCAAATACTTTAATATTATTAATACCGAAAACTCCATATACATTACCATATGAAAATAGGCGACATTCTTGTGGCGCCATCTTCGCAGATGGGTGTGCAACTAACAAATGGTTTTTCGGTGAGAATCCTGCATCTAATTAAAAAATAGCACTATTTATGTTAAACGATGGTTTATTACTGTTATGCTAAAATATATAAAATTTTACAATTTATTTAAACTATTCAATCTTTCATTACAATGACGATTTTTTAATTACTTTCCCAATATTTGAGAAATGTCAGGTTTATTTGCACACCACACCGCAAGGGGCGCTATTAAGTTTTGTCTCCCATTTTTCGAAATAAGTTTCCGGTATTAATAATATTAAAGTATTTGGTCCAACTGTTGCAAGTTCGCTGAACGGCCGACGACGCGTAACAACTCATATTTTTGGATATATTCTGTATCTTTTTTGTAAAAGAAAATAAACAACGAAAATACGACAGCAAAACAAACTGTTTGGCTGCAACAGCAGTATTATTATTGTTTGAGGTTAGAATTTAGAATGACATACGATGAACACCGGCAGCAAATAAAACCGCGCTGACCAATTTACTAGGCAGTTGACAGTCAGCGCACACTCAGCATCAGCGTTCAGAGAAACGCTGTCGGTCAACACTCTCAACGGTTGCGTTCGCTAGACGCCCCCAGTGATTTCATAATGATCTAGGACAGCAAGACTAATATGATGCTAATCACAATCATTTCAATATTGAGCGAAGTTTGAAGGTTTTCCTACATTTCGCAAAACGTCTTTCTAGTTAATTAGCCTAGACAAGTGATAAGATTAGTAAACTTTTTACTTTTATTTCTTTATTGTTTGGCTGCAAATTTATGGAATGGAATCTCGTCAATTGACGTGAGAGGAAATGATACGCTCTGTGGGGATGCTTGAAGGTGGCTGCGTCAATTCTCAAGGTGCGGAAATATCCCGTTCAAATGTTACGCCTCTTTCTGCTACCTATGTTAATTCTGTTACGGCGTTAGGTTAAGTTAGGTAAGAAGAGGTGAGGGGTGAGGTCAGGTTAGGTTAGGTCAGGTCAGATTAGGTTAAGTTAGGTTAGCTATGGGACATTTCCAAATTTAATGAGCCACTGAATTTCAATGAAAAAAAAATTTCCCATAAACTTAACATGGGGCACAAAAAGTGGCGTAACTTATTAAGGAGGCTTTCCGCACTTTGGCATCGGAACCGTTCGACTTCCTCTTTAAGTCCTGTCGATTGCACCACTCCAGACCCTTTTAAGCATGCCCGCTAAAGTAAATGTATATCAAAAAAATTTTAATGTCGCTGTCCATCCATTTCTACAATAATATACAGGGTGTCCATTTGAAAAATGATGCTTTCGAAAATCACTCGAAAACGCAATGTCCAATCGACTTGATAGCTCCAATAATAACCGAGATAGCAATAGTGCTCCGATAATTGCGAACAGGCTGTATAGTGCTTTAATAAATGCCTGTTAAAACTTTGATAGAAGTAATACTCTATACTGTTACTTTTTATAAATGATCTTTCATCAAAGAAATATTTTATAAAAGATAGCCTATTACACTGTTATATTTATCATCAAATAACTTTTATAAAAGATATTTATTAAAGATCTTTTATAGTGTAATACGAGCCTTAGCCTTTTTTTGAGTAGTAATTCACGTAAACGCAAAAATGTTGAGTTGTATTATTAAATAGCTACTGTTAGAGCATAATGCGAGAGGGTCCGGATCTGCGTGGTGGAAATGGTAGCGAGCCCGGCCCTGCCTACCACACATCTTGTCGGAAGCAGAGTGGGGTAACCTTCAGCAGAAAGAAACGGGATAGCGACCGAAGAGAAGGGTTGTTTGTTATCGAATGTGTATTCTGACTGTTTATGATTCTTTTGTTCTTAAATTCGTTTATTACATCAAATTTACCTTAATAAGTCGTTTGATTTAACATATCAGAAGTGGGATTATTAACACCTTAATGAACTTAGTGTGTGTTTTGTTGTGATAGTGCTTGAAACATTGTTTTTGGATTGGTAAGTTGCTTTGACTTTATACTATTACATAGTATTGTATCGTTGTCTGTCTGGTCTTAAACACATCGAAACAAACAAAAACACGAGAAAAAGCAAACAGCGATTTGCGTTGGAAAATATTTTGTATAATAACCCTTTTGTTGGTGCTCGTACTGTTAATTTGTGTTGATTGTATTGAATCCGAGTGAATTTATAGAACTATTAATAATCATGGGTCGCAATCATGATAAAAAACGCGGACGGAAGCAGTCTAGTAGCCGTCGTCGACAGCGTCGTAATGATAAGCGTAGAAATCGCGAATCATCGTCTGGGAGTAGTGAAAGCAGCTCCATCGTTAGTACTTCGCCAAAACAATCTGAGCGACGCTCACGTAGTCTGCAAACTTCTTCGCGATCTCAGCATTATGTGGGACGAATGGAATTAATACCTAAATTTGATGCTAGTGCTGATTCCCTTACAGTTGATAAGTGGTTAAATAAAATCGACGCTATTGCAGAAGTTTACGACTGGGACGACCGTGCGAAAATATTTTGTATGATTGCACGATTGTCTGTTAATGGGCGCAAATGGTACGATTGCCAAACAGAAATGAGTAATGGATGAAAAGAATGGAAAATAAAATTACAATCTGCTTTTCCTGTTAAAACTAGTGTCGCTGCTAAATTAAAAGAATTTGTTAATACTGAACGTAAACCTAATGAAGATGTGATTTCTTTTTTTTTTATTCAAAACTTCAGGTCGGAAAGCACTGTGATCTAACGGATCACGTCATCACCGATGTTATAATTTCCACATTAAATAATAATTTACTAAAAGCAAGTGCTCATGCAGCAAGCTGTAAAACAAGCGATCAATTATTACGATTTTTAGTCGATTCTAACATTGATATGGTTGAACGTGCCCCTAAACATTATAAACAATATCGGAACCGAGACGATGAAATAAAATGTTACGCTTGTGGGTCGAGAGGTCACAAAGCAGCTACGTGTTTCCAAAGAAAGAACCCTAAAACGAATGGCCACTACCAATGGAAAAGAGACCCATTTGCGCTCACTAACGCTCCGTCTGTTTTTCAGAGAACCATTAATGAAATATTAGGCCCTTTACGATTTTCTTATGTTCTCGCATATCTTGATGATATTTTAATTGTATCCCAAGGAATGGAAGAGGGACTACAAAGATTACAGGCGGTGCTTCACATTCTTCAATCAGCTGGACTTACGCTCAATAAAGCAAAATGCAGTTTTCTACAACCTGAAGTAGAATATCTGGGATCTGTCATTAGCAATGGAGAATTGAGACCTTCACATCAGAAAACTAAAGCCGTAGAATGTTTTCCAAGACCTCAGAATGTTCATGAGATGAGGCAGTTTCTTGGTTTGGTTTCTTATTTTCGAAAATTTATAAAGGACTTCACCTCAAAAGCCAAACATTTAACTATTTTAACCAAGAAAAATACGATCTGGACATGAGCACAAGGACAAGAGAATACTTTTGAGATGTTAAAAAGAGACCTGACTAGTGGTCCGGTACTTGCCCTATTTGATCCTGCATTAGAAATTCAAGTACACACTGATGCCAGCAAGCTGGGATTACCAGGGATATTGATGAAGAAACAATTGGATGGACATTGGAAACCTGTACTGTATACGAGCCAGCAAACCAGCAGTTGCGAATCTCGCTATCATAGTTACCAGCTGGAAATTCTAGCAGTAGTAGTTACTGTCCGCAAATTTCGCAATTATTTATATGGAAACAAATTTACCATTATTACCGACTCTAATGCACTACAATTGACATGGACCAAACGAGACCTATCACCAAGAATCGGCAGATGGTGGCTCGAATTACAAGAGTACGATTTTGATGTAATATACCGTGAAGGAACAAGAATGAAGCACGTCGATGCCTTAAGTAGACAACCTATTGCAGTAAATAGCATCAAAGAAACAGACTGGCTTCAGGAGGTCCAATCCCAGGATGAAGAGTGCCAATTACTCAAAAACCAATTGGTAGAAGGAGTTGCCGAAAAATGTTATAGATTAACAGAAAATAAAATATGTTGTGTTATCAACGGTGAAGATAGAATACTCATACCAAAGGATGTCCGTTGGAGAATAGTTAGGTTGCAGCATGATGAATGTGGACATCCAGGTCCTAAGAGGACCCTAGACGCTATTAGCCAAAAATACTGGTTCCCTCAGATGCGACGGTTTGTAACCAAATATGTCGAGTCTTGCATACCATGTTTGTGCGTGAAAAAACCAACTGGGAAAAGGCAAGGATACCTTTATCCCATCGAAAAGGTAAATCGTCCGTTTCACACTTTGCACATGGATCATTTGGGACCTTTTTGCAAACGGCAACACGTATATGTTAGTAACTGTGGATGCTTTCACAAAATTTACATGGATAGAAGCCGTTGCTAATACCAGTTCCCAACCAGTTATCCAATCAGTAAAAACACTTATAAAGTTCTTTGGACTTCCTGAAAGAACTATAACCGATCGAGGAAAGTGTTTTACCAGCAAAGAATTTAACGCATTTTGTAAAGAACAGAGCATGAAACATGTATTAAATGCAATTGCATGCCCTCGAAGTAATGGACAAGTAGCAAGGTTTAATTCTACAATTCTTAGTGCTATGATGACAGCCATCGGTGACGAGCATGACGCGTGGGAAGATAAAATATGTGAAGTGCAGTGCGGTATTAATGGCACTCTAAACGCCATCACAGGCAAGTCGCCTTCTGAACTTTTATACGGGTTTCGGCCTAGACATAAGTTTGACGTAACACTTAGTTCTCCCGACCAGACAGATAGGCAAGCAAACTTATTTATCGCGCGCGAAAAGGCATTACATAATATAACAAAGTGTGCTGTGACCATGAAGAAACGATATGACAAAAACCGTTTGGAAGCGCTGAAGTTCCAGGTTGGAGACATGGTCATGGTAGAGAAAAATCAGTTGGTCAAGGGTTTGACAAGCGGCAAATTGGTCCAGAAGTATATTGGTCCGGTCAGAGTGACGCATGTTCTGGAAAATGATCGTTATCGAGTGCAGTCTCTATCCAAGGCTCTTCAAAGGTGTGGTCGCCAGCGATCGCATGAAGTTGTTCAAAGTCCAGACTTGTAATTAAAAGGGTAAGACCAATTTACATTTGCTTGGTTTTATAATTTGTTTGTCAGATCATTTGAACATGAGAATCAATGATATATGTGATAAGGGTTCACGTGCTGAATGAACCATATTCATTTGATTTTATTTGATGTATTGTCGTGAATTACTTCCATTATTAGGTAGTTCGGTGTCCTTGTTGAGTCCGTAAGACATAAGGTCTATCGTGCACTCCAAGACGAATTGGCGACACATGAGGCGCTGCTATTGGAGAAATAATGCCGTAGAGTCCATTGGATACAAGATCCTTTGCGCACTGCGGATGAGTTGTGATTATATTTCAGAGATATAATGCTGTAAAGTCCATTGGATACAAGATCCTTTGCGCACTCCAGATGATTTGTGATTATATTTGAGAGATAATGATGTAGAGTCCATTGGATACAAGATCCTCTGCGCACTCCAGATGATTTGTGATTATATTTGAGAGATAATGCTGTAGAGTCCATTGGATACAAGATCCTTTGCGCACTCCAGATGATTTGAGATTATATTTGAGAGATAATGCTGTAGAGTACATTGGATACTAGATCCTTTGCGCACTCCAGATGATTTGTGATTATATTTGAGAGATAATGTTGTAGAGTTCATTGGATACAAGATCCTTTGCGCATTCCAGATGATTTGTGTTATATTTGAGAGATAATGCTGTAGAGTCCATTGGGTACAAGATCCTTTGCGCACTCCGGATGGTGTAAGGCACCAGGTGGTGACAAAGAAAACATAAGGCTCTTGTGCACTACGACGTTAGGTTCGTTGAGTCCATGAGTCCTTGCTTTAAGATTAAAAAAAAAACAAAGAAACAACTAAGATTGCAATGATACTGCGGATTTGTGTTTACAGGAAGTGGAGAAAAGCTGAAGGACGTTTCCATTTTGGTTCCGGGGACCGGACCTTGTCAGGACAGCCGAATGTTAGAGCATAATGCGAGAGGGTACGGATCTGCGTGGTGGAAATGGTAGCGAGCCCGGCCCTGCCTACCACACATCTTGTCGGAAGCAGAGTGGGGTAACCTTCAGCATAAAGAAACGGGATAGCGACCGAAGTGAAGGGTTGTTTGTTATCGAATGTGTATTCTGACTGTTTGTGATTCTTTTGTTCTTAAATTCGTTTATTACATCAAATTTACCTTAATAAGTCGTTTGATTTAACACTACATATTGCTGGTTTAAGAAATTATTAAAAGTCTAATACTGAAATCTTTCTTAAAAGATCATCACTTTCTTATACACTATTTTTTTGTTTTCGTGCTTGAGTATAAGAGCCTATGAACTTTTACCACCAGGGGCCTGCACCGGCTTAATTCGCCTCTGCCTAAGTTACTTACTCATTCAGTTGTAATTTAGAACAGGCGAGTCTTTAGATTTCTTTCAAATAATTTGTTCCTGTCCATACTTTAACATATCATATATTCGTTTTGTTATAGTATCACTTATTGTTTAAGTTACGATGTTTTTTTGACAATATGAGAAAGAAAAAAGAAAAGATTTGTTAAGATAACATACTAAAATTTTAAACTGACTGGCAAAAGAACAGGAACAGAAAAAGGAAAACAGTATTTCCCTGAAGGATGGTTTAAAAACACGATTTCTCTTTCATTCAGAAATTAATAATGGCATAATTGCATAAAGGTGGAAGAGGAGAACCCACAAGAAGAATTTTCACAAGACGAAAAAAATGTTTTTCTTCAAACGTAAAATAATTAGGTCATATTTTGACTGAGGTGGCTGCGGAAAAATGCAACTTCTCCGCCGGCGACAATTTTACTTTTCCCTCCATGGAGGGAAAAGTGTTGAATTTATATCTGTCAAAACGTTTTTTTGTATAACAATCGAAACTACTCGCATTTATTAATCGCCTACTACATTTCTAGTATTGTATGCATAAATCAAACCCAGAGCTGAGTATCAAAAACACAAAAACATGGCAGCTTTATAATACATATTTTAAAGCATTTGCAGAAAAAATAGCATATTTAATTTGGAGGAGAAGTGACTTTTCATGGCTTGCCTTCTATTACCCGCCTCACTACGTTCGGCGGGTAAACTCAGGCGCGCCATGAAAAGTCATACTTCTCCTCCGCATAAAATAATATACTATTTTTTTATGAAGCATTTCTATAAGGTTTGCTGTCAATATTAATTTTTTTTAGGTGAATCGGTCTTATGTCAAATTAGAAAAAGGAAAATTTATCAATACGTTGTTCGTGGGATGCGTATACATAAAAGCCCACCAGGCTGGAAACATTAATGATAACCTATGAAACATTATATTTACAAATAAAATAATATTGATAATTGATAAACGAGTCTGCGGTAGACGAGTGGTGGGAGAGCACTACTCGTGTTCCAAAGGTCGTGGGTTCAAATGCCACTTGGGGGCGGGAGAATTTCTCTAAATGGAGATTCGGTCACCTCAACTATGGTTGTGTTATATAATCTCAAATGTTGATTCCTGCGTAGTGTAGCATACAATTAAAAAAAATTATATAAATATGGATTACATTACATTAAACACAAAAAGTCATAGCCAAGGTAAATCAAATACGTCATAGGTTTTATTAATACAAAAATATTTCATTTAACCCACACGAGAAATAGAAAACATAAAATCAATATTTGGAAAAATATATTCATCAAAATACAGTTGACAGCTGTATCTATCAATATCAATCACAACATACGAATTTAATTTAACATGATTTGAGTTGACAGGTCGAGATTTAACGTCTAACTTCTAGAAAAAAAGAAACTTTTTCAATAACAGTTTGTATTCTGAATTATGACTAAAACCCAGCAACCAAATACTGAAACTTGATTGAAGACGTTTTAATTTTGAAAAGGTCTGAAACAGTTAATTATACACATGCTAAAATTTGTGTTAGGAGAGTACTTGTTGTTCGATAATGTTTTAAGTTACAATGGCTACTTTTATTATTGTCTGAAACAGGGGCACAATATTGTAACTACTATCTGCTTTCACGGATTGTTACAAACTGTTGTGACACCGTTAGGGTCCCAAGGGTTGCTCGTTGCTCCCCAGTCAGGAGGCCTGAAAGAATAAAGTGTTACCTGATACGTCTATCTCTGACAGCACTACACCACAGAGATTGGTGTCAGACGATATTATTGCTTGTGAATCTTCCATGGTATATTAAATTAGACTGCCTAGATTTCTTTTATATTCTTTTTACCTTTTCTTAAATTTATTTGTAGATTTAACCGACATCGCTAAATATTATTAATCTTAACTTGTTTTCAAATAATATATATTTTTATTGGCTGAAGATTTCCTATTTCACATTTTCTGCTTTTAAGTATCGAATTAAAGCACTGATATTGAATATTGCTTTGACATATATGAAAAATACAGTACTATCCTCTTATCTTTATAAATATAGATGATCAGATTAATTATTATAAAATACAATAGTATAACAGTATATATTGGTAGAATAATCGAAGATTCAAGAATTCTACGAAGCTTTCTTTACTTACTACACTCGCTAAAATATTAATAATAAAATATTCTCAATAATTTAGATCTGGTGAGCTTATTTTCTCAATTAGCAATAATTGTAACTATAGACCATTCGATCAACCAGAAGTCTTAAGTCATTAATCACGTGATTTACTAAGTTGATGCCAATAATTTCTGACATTTCATTTTCAAAATTAGGTTAGGTTAGGGGTGTTTATTTTCTACTACACTTGATATCTCGAAAATAAAACAAAATTTTTAATTGAAATTTGTTTAATTTCTCTCTTACAAACTTTTAATATTTTTATTAACTATTTTTTTAACTAACAACTAACCTAACTTTTTTTTATCAAAACAAAACCGTTTTCTTCATTGGACCACTTTTGAATATCTTCTAATTTGTTGTCTCTTCTTATACATTAAAACAACGTAAAACAACATGGTATAATTCCTGAAAAGTATTTCGAGGCTTGTAACGATTATTGTAATATTACATGCCTACATATAGTATGAACAAAAAAGTAACTCCATCAAAGATGGAATTGCCAGTCTCGGTGGATTAGTGGTTTGCATGTTTGCTTTATAATCCAAAGATCGCAGGTTCGATTCCCCGGCCGAGCTGGTAATTTTTCATAGCGGAGAAAAATTTAAAACGGGCCTTCTTTTCGGATAGGAAGTAAAAGTGTAGGTCCCGTGTCAATGCGATGTTTGGCACAATAAAGATCCCTACTGGGGGTGGAATTCCCCCAGATTCGGCTAAATTCTAGCAGGGTCGGCCAAATGATCATAGCAATCGGTGCCTTGAGGTACGAAGGATGCTCCGTCATCCTGATTCCTCGCCCAAAAACAAACAAACAAACAAAGATGGAATTTTGAACGTATGTGTATTATAACACCAGAAGATTAATAACAACTGTCACTGTCAAAGGACCCTTATTATTTTGTGTAATTTTCTGGTGATATAATACTCATACGTTCAAAATTTCAAAGGCACCTTGATGGAGTTACTTTTTGCTCATACTATAGAGTGATTATAAACTGTCGACATCTCGGTTGCTGTGAAAAATAGAACGTAGGAACTTTATATAGTATGCTAGCACGCTATACTGACATTATTGACAATTAATATAATTTGTTTGACGTTCAAAAAATATTGTCGTGAAATAATAAAACACATACGTTATGAAATTTCACAGCAACTCAGATGTCGAGGATGTAATCACCCGTTATATTTCAAAATTGAATCCAAATTAACCGGTATTTCTAGAGATAGAAAATTGGCATAGGTCAGTAACACATATTGTTACATGCAATGAAGGACACTGACTTTTTTCAAATATGTCATATTTTGCATCTCGTAATGCGAATCTTTGGTTATTGCCTAATAAGTTAGTAATCATTGTTCTTTTTCTATTTCTAGCGAGATCTTTGGATCACTAAGAGGGTTACCGCTTTTAATAGTTGCAAATACCTTTCAAGCAGCACTTTTGCTGATACCCAAAGTTAGTTTTGTAAATAGAAGAACGTTCTGAAAATGCCGGTGAGAACGTTCGTGCATGATAAAACCGTATCAAAAGAACGTTCTCTTGGGGAGCATAATCGAGCACGTTCTCATAATAATTCCCGAAAACCTTCAGAATAATTCTTGACAACTTTCGGAATAATACAGCACAAACGAGCATAAGCAAGAAATTATACATCGAGAATAAACACCGAAACTAAACGATCTTAAACGGCATCTCTGTCGGCGTTGGGTGTTCCAAAGACAGACACTTTTATAAGCATAGTTTGCGCAATTTATGCCTGGACGCATTGACAAGAAATTTGGATTACTGCCCGGTAATACCTCTTTTGTTTTTTATATATGAACTTTTTATTTAAATCTTTTATATTTTGTTTATACAAAAAGTGACAAATAGTGACTACGCCGACTGGTGGTTTTGGCGCTTTGCCGACTGTAGCCATTACGTCTCACCGTTTGCGGTCGACGTAATGTCAACAGTCGACCGCAAGCGGTGAGAATGTGGGCGCAGTCAACGTATTGTCCACGGTCGGCAAAGTGTCCAGTAGCAAAATTTATTTTATTTCCCCCTTCTATGTAAATGGCACTTTACAGGGCTTTATGTAACTAAGTAAATAAGTAATTACAGCCGCAGCCCTGTAAAACTTTACGGGTTCCTAAAAGGGACCTGTAAAATTTTACAATGCTCATCAACAAAAAGCTATGGCAACTAATGTGTTGCTTAACCACAACACCATGACAACACCTAGCTATAAATTGTGCTACCGCCTTTGATTTCAAAATGTCTTTTTATAAAAAATACACAATTCATAAAAAAATGGTGGTGAAAGTGGAAATAAAAGTTTGTACGCGACACGTTTTGTAATTAATTGTTACTGGACTCGCTGGATTATGGAGACTCGCTTCTTCGTCGCTCGCCCCACAAACTTCTAGCTCGCTCGTAAAGATTAATTTACACAGCTTGGCACGTAAATAACTATTAAGGGTCGGTGTAGCATTCGCGGTCGGCGATGGGTCTGCGGTCAGCATTGTGTCCGGTAGGCGTAAAGGTGCATACCTGAGCTTTTAATTCTTATATAATACAGGGTACGTCAGTGAAGCGGGAAAATTTAAAACTCTTCTATTTAAAAAAGTTTTTATTTTAGCATGAATGTTTTTACAATTTTTTAAGTAAGAGACGCCATTTTATTTTTAAAAAATAACGCTTGGTAGGTGGGCACCATTACGATCTACGCACTCTTGTAGTCTTAATCGAAGATTTTCCATTACTCGCCCTAACAGGGCCGGTGTAATGCGTGCAACTTCTTGAGTTTTTAATTTTAGTTCCGCTAACGTATGCGGTCGCTCGACATACACCTTGCTCTTGAGCAAACCCCAAAGAAAAAAGCGCATGCAGACAAATCAGGGGATCTAGCTGGCTAAACAATGTCCCCGTTTTTCGATATGGCATGATTCGGAAAGAGTTCTCTTACAGCAGTAATAGACACACAAGCAGTATGACGTGTATCACCGTCTTGCTGGGACCACGTAATTTGTGGAAATCGAATCAATTCTTGCCTCAAAAATGTTGTCACCATGCTTGTGTAATAATGCAGTAACGGTTGTAGCGTTTCCTCGATCGTCTTGAAAAACGAAAGGTCCAACAATACCAGCTGACGAAAGTGCACACCACACTGTGACCTTCGGACTGTGCAATGGTTTCTCATGTAACTGAAGTGGGTTTTCATCGCTCCAATATCGACTATTCTGCTTATTTACGTAGCCGTTCAGGTAAATATTCGTGGAATATTGAACTGATTGCGAAATAACCTTCGTACAGTTGTCGCGGAATCACCATTTTTATAAAATGATTTAACACAGAAAGCACAACGTGCACCTGACCACTGTTCCATGTTTACTAAATGGCAACAAGTGACTGATAATATATCATCAAGTTCAGCGCCCTCACCCAAACGTCAAATGAATTACCAAGCTTTTAAATTTTCCCGCTTCACTGACTTGCCCTGTATAACGAGCTTGTTCGGGGTTTATATCCTATCAACTTTAAAATTGACATTCACAATATTGAAATTCAAATTATTGATAATTACATTAGTTGAGAGACTGAAATGGACAAGGTTTAAAGAACTGGCCTTATGCTATCTAAATATAATGGGACGTATTCGTATGCCATGATTAAAGGTGTCTAACTAAAGTTTTAATTAAAATCAACAAATAAAAGATACCTTTATATCATTCTAATAGGTGGAAAAATATTACAATTGGTCACCATGTAATTAAACACGTTATTAAACTTAATAGTTCGATGTGAATACGGCCTAACGAGTTTAATATTTCCCAATTTTTTATTATTGCATTACTTTACAACACCTTCTTACATTACCTTCCAACAGAAAAGCAAAATTGGAAAACATTCGGGCATTTTCAGCATTTTGAGAATATTTCAAGAAGTTTTGAGATTATCCTTATTCTGGGTATATATCTTTGCAAGTTAAAGGTACATTCTCTAGTGCTGCTCGCGTTTGAGGGTTTATTCTCGTTTTTTCTCGTTTGTGCTCCGGGAATATTCTCCAAAAACAAATGCTCGATCATTTTCCAACACTATCCAAGCAAATGCACGAGCACCCTTTACAAATGTTACTTTTTAGAAACAGATCATAAAACGAATTGTAAATTTAAAAATATTCTAAGACTCACTTCTCGTACTGCAGTTAAACGTAATAAAGACCCAGAATTATCACGCTCTTTCTGAAAATAATTAATTAAAGAGGCTATCAAGTTTTTCGATTGCAAACTAAATGGTTTTGGCATGGTAAAAGAATAAGGCAAAAAATAATATAGCTGTCTAATAAGCTCTCTGACGTTTCGACTTGCCAAGATGACAAAATATTTGCATTGATAAAACAATGGGCAATTGTTTTCGTTTGGAAGCTGCAAGCTGCAAATAAACGTAGTAATCCTAATACCAACATAAATTACATTTCATAGTCGTTAAAGTATTGGAATAGTTTAGTGAATTTACGTTGGTAACAGATTATGAAGACGTAAGACTTCTGGTTGACAGATTGGTCTGCAACTATATTATTTTTATTTTTCATTTAAATCTGTATCTTGTTCTGCCTTTTTAATTGTTCGCATGAGCTTCGGTGTCAAAAGTGTTGAGATATAAGACTGTACTTGTTATATTGATTTTTGTATTTTGCTCTTCCCCTTTGTTCTTGTTTTGGTTCCGGCGTGCCGGAAAATGTATAACGCACTATTTTTAAGTTTGTGTGTTTTATAACTCTAATAAACGTATTTTTACTAAGTTACTTGAGTTACTCTCAAGAGTTTGTATTGAAATTGTATGTTTACACAAATGATAATTTTATTTTAGTGGATTCCAGACGGAAATAGTTTTTGGTTTTATACCATATGTTCGTATTTAAAAAGAAATGTAACAAATATCCCTAAAAACGAGCTCTAAAAATATTTCGTGCATATTTGAGCAATGTCGTTTCCGTAGCAACAACGAAACTGCCCACTTTGGGCTAAAATAAAAATTTCCTTGTGCTATTTTCTTTTGTAATTGTTAAATTTTTTAAAAATTTTGTGTAATGATTTGTTTTCTACTGTTTTGGTTATTTGGCGTTAATAACGCTGTATCAGAAAAAACGTTGTGTGCAATTCGTGCTCGAAATGACTTTGGTGGCCTCGAATGAGATTTTGAGTCGGCTACGCCTCGTCAAATGACTTTCATTCTTGACCACCAAAGTAGAATTTCGCTCACTAAATACACAAATAACTATATTTCTTAATATAATTTCTTTGAACATTAAGGGAGTTGTGGTGGGATAGTCTGAGCCAAAAGTTATGGAGCTTTGCTATTTTGACAAATAGGAATAATTACATAGTTTTGCTTCAAATAATGACTCAAACGATACTAGCTTTAAAGAATGCATGTGAAAGCAGTTTAGTTATTATTTATATATGTTTTTAATTAATTATTAGTCTTTTTAAAGTCAGGGATTAACTTTTGACAGTCTAGTCCAAACTTAAGAACGTGAAAATATGCCGAAAAAACAATTATTCTAACCAGAAATGTCATTCACGTTTACTTGTTTATTAGTAAAAATAAAATAATATTACTATGTAAACACTAAAAAATAAAGAAATCTCTCTAGAATATAAATAAATTATACGCTTTTCGAGTAGTGAAAAAGTGACAACGTTGCCTTAAATTGGCAGCAGTATCTCGTTTGTTGTTCTGATGAAAACAAATTAATGCACTAATTGACGTTAACTCAAGTTTTGAGGTTATCTTTGCAAATATATGTATATAAAACGATGGATGAAACACTATTTATTCATATTCATTTAAAACGTAGCATTGAATGTCATGATTGTTTTACGTGGGGTACCTGTGTGAACTTACCCCCACGTTCCCTTCCAGAAGGAAGTGATTGGGATACGCCCAATCAGCGCGAAGTTGCATAACCGGCAGTACAGCAATTGCTACCAGATCAGCTCACTGGTAGGAGCGAGGTTGCCTATCCACCCTCTACTAGCTAACTCAGGACTAGTGCCCGAGCAATTGACTTAACGCACTTTTGACAGCAAGTGTATAACAATTTTTTAAACCATTAGAAAATTAATCGGAAGATTTGCCTACAAAATGTTGATTTACAGCCGACACTATTTCCTCTTCGGATAGAATCCTCTCTGTCCGCGAAGATTTTTTTCAAATTGAAAAAGAGGACAAATCACTTGGAGTCAAGTCAGAGCTATAAAAAAGGGTTATCGCTTACCTAGAATCCTACATCGATCACAGCTTGCTTAAAGATTCTAATGGTATGGATTCGATGTGTTGTCTTGCCGGAACAAGATACCACGTCGGGATTTACCTTTTCGTTTCCCCAGGAGTTTAAAGTTCAAAGCCTAATAAACAGCATTCATTATGGATCCTTTCGGGATATAATCGATTAGGAGAACACCCTGGAGACCTCAAAATATTGTAGCTATTAGCTTTGCCTGCACCATTTGATTTAAATTTTCGTGGTGCAGGTTCTTCTTTTCCCACCTGTTGCATCGATTCAAATTTCGATTCTGGATTGTATACGTAGATCCAGGTTTCATCAACGGTTATTATGCACCGAATAATTTCATCAAAATTGTTCGCGTATAGCTCAAAGAATTGCTGCGATTTAGTCAAGTCATTCACTCAACACCCAAAGTTTGAATTTAAAAATAAATTTGAAAATTTTTGTTATTTAAAAATGTAATAAACCGTATAAAATAATTTTTGTTTGTTTCGATCCATCACTTATCTATAAAAGTGTTGGAGGCTATGCCATTCATTTTTCTGTATTAGTTAATCAAGTAGTGCCCGATCATCATTTGTATGTATAAAGAATGTTCTAAGAACAAGGAAAATTCATACATGTATCAATTGCGGTAAGAATCATCTCGCCAATCAAAGAGAAATAAATACTGACCTACTTACATAAACCATCTAAAAAATAAAAAATCGACTGAGCACGACCTTATTAAAAACAGAATCTTAAAGAACCTACCCAGCAAGGTGCTTTTTCGTTTAAAATATTATTCTACTAGTTACTTGAAAAATCGCTAAAACGCTATTGATCCATAAACCACAAAAAAGAGCTTCTGAAACCAATACTCGTAGTTATCGACCGATGAGTCTTTTACTAACCTTAAAGAAGATAATAAATACTGTCACGGCTTGAACTTCTTATAGTAGATGACACTATACCTGAACTAGACATTCGGCTCTGCAACAGTTACGACGTGTTAGTACAATTTTGGTAGAGGGACATGCTTTAGATAAAGCCTGGATAGATGAATTAATTGATATATTATTGCTTCTTTAACTTCCAGTACATCTTTTGAAAATCCTAAAATGCATTCATTCAGAAAGAAGATTTAAAGTAAAAACAAAAAACCAATAAAATTTAAATCATAAAAATATTAAAGATGATGTCCCACAGGGTTTTACTAACTAAATTTTAATAACGCAAAATACTGATGTTGTTTCAATGGAATTGTTTAAGGGCCCGTTATCGCCGGCAGTTTTAATAATAGGAAGCTTCATTAACTATAAACACCTAAAGATGGCGCTACAGTCTCCAAATGGGAAGTAATTCCTTTAAAACTAAAATTTGAAAATCGCAGTTGTCTGCTCACAGTGTTGCCAGACATGCGTGAACTGAAAGTTTAACTGAAATTTTTAATTTTTAAATGCCAGGAATAATTTAAGGTAGTAAAATTAAAAAGGGGAATATAAAACTGCTAAATATCTTTAAAAATATCAGTTGTTCTTGCTGGTTTTAAGAAAGAGAAACCTATTACTATACTAAAAGTATTAAAATATTGAAAATATATATTCGTTTTAAGAAATTAATCAAGACTAATTAAGAGTGAAATAGTTTATTCAAAAATTAACCGTCACATGCTCTTAAGTAAAGTAAAACAACATTTATTTGGTAATTTATTAAATAATAGTCTATAATAACTATTATAACTAATAATAAAAGATTAGGAAAGTTAAAATATGAGAAGGGATATAAACAATAATCTGTTACTTTACATTGACAATCACAAAAATATATGTAACAATAACGAAAATGCGTTAAATGTATTAACAGTTAAATCAAACTCGTTGATACTTCCCGCTTTTTTAACTCGATCCGCGTACAGCGCGTTCTGTGAGCAAAAGCCTGAACTAAGAATGATAGTTGCGTCGCCTGCGTTGAATAAAAAACGTTTTTTAATCAACGCAGGCGACGGATAGTTGTCATTTACTAAAATGTTTGAATAAACGCGGGATATGACCTTTTTTTATTTCATACCGTTCTATTATACCGTTGTATATTCGGGCATTTTTATCTCAAATAACACTTGAACGATATATTAGGAAGTACACCTTACCATTTTTAAAAGCTCGCTAGCTATAGTTTTGTTTTTATAAATTTACACTTTTTTATTCTTTAAGGAAATAGCTTTTATTATTTTGTATTTGCTATAAAGCATGATGTAAACTAGATAATACTCTTAAGAAAAGATCTCATGCACAATAAAGGTAAACCAAGTGCAATTTTTAAAAATTGCCATGAAATTCTTCAGAGCTGTTTAAGCGGTACTTTACCTACGCAATAACGGAGCCTTAAACCGCATGCTACAAACACAGACGACAAAGCACATGCTATATTGAGTGACAAGTCTCACATGCATCATAAAAGTTTCTGGCACGATTTAAGTCGCACATCAAGAACAAGCAACCACTAGTCGACATGAGGCATGTTATACGTATCTATTGGTCGTCTCACGTTGAGACTACAGTGTGTGTTCTTATGGACAACGGGGTTGCCAAACATTCTTGCAAGCAACTTTTAAAAGCACTTTCTAAATATTGTCGTTGTAATTGCATAAACCTTTTTAATCGCTATTGTTCGAGCAAGTTATATTGCAGGTAGTCACTTCTTCTGACAGCGGTAGTAAAACAAAATTTCAAAACTTGCTGTTCATATAGTGCTCGTATAAAGTCTGGAATTATCGAAATAAATCTTTTACTAAGTATTTTTGAGAAAAATCCTCGAACACGTCGATTTTTATCTTATAGGAGACATATTTTAGTGTAATCGTTATTTGTAGATCGTCTTTTGTTTCCGAGTTATGGCGATAATGAAAATTTTTTAAATGGAAACCCTAATTTTTTATGATGGATTTGGAAAGACAATGCAATACGATTTGAAGTATTTCTATTCTTCGCTCTTTTTCTTGGAGATTTTATTTCATCAGGTGAAATACTTTCTTGACGTACTGAAAACAAAGTTTTTTCTCTAAGTCGAATAATTACTGATAATGACTGCCGGGTCTCAGTAAGATATCTTATCAAATTTGACAAAATCTGTTTTTCACCAACCTTTAGTACACAACCCATTCTATTTTGAACAATATCCGCCGTACTTATGTATAATGTACTGTGTGCGTTATGTAATACTACAATACGAATAGTTACAACAAACAACATGACAATGTTAACAATAATTACAAACGATAAAACCCAAACAACTAAGCGAAGATCTATAGACGCACAAGCTATCAAAACTTAAAACCAAATAACTATTACTGTATTAAGAAATTTGCTTATATGCGTTCGGTGACAAATAATAGTGCCGACAAAAAAAGTTATACTATAATTTCAGTAAGTACAAACTGTATTATGTAGTTCCACGAAGTAAAAGTAGAAAAAACCAGAAGGGTTTATTGTTTACTAAAATCCTTTGCATTTGCTGCTAATCCTAAATTTCCGTTTTTGCAAGTTTCTTTTGAAACAAGTTGAACAAATGAATGATTTTATCATAATGAATCATCATTTTACCATTAAAATTGCGTTTCGGACTTCCTTTATTTACCTGTGAATGAAAAGATTAAAAAGATCATACAGAAGCTAACCAGCCGTTATTTTTATTTTAAAAGAATTTGAAGACGAAAGAATTAAACAAAAAAGTATAAGTAATAAAATATCGAATATTTAGATACATGTACGATGTAATAATCCCAAGTAATGTTTAATAAAATAACAAATACATGTTAATAAGACTTTCTTTTAAATTTTCTTTTTGTATGGTTACGATTATATTTTTTCGGTTACTCTTTTCAAAGGTTTAGAACTTCTGGAATCTTAATCCACATTCTATAGATTCATATAGTGAAATAGGTGGCAACAACGAAGCACAAATTCCCATAAGAAATGCATTGGCTATCTTTCCTTCGCTGTAGTCCCAACCAAGGTCCGTTGATGCATGCATACTAGGTATACATACACATGAATGGACCTTGGTCCCAACGTGAGACGACCAATAGTCTTGCTTAGCGTAACCCTGTTTATGTCTTAGTATTTTTATGTTAGGGCAACCATGCTTAGCCTGTTTATGATAAGTAGCCTTCTTAATTTTAGTTTACGTAAGTTACGCAGACCAAAGATTTTGACAGAACCATTGACTGGACAAGTTTTCGATTTCTGTCCAGGGGTCACGGAAATATGAATTATAACTGAGATTAACGTGCAAAGAAAAATTGACTAGCCGTGCTGTAATGTTTGCTGTTCTGAGATTCTGAATATTTTATACGTCAACCTAGGGAACAACTAACTGTAAAATTCCAAGGTCATCGAATTATTAGTAATGAAGGAGTTCGGTGACTTTTGTCAAAGAAACATTCATATTCAGATTCTGATTCAGACCTGTAAATACAGTAGTCACCCCGTATCCGGGGTCATTTGATTCCAAGTCTTTATACGGAAACCACTTACCACATAATTTTAAACGCACTTTTTACGAAGAAATAATTCAGACCACAAGCTACTTTTTTAGTTACGAAACAAATGCTCCACATTAATTTTTGTCGAGTTGTATTTTTATAATTTCGTCCATATTTCAACAAACTCCCCACTTTATTCTCTTTAGGATAATATCCGTCTAACCTTCCATTTCGCAAATTGTTAATTATTCATCTTGTCCCAATCAGTCAACGGAATTTACACATTCTATTGTTGTACCGGTTAATATGCGTTTAATATGCTGTGCTTAGTTAATTACACAGACCGATATATATGCTTCTGGTAGTTAGTGCCGTTTTGAGATAAATCATCGTTAAGCTTTGTAATGGTTGGTAGACATATAATAATCAACAAGTTGTACCTTAAATGCTTACTAAAATGTTGACTGATATTGCTGTCATGACAAGGATCAACCCCATTGTGAGATAAGGATTATGAGATGAAGTTCCAACAGTATTTCCTTGACTTAATGACCGTTTTAGACATTACCGTTGTTCTCCTCAAAAGCTAATTGTAGTAGATGAATTACAACACAATAACAGTTTATCCACCAACTTATTTCAAATAGAATTTCACGAAATCCTTCTTGTGGTTTCGACGATGAATGAATTATGGATGAATTTTAACCTAACCTTATTTAACTTAACATTTTTATTAAAATTTTTTAAGAAGCGTAAATTATTTAATTTTAATATTTAAATTGATAGCACTCAGTGGCGGACGCTGCATACGTAAACCCGGGGCACTCGCAGTGCAACACATGATGATATACTGCTTTAATGTGTGCGTACGAACATGATAGCTATATACCAGTTTGTCGTGTGCTCCGAGTTTGACGTATGCAGCAACCGCCACTGAATTAGCACTACTGAATAATTTCCAGCGACTTTTTTTCCTGAAATTGTTTCCATAAGAATTTCGGTCATCTTACAAAGAAGCAGCGCAAAGTATAAAGAACCAATTTAAACGAAACTCGGTATAAGCTTTATTTATCTTTATTGTCTTTATAAACTGGGCTGCTCTGATAAAGTCGTCGTTGGAAAGTAGTTATATGTAGTTACATTCACCAATTAATAGTCATTAAACCATGTGTGCTATTCACTGTTAAAGGTCATTATACGGTATCATACAACACTCACTGAGCAGCATATAGTTGACAAAATGTAATTGAATAAGTTAAGAATATGTCACGCATACCATATATACCGTAACTTAACCAAAAGCAACCGCATTTTTGGTTCTGATAGGTTCTGGTTAATCGTTGGTAACAAATGGTTACTGAAAAACTTATACAGAGTGTCTCATAGCCCCTGCACCAGACTCTACCCGCGCATTTCTGATGGCATTTGGAACAAAAAATCTTAATAAAGTTTTTGATTAGAGAAAGTCCAAATTTTTAATAATTTTTACCGACGTTGTCATAAAAGTACGTTTATAGTAATTAAAGTATTGAGGGCGGTAGGTAGGTACGCTTTACCAGTCAAGATTAATAGTGTGGAGACCGACGCGTAGCGGAGGTCTCCATATTAGCCGAGACTGGTGGTACTATAAAGGTAGGATGTTTACCAGAAGTTATATTATTCTTGGAGTTAATAAAAAACGTGTTTATTTTTGATATTGTAACAAGAGAGAAAAAGAAAGAACCTCTTCTCGAACAACAAATGGAATATTCTACGGCATTCGAGAGAATGACTCATCGCACCAAGC
The DNA here is from genome assembly GCA_929113105.1 of Agrypnus murinus. NCBI lineage: Eukaryota > Metazoa > Arthropoda > Insecta > Coleoptera > Elateridae > Agrypnus > Agrypnus murinus. The sequence goes on along the minus strand of OV816026.1, from coordinate 111,681,601 downwards.
ATGTGAACGAGACGCGTTTATTCTAGAAATATATAGTAGTTTTTAGCGGCTTCTAGTACGTTTGTAGGAGGGTATATAACCGACTTCGCCGATAAAAAGAGGCAGTCAACAGCAAGTCATTAACTGTGTATCACAAAATAAATAGTGAATGTAAAGATAAATGTTGTATTAGAAATTCATAGTCTGTAAATAATAGTTTTTAATGGTTTATAATCATAGCGTTAATTTATAGTGTATTCGTTAGTGTTTGTAAATAAATATTTCTTATTAATAGACGATTTAACCAGCACTTTTGTTATTATTTGAAAAAGAACGTTACAGTGGTGTCAGGTGTTTTAAAATAAATAAAATCGCGTAATAATTAATTAAAGTGCTGTGAGAATAAAATTTTTGGTGTTAAAACATAATTTCAACAAACAATTAAAATGGTGATGAAACTATTAAAAGATCTCAAAGTAATAGACTTAAAACACGAACTTGAAGAACGAGATTTAGACACAACGGGCCTTAAAAGTGTGTTAATAAATCGGCTAAGAGAATGGCTTTTGGAGCAGCAAGAAGACCCTGAAAGTTTCCTCTTTGAAATACCTGGACCCGCAATTGATACTAATTTGTTATTAAGTAAAATGGAAGAAAATGCTAGAAAGTCCGAAGAGAATTCTAGAATTTTAAAAGAAGAATTACTGCAAAAGTCCGAAGAAAATGCTAGAAAGTCCGAAGAGAATTCTAGAATTTTAAAAGAAGAATTACTTAAAAATACTAAAGCACTGGAAGAAAAAGTTTTTGAAAATTCTAAAATGCTTAAAGAAGATTTACTGGAAAACTCTAGAACGCTTAAAGAAGAATTACTAGAAAAGTCTGAAGAAAGTTCTAGAAGGCTTAAAGGAGAATTGCTGGAAAATGTCAAAGCGTTGGAAGACAAAGTTTTCCAAGAATTTTTTGAGAATGCCAGCGCGTTAGGACTGTTGGAAGGTAGATTGGCGGAACATGATAGGGTAATAAAGATGGTAGAAGAGAAAATATCCCAAATGCAATTACCACAAACAACTAAGAAAGACGATATGACCGAAATGCTGGAATATAGAATGAGGCAACTACGGTTTCCCTCAACTTCTGAGTGGCCGTTTCATGAAGTAAAGAAACCATTTAAAGAAGAAAAGGTTCCTGCCGTAGGGATAAAAGTAAAACCACCCACGTTCGATGGAAAGATACCTTGGTCCACCTACTACAAACAATTTGAGGCGGCCGCTGGGGCCAACGGATGGACAGGCAAGGAAAAGGCCGTTTCTTTAACTGTGGCTTTGCGTGGAGACGCGTTGAACGTCCTGCAAACAATCCCAGCAGGACAGGAAAATGATTATCAATTGTTAGTGTCTAGATTGGAGATGAGATATGGAGACGCGCATCTTCAACAAGTGTATCACGCGCAAGTGAAGAATCGTATCCAGAAGAATGGAGAAAGCCTGCAGGAGTTTGAAGCCGATGTTGCGCGGCTTGTCCGATTGGCGTACCCTACGGCACCCGATTCATTTCTGGGACAACTGGCTGTGCAGACCTTCATTGATGGGTTAAGAGACGGAGAAACACAGCAGTCCTTAAGGCTGGCACGACCAAGAACAACTGATGATGCGCTTGCTCACGCCTTAGAATTTGAAGCTGCAAAACAAGCGTCACGGGCGTGTTCGGGCCGTTGTGGAAGAAGAAGAAGGTTCTAAAGATCATCTAGAGGAGTTAGTACTGAGAGTTCTTCGGAAGGAAGAAAGCCGTAAGAAGAATCATCAAGAAGTTCGAGGGCCTCGTTGTTGGAACTGCGGCGAACAAGGACATGTAGAACGCCGTTGTCCCAAAATAAGAAAAGTACAACCGTCGGAAAAGTTAAAAGGGGTTGGCAAGAGGGGGCGAACGTTGACTGCGAGTGAAGATGCCCCGAAGAAAACGATCCATGCCGTAACATCAAAGAATAGTAACGGCAGTTTGTTTGTAGATGGAAAGATTGCTAACCGAACTGTTCCACTACTTATTGATACGGGGGCGACAAAATCCATCGTACGCCCTGATGTTCTACAATCAAGTATTAAATTGTTACCGACAACTACTCAACTCCGTACAGCAACAGGTGAAGTGATACCAACACGCGGAGTGGTGAAGATGAAGATTGGCATTGGAAGTGAAGAACGTGAACATGAGGTGCTGGTAGCCGATATCACTGATGACTTCATCTTGGGAATGGACCTCCTGAGAAAATTTGGTTTTACGTTGGATTTGAAAGAGGGTGTTTTGAAGGTCGGTAACGAAGAACTTCCGTTGCACCCACGAGAAGATCCGGTTGTAAGGGTTTTGCTGACTGAAGATGTGATATTGCCGGGTCAAAGCGAGATGGTTGTCGAGGCAGGTTTGGATGGAGATCTTCGGGTAGGATGTGTGCGAATGATGGAGCCTGTCTGTGATAAGAAGATCCATAGTGGTATACTGGTGGGAAAAGCGCTGATCAAGGTTGGAAAGATAGTACCGGTGAGAATTATGAACGTTAATGTGGATCCGGTGACATTGAAGAAGAGTACCCTTGTGGGACAGTGTGTGCCAGTATTCCGAGTAGCCAGGTGTATGGCTGATGTTCCAAAACCAGCGCCCAAAGACTATGGTGGTAAATTAGTGGGTATGGTTACCAGTTCGTGCGAAGACCTTAACAGAACAGAAGTGAAAGAGGTACAGGGTTTGGTTCACCGATACCAAGATATCTTCGCTCTTGACGATAGCCAGAAGGGACGAACAGATATAGTAAAACATAAAATCAATACAGGCAACTCTATGCCTGTCCGTCAGCAGCCGAGGCGTCTACCTCTAGCAAGGCGAGCAGAAGCCGAGAAGATTATTACCGATATGGAAGAACAAGGGGTCATCGAGCCATCCAGCAGTCCATGGGCATCACCGGTGGTCCTGGTCAGTAAGAAGGACGGGTCAACGAGATTTTGTGTGGACTATCGGCAGCTCAATAACGTGACCAAGAAAGACAGCTATCCCTTACCACGCATCGACGACACGTTAGATACCCTGTCTGGTTCACGATGGTTTTCGACTTTGGACTTAAAGAGTGGTTATTGGCAAGTTGAAATGGAACCTGAAGACCGAGAGAAGACTGCGTTCACTATTGATTCCGGACTATGGCAGTTTACAGTTACGCCATTCGGTCTATGTAACGCTCCGGCCACCTTTGAGCGTCTAATGGAGACCATCCTGAGGGGGCTGTCGTGGAAGACTTGCCTGGTCTATCTGGATGACGTGATCGTAGTTGGAAGATCATTCAGTGAACATCTGAAAAATCTGGAGGGAGTGTCCCGGAGACTGCGTACAGCTAATCTGAAATTGAGTCCGAAAAAGTGCCACATATTCCGGAGGGAGGTGAAATATCTCGGGCATGTCGTATCACAAAATGGAGTGGCAGCCGACCCCGATAAAATCCGTGCAGTCCAAGAGTGGCCAACCCCAAAAGATAAACACCAAGTTCGTAGTTTTCTTGGATTGTGTACCTACTACAGGCGTTTCGTTCCTGGGTTTGCCAATATAGCGAAGCCTCTAACAAGGTTAACTGAAGATGGGCGCGAGTATGTTTGGAGCGGAGAGTGCGAAACGGCTTTCCAACAGTTGAAGCGTGCCTTGACAACAGCACCAATATTGAGCTATCCACTGACAGAAGGGAAATTCATACTTGACACAGATGCAAGTAATCTGGCCATTGGGGGTGTACTTTCTCAGGTACAGGATGGACAAGAAAAGGTCATCGGCTATTTTAGTAAGGTTTTGTCGAAAGCCGAAAGGAATTATTGTGTGACCAGAAAAGAACTATTGGCCGTCGTGAAGTCCGTTGAGCATTTCTACAAATACTTGTACGGACGGAAGTTTTTATTGAGGACGGACCATGCAGCGTTGAAATGGCTTCTACAATTCCGTAGTCCTGAAGGCCAGGTCGCAAGGTGGATCGAGCGACTACAAGGATACGACTTTGACACAGAACATCGAGCGGGCACTAGCCATCGAAATGCCGATGCTCTTTCAAGAAGACCCTGTCCAACGGATTGCCGTCATTGCTCTAGCTTGGAAGAGAGGGTTTGCCAAGTATTAAGAACTACCATCGTCAACGACAATTGGTTGCCGGAAGAATTGCAACGACAGCAGAAGGCTGATCGCGAACTAAAAATGGTACTGGAATGGAAGCGCGTGGGAGAAAGGCCTGCCTGGGAGGCCGTCAGCCCTTTCAACAGAACGCTTAAAGCATATTGGGCCCAATGGGAGTCCTTGAAGGTGGAAGACGATCTCCTGAAGCGAGTACTGGAGAATGAAGATGGCACCACCATTAGGTCTCAGTTCGTGGTTCCAAGAAGCCGAGTGGCTACAGTATTGCGACATCTCCATGACGGTGCCTCAGGAGGACACTTCGGTGTGAAGAAGACTTTGGAGAAAGTTAGAGAGCGTTTTTACTGGGTCAATTGTAAAGAAGACGTGAAAGAGTGGTGCCGTAAATGCGAACTATGTGCCACGGGTAACGGACCCTTGGGGAAGCGAAGCACCTATGAGGCAGTACAATGTAGTCCTCTGGAAAGAATAGCTATAGATATTGCCGGACCATTTCCCGAAACCGACGATGGGAATAAATACATCTTAGTGGCAATGGACTATTTTACCAAATGGCCAGAAGCATATGCCCTACCAAACCAGGAAGCTGCGACTGTTGCTGACGTACTAGTCAAAGAGTTCTTCAGTCGCTTCGGAGTGCCAATGGAGCTGCATTCGGATCAAGGCCGCAATTTTGAGTCTGTACTCTTTGGAGAAGTCTGTCGATTGTTGGGCATTCGCAAGACTCGGACCACACCGTTACATCCGCAGTCCGATGGAATGGTAGAACGCATGAATCGGACAATGGGCAAATATTTGGCCAAGGTTGTCTCCGATCATCAACGAGACTGGGACCAATACCTGCATTTATTCCTAATGGCTTATCGTGCATCGGTCCACGAAACAACCGGTCAGTCACCAGCGTCTGTGATGTTTGGACGCGAGTTACGGTTACCGTGTGATTTGGAATTTGGGTCTCCACCTATAGATCAGGAGGTAGCCGGCAATGATTATGTCATCAACTTAAAGAAGAAGTTGGAGGATATTCACGATCGAACCCGAAACAATAGTCGAATCGCGAGTGACCGGATGAAGGCTACGTACGATGTGAGAGCCCAAGAAGGAGGGTTTCAACCTAGAAAGCTTGTCTGGTTATACAACCCGCAAAGACGTCGTGGCTATTCTCCAAAGTTACAGCGGAATTGGGAGGGCCCATACCAGGTGAGGAAACGAATAAATGACTTGATTTATCGCATCCAGAAATTGCCAAGAGGGAAACCAAAGGTGATACACTCCAATCGTCTGGCGCACTATGAGGGAAATAATGACGCAGTCCCGGATCGGGAAGATGAGGCTGAGGTGGCTATCAATACCGTAAGGCCTGGAGATGATCAGCCAACCTTCAGAGAATTTATGGCTGCGTTTTCTGGAACTAGAAAAGCGCGATTCGGAGTCACGACTGAGATGCAACAAGATCTCTTCCGGGTCCCTGGTGATTATTCCATTGCCCACTGTGTCTCCGAGGATCTCCGTATGTCCAGGGGGATCGCAGTAGTGTTTAGAAATAAATTTGGACGGCTGAATGAACTTCGAGAACAAAATCCCTCTGTTGGGAAATCCTTACGCTTGCCTGATCATGAACGATCCATTTACTACTTGGTAACCAAGCAGTTTTACTACCAGAAACCGAGTTACGCCGACTTGTGGAGGGCATTATGGAACTTGAGGATCGAGTTGCTTACCAGGGGTATTAACAAATTGGCAGTTCCCAAACTCGGCTGTGGGCGGGACCAGCTGGATTGGAGAATCGTTAGAAACATGTTGGAAGTTGTCTTTAGAGGTACGGACGTCAAGATCTTCGTCTGCAGTTTTGATCCACAGCCCGCATTAAGGCCAACGAAGAGTGTAGACTGTTACTTCTACCGTAATGGAACGTGTAGTCGAGGTGAAGACTGTCCATATCGTCATGACCCGTTCTACAGGAACCAGAGCATAAAACCTGTTCTGGGACAGAACAGACTTGAAGAGGGGGGCAGTGTAACAAGAGAGAAAAAGAAAGAACCTCTTCTCGAACAACAAATGGAATATTCTACGGCATTCGAGAGAATGACTCATCGCACCAAGCATGTGAACGAGACGCGTTTATTCTAGAAATATATAGTAGTTTCTAGCGGCTTCTAGTACGTTTGTAGGAGGGTATATAACCGACTTCGCCGATAAAAAGAGGCAGTCAACAGCAAGTCATTAACTGTGTATCACAAAATAAATAGTAAATGTAAAGATAAATGTTGTATTAGAAATTCATAGTCTGTAAATAATAGTTTTTAATGGTTTATAATCATAGCGTTAATTTATAGTGTATTCATTAGTGTTTGTAAATAAATATTTCTTATTAATAGACGATTTAACCAGCAGTTTTGTTATTATTTGAAAAAGAACGTTACAATATCTTTTATTACTTGTTATTTATTCTTGTTGTTATGGCAATCACTTAGCATTCCAATGCCTTCTTGAGATAATATTATGTAATGACTGTCCTTATGACTGAATATCATTACAGTACCTAACACCCGTAATGCTTATACTATTTTTTGCCTGATCAGATCTATGAGTTAATTTTAAACATGTAGAGTAAACATTAAAAAACACTAAACTGAAAATGTGATTTTTATCAAGTCGATTAATGCGCCTAGCTGTTACGGAGTTGAGTAAACAAAAGAATTTTTGTTTCAATCCGGACGAATTTTAGAATGGTAGTGACTGTTTTTCGACTTAAATGATGAGGTACTTTATTAACTTGCCATCGGCGGTAAGTTGAACCTACCGCCCTGAAAGTAAAGCTTGTAAATGAACAAAAACGCCCGATCGGGCAAAAAGATTATAACGCGCTCATGGTGATATTGATATTATTAATAAAGTTAACTGTATACGTGTATGTGTAAGTGCAAGGTTTGAAATTTTAAAGCCAGACAAACATGATGAGATCATATATTACTGTGTATTTTTCTAGTCCAAATCCACCATTTTCAAGCGCCCAATTGTGTTACATTGTACTATTGCAAATTAAATCGTTTCGCTTCGTTGACATAGTGGTTTTGCTTTATACTAAAATGCACGTCTCAAATGATGACTAATTGTAATACAAAACGTAAATATACAAAATTGCGCATTAAGCTTTTAATTTCTACAAGACATTTGTCTACAACGGGATTTTAGTTTTATTTAACCGTGACCTCGCAAATATTTTTACTGTAAAATTGGTTAAACCAAGGCTCAACTTTTAATAGTAAAAAATTGGGTAAGAGTTTTCCACATCGAATTCCAATCGCCTATGGAATTTACTAATTAGTGTTAATTAATGATGCTAACCTAAACAAGAAAATGAAGAAACTGGGTCACAAGAATTACCAGAGTAAAAGGGCAAAATCTCAAAAATGTAATTTAATTACAGTATCTTTCGCCCCTATCCATATTTAGTCATATTGTACGTCGCGTCGCGGACATTGTTAACAGCTTAGATAATATCAGAGTGCAGCTTGAAATTTGATCTCATTTTATCTGTTTACACAAGTGTTGATCACGCGTTGACCCAGATTCTCCGTTTACTTGTTTATTAGGTTTTAATATCCGTAATTCAATGGGGGGATTCCCCGATTTTGCGAATCACCAACGTTCGCGTTCGCGGAATTATCATTTAAGTGACTGCCCTCATAAAATTGAGGGCCTCATATTATAAAAACGATCATGTTGCAGAATCAGCAATGTAAACATAACCAACCATAAAACATCTTGTTTGAAGAAAATAACAAACACTGCTGTATGTGGTAAAAACATTATACCCGTCTTTATTTGCATTTTTTCCGAAATCTACGCTTCCGAGAAAAAATGTTATAGGGATTTTTTGTTTGCCTTATCGATGTCTATATACCTGCCGCGTTTGATGTCCTTGTTACGACCCTTGGACTTGTTGATGTACCTGTATAGTTTTGAAACAGCTTAACCTTGTGGTGTGTCAAAGTTGAATGCGGCACTTAAAAGGATATGCATAAAATATTAATATAAGAGCAAGAATTAATGGCTTTACTTATGATAAGAATTTTCATACTGTACTTGTTAATTACCTTCAGAAATTATGGTCGTTATTGATAACATATAAGTATTTGCCGGCCTCGGTGGATTAGTGATTTGCATGTTTGATTCATAATCCAAGGTCGCACGTTCGATCCCCGGCCAAGCTGGTAATTTCTCATAGCGAGAAAAATTTGAAAAACATGCCTTCTTCTCGGAAAGGAAATAAAACTGTAGGTCCCGTGTCAACGCGATGTTTGCCACGATAAAAATCCCTACTGGGGGTGGAATTCCCCCAGATTCGGCTAAATTCTAGTAGGGTCGACCAAATGATCATAGTAATCGGTGCCATGAGGTACAAAGAATGCTCCGCCATCCCGATTCCTCGCCCAAAAAAATAAATAAAAAATAAATAAATATAAGTATTAAATAATAAATTTAATATTTTTGTATATATATTTACATTTATTTTTAGTTAAAATAACGACAAATGGTTTATTTATTTGCAACCAATTGAAACTTTTTTTGAGGTTAACGATACCATATTTACTACTATTGAATTCAAAGTGGTGGTAAACTAACCGCAAGTCATAGCAAACAACTACGATTTCTCTGTGGTTGCAGAGTGGTTACCGGAAAGAAACCATTTTTTTAGGAACCGTGTTTCATAATTAAACTTTTTGCAGGAAGTGGTATATGTTGAAACACGAAACCTAGCTTATGGTTACTACGGCTAAGTTACAGAATATACTAATAGTGGATCTGTGACCACTGGTAAAGGCTGAAAAGCAAATCACATATGATTAGAATGATCTTTCATATGAAGAATACGTAGTTGCGAGCGCACTCTTTTTGAGATTATTTGTTTCTTGAACATTATTACTATCCATTATTTTTTTAGTGCTTCTGAAAAATTTCAATCTCGAAAAAAGTAAAATTAATGGGTTAAAAATGTGTTGTGTAATTATTAATTTAATATACTTTATGTTCGATGAAATATGCATACAGTATCTGGCCATATTAATAGGGACATCGAATAATGTTAATGTTAAAAGTTATGTATTGTTAATACCAAGAATAACAGATTTTGGGAAATGTTTTACGTGTGATTATTAACGCTTGTTGTATTAACAAATAATTCAATAAAATAATTCTAAATAATAAACTGGTATAAATGGCGAATTTGCTGAATATGCTGATAACTAAAGGATGTAATTCTTAACGGGTACCGAAGAAAATAATAAAGAAAGTATTTTACTATTTCTGTAGAAAATAATCGTAGAAACGTTTCCAAGAAACTCTTTTCCACAGAAATATAAAATATCTACTTATAATTTTGGTCAGTATCCTCTAAGACATTACCCTCTTCAGCTATTGGCATGTTCAGCAAATTCGCCATTTATACCAGTTTATTACTTAAAATTATTTTATCGAATTGCTTGTTAATACAAGAAGGGTTGATGAAACATACATGAAACATTTCTCAAAATTTTTATTCCTGGTGTTAGCAATATAAAACTTTTAACATCTAAATTATTGGATGTCCCTAATAATATGGCCAGATACTGTAGCTTATACAGTTCATTTTTTTTCTATTAGCCAATTCAAAGACACAGCATTTAGGAGAAATATTAAGTTTCTGATCTTGACCCCAGAAAAAACAATAATTTCAAGGATCTCGCCTTTAAATACAAAGGTTTTCACAACTAGCGTCAATGAACAAAAAATATTTCCGGATTTGGACTGTTTTATACTAAAAACAATAGAAAACATATCTCACATCTTGTTCTTTTGAATACTGATTAACCCCCATCTAGTAAGATATTTTTAGCATGATTGGTAATCCCCTTACCCCTTTTGAATCGTAGAAATTCTGCGATTGACATGATTGAAGCATAAAAGGTGCTGTAAGGAAACTTGTAACTATTGCCAACGTTCTTTTGTGACAAAGCATTTTCAAATTTTTATTATTGTTTAGATTTAATCACAATGTGCAAAAGAATACGTCTTTTATACTTATGGAATTTGTTGACTATTATTCTTTATTAAAAAAAAGTACTTACTACTATTTATTTATAATGCAACTCGATTTTCCGGTCTTTTTTAGCAAAATACCTGGTGCAGGTTTTAATCTTTGTTGTTAAATTTAAAAGTTCTGGTTTTGGTCTGTCTTTCTCAATAATTTCCTCCAAAACTGTATGAAGGAAATTTTTTATCAAATAATAATAGTACTTTACAAATTGAACGGTACTCGAACCTTCCACCGAAGCAGCTGAATTTGCAGTCATGACGTCATGACGATAAAACAAGTTTAAATGTTGCATACAGAACAAACTAAATAGAATTATTTGCCTTTAAGAAAATTCCAACTTATATAAATTGAAATAATAAAATTTTCCAAAATACAGACTCATTCGCAGATTTACACTGCTTAAGTAACAATTAACAAACACGAAAAATCGAAAAAATAACGAAATTATAATAAACACCTGATCACGGAGTACGCTAATAAAATAACTCGACCTTATACGATGTTAACTGTAGCCCACAACGCACCCGCGACCCGACTGCTACCGGAAGAAACAAGTGCAGTAATAAGCAACGACATTAGTGCTTATATGCAGTGTATGTAACACATTTGAATCGGTATTACCTTTCCGCGCAACGTATGAGCCTAATTTAAAATAGTACTCTAATCATACCTTTTGCTGTACGGAATTAATATTGAGCTTTAAGTTGATTAAACATTACAAATTTAAATAAACGATAACCATAATTTTATAAAACTATTTTTGTTAGCATTATTTTTTAATTTTAATAAATTCTTAAGGAAAGCATTGCTTCCCTTGCTTCCATGGACCGCACGCCACTGTAGCTAAACTATGTTTAGTGACAAGAATATCAATGGCAATATGAACCAAACATATCGTGGGTGTATCAAAATTTACTGGGGTCTTATTAGTGATGTCGGGTAAAACTAGAATAAGTGATTTCTTTTGAAACCGAAATTATTGCCGAGAGGACGATTCTTTGATACTGCAAACTTCAGCATGCTTCCTTAAGCTTATGATCCGTTCACAGTTTAAACAATTAAAATTATTCTGAATGTATTTATATCAACATTTCTGATATTGTGTTAAGTGATACTGTTACATGTTTTAATGTGTGCTTTTTCATTATTTCAGGGGTGGACTACATGCACCCAGATTTAAAATTTAATTACGTAAGTATTTTTTATTTTCATCATTTCACATTTCCCAATCAAGTTAATAAAAATCAAGCTGTAACCTTTTAATTGCACTCGATAACCTTTACAGGGTGTTTTTTAAATAATGGTTTTTGGCTTAATGGGTAACATGTGAATAAAGGAAGAAGGCAAAAATGCATAAAATTCCACACTATCTCAAAAATAAATTTTCACTAAAAATTGTTAGGCACCCGGAAATTTAAGCAAATTCAAGACGGCCCTGGTGTCTGGAGGAAGTATTATTTCTATGCAGATCATTCATTTAATTTATTTCAAACAAACAGATGTTTACTATTTAAACTGTTTATAGGTAGTAATAAATACATAAATGTGTCAGCAAGTAGACTATACAATGATAGCACCTAAATAAATAAATAAATAGGGTTGTTTTTTGTTATTATTACAACTACTGCATTTCTGTATTAGGTCGCAAATCGTTATTCTTATTAATGATAATGAATTTGAATTGTATTTATTAATTTCGGACATCGTTAGAAATAATAAGTAAATCGGTAGCTTAATAAAATCAATTAACAGTTAAAACTGCTGTAAAACGAAATGTTAAAAACATTTTTTACCTTATCTGCATTAAACTGCAATTAAACTACTAAAAACGTACAAGATCGTTCATTTTAAAAATAACAATGGTATGGTAATGGTATAATACGATCATTTCTATCGATTAAAACAGTGTAACAATTAATGACGTGACGTAATAATTAATTAATTCAGAAGATACTTTAGTATATTACTTACTTAGTTAGAAGTAAAAAACACTCCAGGTTTCACTAAATGCATAAATCTTTATTTTATTTTCTTAACAATAAATAGTAAGTGACAAACCCAAATTGGTTGCGATATGATTTTTGTGAAAGTCTACCGCATTGAATAGAACTTTAGTTATATTTTAAGTATTAAACAAAATACGTATTAAGAATTCGCAGAAGGGAAAGTACTTCATCCCTTTCAAATGTACCGTGATTTGTTTATCGAATTACCAGTTTTCAGAAATTATTGCTATCTGAATTTGTATAAAAGTTCCTTAAATGTATTCTTACATTTCTAATCTACCTTCAAATCGTTGGAGCTATGACACCACTCGTGTAAGTATTAACTACACCCCATTGTGATAAAAGACGAATTGGAAAACCAACATAACAATATGTAATTACTAATTACCGTTAGGTGGAAAAAAATAAATGCCATGTTTATTTCCAACATCTGTTAAGGTTTTTAGATCGGGTCATATTTCTAAAAAGTATTTATTTACTCAGTAATAACTTCCGACCTCATTATTTACGTTAAACCATGCAGACAGCCATAAATTAGCTTTTTTATGTGACATACAACAATTTCTAAAAGGCAGGTACATCTAAAAGGGTATCACATTTTTAAATTAAATTTGCACAACTTAAGGCAGGTTAGTGTTACAGACCCGGACTCGAAATTTAATAAAGTTTTAAAATTTATTTTCTCGAAAACTATTCATTTGAAGAACAAACTTTATACTTTATACCATTCAGCCAAAAACCTTCAATTAAAATACACCCTGCATACCGTAAAATGAGGATCCGTTCACTAAATATGTCTTTGAGTAAGTGTTGGTTATAGAAATGTAACAGTTTCAACTGTTATCAATGAGCTATGCCACAACGGGATATAATATAGCTCGTTGTCGTATATCGTATGACCGTGGTGAAGACAGATTGTCAGAGTTTCATTCATTATTTTCTAAAAAGCAATTTTCCAAAACCAATAGCTACCAAACCAATGTCAAATAAAGTCAAATTAAAAATTCTATTAAAATATTGGCTTTTATCGGTACGCTTTGATGTCGATGTGTCTGGTTAACCTAAGCTAACCCAAATGCATCGACGAATTTTATATAGTAATTAGAAAGAAACAAAAAATGATTGCAAACGGTCATGAGCAATAATGTCTAAAGATGGCTTCTATATTTACTATCCAATCTGCACTTTATGGTATCTGGGCTCGTATTTAGACTTTGTTCGAAATGCCTTTTTTGGTGAAAAGGTGTGCCTAAATAAAATTTAAATTATCTTCTTGTTGGAAACTCTTCAGTCTCAAAGATATATAAACGAGTTTAATTAAAACGCGAACGAGTCTTTCAAGCTCAGGTCAATTTAACTGGAGACAATTGTGTCAAAAAGTTTTTATAGTAAGTAACTAATCGCCAGTTGTTATCAGCCTAACATTTACCAAAAATCGGAAATTTAGCCTTTAGACCCACATTTCTTCACGAAAAGGAAGTTTTACGTTATCGCATAATATGTATCCCATCCAACACATCCTAGAGCACTAGAAGAATCAAAAATCGAAAGTTCTACCAAATGACTTCAAATGATTCGTAGTGAAAGACAATTTCTAATTATGTTGTAGCCGAGAGCGGCTTTTGTTTGTAAGAATTGGGTTCTGGTACAGACAGATCTTCGAGACTTCTTCATATCTTATTGCTATGATAATACTGTTTCCGTTTCAGAATGCAAAGGCAAGTTATGATTTTAGCAGTAATGACCCCTATCCATATCCCAGATACACAGATGATTGGTTTAACAGGTAGATAAATACATCAAAATCTGCCTAGCATTTAAGAGTTACATTTTTTATATTTCTACAGTCATGGTACCAGATGTGCCGGTGAAGTAGCAGCAGCCCGTGACAACGGAATATGTGGTGTAGGAGTAGCGTACGATTCTAAGATCGCAGGTATTTCTATTGCCTTATTTATTTGATTAACTCTTAATACTACATAAAAATTTCTTTAAAGGTATAAGAATGTTGGACCAACCATATATGACTGATTTAATAGAAGCAAACTCAATGGGCCACGAACCAAACCTTATCGATATCTACAGTGCATCGTGGGGCCCTACTGATGACGGCAAGACTGTAGATGGACCTAGAAATGCAACAATGCGTGCGATTGTAAGAGGAGTTAACGAGGTGAGTCATTTATTGTATTATAAGTGAAAAGTTAATCATAGAGATATGTTAGTAACTCCCAAACGATTTATGTGAAAAAGATTTTGATTTAGTAAATAACTAATTGTGGTCATTTTATCTGCTTATCCAAACACCACAAAGCTTTTTCCGTTAAGGAACTCACAGTGAAATTTAGAATTATACTATGCCAGATACAAAATAAAATGAATACAATATTCTATGTCGTAACTTTTATCAAATGATAACGAATTTGTTTCTTTTGTTGTTTATCTCATAGCCTCTTCACTGTGTTAATGTTATTCTACTAGACCTTTTAATTTGTGTTTTATTATGAAGAAAAGTGTTCTGAATATGACACCTTAAACTAAGTAGTCGTTATATATTTACTTTGGCCATGAATCATGTTCAGATCTTTTATTAAATGGTAATACAACTGTGACAGCATACCTGCTTTAGAATCTATTTAAGTGAATGGCCTATTAAGCTCCAGACGAAATGAACGTGTATGTGGTTTACGAATTAATGGAACCACGACCCTGTTCTCTGATGTTAAAGTATTTATTTCAAAACTATAAAATTACTTTGAGTAAAATTACAACTCTACTAAAGCAGGTTCAGGATAAATATTAATAAAATATAGCGCGATTTCATCTATTTTAAAAAACATACACTGGTCTGTTGGCAAACCAGTGTGCTCGTCAGTTGTTCAATAAAGAACTTAGTAGTAGTAAAGCACCTTTTTAAGACGATTAAATTGAATTTGTGATCCTCAGACTGTTTTAACTGCCTGAACACAATTTAAACTGAAAAGTTGTTAATATTTTACAAATCTTCTGCGTTATAGATTCTCGACGTCTTATTTTCACATTATAAGACATGAGTTGATCAATATTTAAAATAAAGCTAGTTTTCCAATACCATCAGTAGAGACGTGTGTTTTAGGTGACCTCGCTTGAAAAAACCCTTGATTAGCTCATCTTTCATAAGCGCCGTCGCTACTAGTTATAGGACATACTTTACAAATACGAAAACTGTTATACAAAACTTGCCACGCCACTGACAATTTTTTTAACTCAAGTTGTTTATTTTAAATAGACCCCTTTTCACTTTATGTTTTTGCGGCAAGGATACTCAAACCCATCATTTTCAAGCGCCCGCTTGTGTTATATTTCAGTATTGCAGTTTAAATTGCTTCGCTTGGTTGACATAAGTAGATAGGCTAATGGAGGCAGCAGGGTTTGAACGCTCGACCGTCTGGTTATAAGCCTAGGACTTAACCATTACACCATGAAGGTAATCTATTAAAGCACTGTAAACGGGTTATAAAAAAATTGTTGACTAGCGACCACGTACTCATAACATAATACATGTCAGTAATTTCATATTATCAGATATGATATTCATTATTATTATTAATTTTAGATATAAATATAAACGTTATACATTATTATTATTAATTTTAAATATAAATGTAGACATTATAGTCGTTAAAAATATAGTAACATCAATTTATTTATTAAAATAAAAATAACCCAGAACTAAATTATTAATATCAAGAAATTTATTTAAAAAAACATTTCAATTCTAAATGTCTCATTTGTACATCTCATATTGCGAATTAAATTAATTCACGGTATCATTTGCATATCTCATCTCTCATTTGCATATCTCATCTCTCATTTACATAGCTCATCTCTCATTTGTACATATCATTTTTTTTGCTAATTAAATTAATTCACGGTATCATTTGCATATCTCATCCCAATAATAATTAATTAACATTTATATTGATAATGAATTCAAATAAATTCCTGAAAACACTCTAAATAGAATACGACTAACAAGGCCCGCATTTAACTATATCTCATCTGCATATAACATTTCAACTACAGACATTCCTAAAATATAAATCTATTAGTCATAACATTTAAAATGTGTAACATAATTAATATGTAGAAACTTGTCATTTCTCATTATTGATTTCACCTCAGTTCTCAGAACCGGATCTATAAGGATTATCTGTACGCCAACAAGAAACCTCAAGTAAAATGTATTGTTTCATCCGATGCCCGTCAAATATTTCTTATCATAACATACCATTATGTTCAAAACAATGCAAATATAATTACTTTCATATATATAGTCACTTGTTTAGTTAAAAATTATTTAAAATTTACAGCAAAGGAATTTTAAGCAGCAGATTTCTTAAAACATTGCTAGCTTGATACGTGTACTGGAATAATAATGTAAAAAGTGTTTATAAATATTTATATGCGATTGTTTAATTGATTTAATGAGAACCTTATATGGTTATATGTAGTAGGATGATGCGGTATAAAAAAAATCTATAGTGAATTATTTAAGCATCTATATTAATGCTCGAGAAGCTATTAACCCGACATGATCTTTATGAAAGCAAATCAACTTTTATTGCTTTATATATCATAAACGCGTTGTTAGTGTAAGCTATTAAAAAGCCGTAATTAATATTTCTTAATATCAAGTCTAGCGTTTTACAAGAAACGGTTATCATCTAATTGTTATCATACACGGATTAAACTAAACTATATATTAAGAAATATTAATTACGGCTTTTATAGCATCTTACAGGAAAAAAGATTACATTCAATCAGTATCGCAACATATATCATTAACTAGATATCATAAATAAATATATTATATATCGAAGGTAGAGTAAAGACATGAGGATATCCATCGTTTGACTAATGTCTATTTATTAAAAACAAATAAGTTATGAAATGAAGCAGGGAGTCTATTCAATGAACAATGCTAATACTTTTATGATTTTTCTAACCTATAGATCTGCAGTTAGAAACTCAAGCCTGCTAAATGCTCACAATTCACTTACTCTATCATCATCATATTGTACAATACAAACATTCCATATTATTATTAAAATTTTATAAATAAAACGATAAAACAAAATTATAGTTTTTCACCTATTTCTATGTTAAACGTATTCATCGTATATGAAAGCACGTCCGTACGTGCTTTCAAGCAAGATCTAGAATGCTCCTACCCCTCAGAAGTGAAGGTCTTCAACAACTTCAGATCAGCAAATTAAAACTTGATAGAGTCAACATCTAACTCTGAATGTCATACAGAGCTATCAACTAAATCATATACAGCTTTTGCTTAATTGTACGAATAACTCGTTCAACTATTGAAGTCTTAATCACGGAATACGTAGAGTAATGATTTATGTTGTATTCATTCATTAACTTTAACTCGATATATACAAATTCATATATGAGAGAAATGTTATATATTTAAGTCAATACAGCCCTATAACTATCATTTATTGAGCTATACAAAGAGATTTATATCTACACTAAACTAAAGATTAATAGAAGTAATACATTCCTGATATCATAAGATAACGATAAAACACATGATTATTGTTAGAGTAAGGTCTAATTTAGGTAGTCAAATTGTAGGTAATCGAATTGTAGGTACATATCATGATATGATATCATACAATTATATTCTAGTAAGAATTGTAATAAAGTCACTGCTATAAATAACAACATTCTTTATCACGATCATCTATCATTATCATAATCATCTAATGTCATGCAGAGTCAGCAGCTAGCTCCTAAGTTCGTATATGCGAGAATCGGTATTATATAACACACACATCAGTCTACATTCATTGTTCTAATATTGATAGGAACTTTCTAGAATCTATAAAGTTGTACTACATATATTCAACTAATTTGAATATACGATAACGGATACTCATTATACTTCTATGCACACAATCGAGGTATCAGTACACTCCAACCACGTGATCAAGGTTGTAGTATTCAAATCAAGCTTCCTAGCCCCTATACAAGTATTCTAGAACACATAGTATTCATCACTAAACGTATTCTTCATATATGAAATCATAAAGTTCGAGTCTAACTACTGACGAGGTGAAAGAATCGGTGCAATCGGTTTATGCCCATACCAGGCTCCCTATGCTTATTCTAAATGTCTTAACAGAATAAAAAGGGTGAAATGAATATAACTTATAGGATTTAATCAAACTAGAAAAATATCGATATATCCTACGTTGAAAAAATAATTATACTATGTAAGCATCGATACGCTACATATGATTGCGAGCCTGAGTATAAGCATAAACCCTATACTACAGATTTTTATCCTTTTTTCATTATATCTACTACAGACGAGGTGAAGAATAGGTACATTTAACATGCATATGCTACAATTATCTAATTTTCTATTTTTCTAGACGTAATGTAATTTTGAACAGATTTTAACCCTTTTCGTTATATCTACTACCCTTGTAAGCGATTTCTACATATACGTTCTTATTGTTTATACACCATATAGATATTCGTCGCCATATTTAAACGTTATTTTACAATATATCATACATTTTCAATAGCTTCGAAATACGCAGATATGTAATAATGTACTATATACTCTTGTAGGATATTCATCGTATCTATAGTAAACTCGTATGATTACTAATCTGTAACCATTTTCGATACCTCCGAAATATAAGTCTATAACATATGTTTGTAATACGTCTTTATAACATTGAAACACAGGGTAGTTACCTCTTGCAATATCTAATGTTATGAGAACCCTGAAGACTTAACCTGAAGAAATAAATCAGATAAATATTTTACTTTTTATTGAAACGATAACTTTGCATACTAATATATGAAAATAATATAATGTATAACGCCTGATAAATAAAATTGAAATTATTCTTATTCTTTTACAATGAAATGTGTTTTGAAAAACATGATGAAACGTTATGTATATTAATGCAGGAGCTCTGTTAACGCATTCGTTATTTAGAGATTCACTTATAAGTACACTATCAATTTAGCTGATTCAATAAAAATTTCGTTATTTTTAAAATTCCTAACAAGGGTTCAGGATTCTTTATCTGTTTTAGAATATTCAAAGACAATATATGTATAAATTATCGTGAGACTCCTGCTCTATATAAAACGCCATATATAAAATTAGAGATAAAAATTTATCCTGTGAAAACTCAAATATTCACGGAAATATATCAATCGGTACATATGACGATACTAATCAGTCTGACGCGGTATATATATTTTATATTATACAAACGGAGAGAAAAAAATAGATACAATCGGATTATGTTCATACCAAGCTCACCATGATTATTATAAACATCTTAACAGAATAAAAAAGGGCGATATGAATATAACTTATAGGATTTAATCAAACTAGAAAAATATCGATATATATCCTGTGTTGAGAAAATAATTATACTATGCGTTTAAATGTTTAAGTTCATCATAGCTTGCATCTCCTAAAATATGAGCGTTATACACATGTTTGAAATTCAATTCATCTTGCTTAAAGAGAATAAGTAAGTTAGAGTTGTCCCTAATCAGATGTTTGGGAATTTCGGTATTATATAACACACACATCAGTCTACATTCATTGTTCTAATATTGATAGGAACTTTCTAGAATCTATAAAGTTGTACTACATATATTCAACTAATTTGAATATACGATAACGGATACTCATTATACTTCTATGCACACAATCGAGGTATCAGTACACTCCAACCACGTGATCAAGGTTGTAGTATTCAAATCAAGCTTCCTAGCCCCTATACAAGTATTCTAGAACACATAGTATTCATCACTAAACGTATTCTTCATATATGAAATCATAAAGTTCGAGTCTAACTACTGACGAGGTGAAAGAATCGGTGCAATCGGTTTATGCCCATACCAGGCTCCCTATGCTTATTATAAATGTCTTAACAGAATAAAAAGGGTGAAATGAATATAACTTATAGGATTTAATCAAACTAGAAAAATATCGATATATCCTACGTTGAAAAAATAATTATACTATGTAAGCATCGATACGCTACATATGATTGCGAGCCTGAGTATAAGCATAAACCCTATACTACAGATTTTTATCCTTTTTTCATTATATCTACTACAGACGAGGTGAAGAATAGGTACATTTAACATGCATATGCTACAATTATCTAATTTTCTATTTTTCTAGACGTAATGTAATTTTGAACAGATTTTAACCCTTTTCGTTATATCTACTACCCTTGTAAGCGATTTCTACATATACGTTCTTATTGTTTATACACCATATAGATATTCGTCGCCATATTTAAACGTTATTTTACAATATATCATACATTTTCAATAGCTTCGAAATACGCAGATATGTAATAATGTACTATATACTCTTGTAGGATATTCATCGTATCTATAGTAAACTCGTATGATTACTAATCTGTAACCATTTTCGATACCTCCGAAATATAAGTCTATAACATATGTTTGTAATACGTCTTTATAACATTGAAACACAGGGTAGTTACCTCTTGCAATATCTAATGTTATGAGAACCCTGAAGACTTAACCTGAAGAAATAAATCAGATAAATATTTTACTTTTTATTGAAACGATAACTTTGCATACTAATATATGAAAATAATATAATGTATAACGCCTGATAAATAAAATTGAAATTATTCTTATTCTTTTACAATGAAATGTGTTTTGAAAAACATGATGAAACGTTATGTATATTAATGCAGGAGCTCTGTTAACGCATTCGTTATTTAGAGATTCACTTATAAGTACACTATCAATTTAGCTGATTCAATAAAAATTTCGTTATTTTTAAAATTCCTAACAAGGGTTCAGGATTCTTTATCTGTTTTAGAATATTCAAAGACAATATATGTATAAATTATCGTGAGACTCCTGCTCTATATAAAACGCCATATATAAAATTAGAGATAAAAATTTATCCTGTGAAAACTCAAATATTCACGGAAATATATCAATCGGTACATATGACGATACTAATCAGTCTGACGCGGTATATATATTTTATATTATACAAACGGAGAGAAAAAAATAGATACAATCGGATTATGTTCATACCAAGCTCACCATGATTATTATAAACATCTTAACAGAATAAAAAAGGGCGATATGAATATAACTTATAGGATTTAATCAAACTAGAAAAATATCGATATATATCCTGTGTTGAGAAAATAATTATACTATGCGTTTAAATGTTTAAGTTCATCATAGCTTGCATCTCCTAAAATATGAGCGTTATACACATGTTTGAAATTCAATTCATCTTGCTTAAAGAGAATAAGTAAGTTAGAGTTGTCCCTAATCAGATGTTTGGGAATTTTCGTATATGTTTGACCTAAATAAAATGAATCAACACCCTTTATGTCTACCCATGCTAAAATATTGTCTATTTCTTTTTCTTGTTTATCAGAAATTATATCATCAAAATGAATACTGAATTAGGTTTCACATCATTAGGGGTGATTACATCATCGTTTTCGCCATATTTAGGTTGAAATAAAGACTTGACGTATAAGTAGATATTTTCAAATTTTAAGGAATTTATTTGAATTCATTATCAATATAAATGTTAATTAATTATTATTGGGATGAGATATGCAAATGATGCCGTGAATTAATTTAATTAGCAAAAAAATGATATGTACAAACGAGAGATGAGCTATGTAAATGAGAGATGAGATATGCAAATGAGAGATGAGATATGCAAATTATACCATGAATTAATTTAATTCGCAATATGAGATGTACAAATGAGACATTTAGAATTGAAATGTTTTTTTAAATAAATTTCTTGATATTAATAATTTAGTTCTGGGTTATTTTTATTTTAATAAATAAATTGATGTTACTATATTTTTAACGACTATAATGTCTACATTTATATTTAAAATTAATAATAATAATGTATAACGTTTATATTTATATCTAAAATTAATAATAATAATGAATATCATATCTGATAATATGAAATTACTGACATGTATTATGTTATGAGTACGTGGTCGCTAGTCAACAATTTTTTTATAACCCGTTTACAGTGCTTTAATAGATTACCTTCATGGTGTAATGGTTAAGTCCTAGGCTTATAACCAGACGGTCGAGCGTTCAAACCCTGCTGGCTCCATTGGTTTTTATAAAAAAATATAGCGGGTTGCCTATCTACAGGCGCATAGAAAACTACTATACCGATTATATGACGTCACCGACTGATGGCAGCAGAGTGAATTCATATCTATGGGCGGGAAATCCAAGTTGGGAATGAGGAGAGAGAGGGAGATGAGAGATGAGATATGCAGATGATCCCGCGAGATATAAAAATGATCCGCTAATGACCCCGCGAATTAGATTAATTAGATCGTGATATGCAAATAATACCGTTAATGATATACACATAACACCGCGAATGATATGCAAATGAACCTCGAATTTCGCGGATGACCTCGAGACGCGAGCCGACGCCATCTTGGATTTTTGATCTTTTCGCTAAATCGGACCTTCATAAGAAATAACATGGGATTTTGCGCTAGAACGAACATAGCCTATCTACTGACATAGTGGTTTTATGCTTTACTAAAATGCATGTCTCTAACCATCAGACATCTTTTGCTACAAAAATAAATAATAATATTACTTACATTGTTTTTCAAAATAATAACTCAGGTTTAATATTATATTTCAAACAATTTAAACACATCTATGAAATAAAAGGTAAGTATGCTTTGTTTTACAAAATATTTAATCAAATGTCAGAAACTATTTTTATTATAAGAGGCACGATATTTTCCGGTAATAGAAATGATGTTGTATGCACCTCGTGTGGGATTGATTCTGCGGTCTCGGGAAGTTTTTTAGATCTCATCTAGAGACTCATTGTAAAACATCTTCCTGACCGGTACAATTTGTTTTTCAGACAGCGTAGTCATTTTGATAAAAGCTTGAAGAAAGTGAACTATTAAATGGACCCACATATGCAGCAAGGAAGAAGTCGCAAATTACAATATCCGAAAAATTCAGTGTCAAAGTTAAGTCTTTCCTATTGAATCTTATGTAAGATAGATTGGTTTAAATCTAATTATACAGTGCTATTAAATTAAAATCCAATGTGTGCAAAGTACTCTATATTGCATTTAAAAATAATCAAGTAAAAGCATGACGCATGCATAGGCAACCAATTATATAACACGCTATTTTTATACGATTTATATTGCATATTAAATAAATAGCACTGTATAAATATTTCAGCTGCATACCGATGTCCCGCCTAAACATGGTCAAGATCTAACTTTCCTTGCATTCCACAGAACGCAATTTCACAAAACTGATCAAAATGTGAAACTCCCCCATTCAGAATTTAATACAGTTTTGTTCCACCGATAGGTTATACCTTAAACCTGATATAGAAATAGTGGCTGTGAAAAAATGACTAAATCAATGTCTACTTGACAGAATTAACCAATGATAACAGTACTAGGTTATTCTCTTTGGAAGGCAGATGAACAAAAATTCAGAAGTTTTCTGAACGTCTTCAGGCATATTCCAACCAAGACAGAAAAAAAGAAATAATGACAGAAGACATTGTTTAAGGAACTGAAGAGATCAAACTTGCCACACACGCATAGGTGAAGCATGCGATCAGAAACAATAACCTAATCCTTAATAAATAAAATCCTAATAACCAGAGAATAACCTGGAAGAACAGCTACCGAAAAAAGCTGTAATTACAATCACCAAATGCTGCATTTTTAGACTAAAATATGTACATAGTCTGTAAAAAGTGGCGGGGTTATCATGATACCAAAGCCAAGAAAACCACCACTTGAGGTTACATCCTAGTCAATCTTAATGAGAGAAAAACGATCATCACTGTGGCTTTCGGAGTAAACACATGACAATTGATCAAGTCCATAGAATAACCAATAACATAAAAAATTAGAAGAGAAAAAAGATTGTTCTACAATATTTCTGAAACTGGCGCAAGCATTTTATATGATGGATATATTTGACATGAGGGACTATACTACAAGTTGAAAATAAATTCCCAAGCAAACAACGAAGTACTGAAATAATATTTATAATAGCAAGCTTCTTCTGTACAAACAAATATTAACTTATATGGCCAAACAGTATTTAACTCTGGGGTTGTATTAAACAAAGCAATGTATACACTGTACAACTATTCTGAACAAAGTCCTAAAGCACACCGATGTACTCTGGTAGAGTTGGGAATAAGATCTCAACAGGGAGACTTGGAAGTGGAAGTTGTAATTATCAACATCCAGAGATCTGCATAGAAACACAAGAAAGGCTCCGCGGATAAGCACACGGAACAAAAAAATCTCATCAGAAACATCTGGGATTGTACAAGTAGAGACGGTAATGGACACCTATTATAAGATACGAATATTAAGTCTAAGGTCGAGGTCAGATGGCCAGGCCAGAGAGCGGGTACAATAAAAAATGGAAAGAGTATTATGTATTCCGAAAAGAGGAAAGGGAGCCAAGGTCAGTGGTGCAGGCATCCTTCTGTTCAAACAAGCTAAAAGGAGCACCATAGAATGGTTACCTATTAATGACAGGTTGATACTTCCCTGTTCCACACAAAAGTTATAAGTGTAACTGAAGTAGCAGACGAAGACGCAAAGGAACGTTGTTATGAGCAATTGATGGAGGAGACAAGGAAAGGTCACAGGATCGTAGTAATAGGCATTCTAAACGCAAAACTTGGTGATGACAACAAAGATTTATAAAATGCTATGAAAAATACGGTATGGGGAACAAAGACAACAAAAAAAGAAACTAACTTAAAGACAAAATGGCAGCAGGCCCTGATAGTATATGTGCAGAATTATTAAAAGTAGAGAGAGTATATCGCCCTAATTTCAACCTATCTTAGAAAAAGTATGAAATACAGAAACAATAGCAAAAGAATGAAAGGAAGACAAAAGGGAGATTACTATCTCCTGATGCGACAACTGACGCAGCATCACAATTCTAAATAGCATTAACAAGATTGTTGCTTAGATTTTAGAAAATAGGATAGAAGAAGTAATAGAGCTTAAACTACGCACAATGCAGGTAGGATTCTGGTCCAATAAGTCTTGCACTGACAACATAAACAGCCAGAATGATACAGGAAGAAACCTAGTGTAATGTAGCCATCAAATTCCTATCAGCACAAGAGTAAAACAAGAATATCACCACTATTTTTAACATTGTCTTAAACTGAAGAATAAGAATAACTCAAACTTTCAAACGAATGGAATAAGATGAGATTTTCAAAATTACTTCAATGATCTTGTTTATGCAGACGGTATTGTCTTGTTGTGACGCATCTTCTCAGATATGCAGACAAAATTCAACAAAATTATAGTTATGTAAGACCATGCGAATAAGTACTATGAACCAACAGCTTTTTTAATTTTGTTACCTGGATAGTTTTATAACTAAAGACGGAAGTAGAAACACAGGCATAATACAAAGAATAAAAAAGCAAGAATTCGGAATGCTAAGAAAGTATGGAACTTTTCACATCTCGCAAAATCTTCATATTTTTCATATTAATATTAAGTCCATCTTACTAGTACATGGCTATGAAACGTGTCAGATGACTCAAAACTTAGAAACCAAACTAGATGTATTCCTGAATCGATGCCTAAGTAAGGTTATGAAAATAAAGTGGCCAGATTATGGTGTATGATAAAACAGATAGAACTGAAACTAGAATTAAGACAAAGAAGATGGAATTCGATATAACAAATACTCAGAAGATAGCTAAACAACATAGCAAAAAAGCTCCTGATTGGAACTTCCAAGGAAGTTGCGCTCGAAGATCCAAAGTGACATGCAAGGGAAGCCGTGGCAAGAAATGAAAATCATGCATAAAATAGAAAGAGATGGAGGCTATTCACTGACACCCTATGCTTCAGTTACGAAACCAATGGACTGTATAAAGTAATTTAGGTTAGGATAGATTGAACTAGATTGTAATTACATGAAATGTTGTTGCGTGCTAATTTCGTAGCACTCTATATAGCTATGCGTTTGCGCTGAATTGTATAGCGTTTAGGGATTTTCGCATTCTCCCTCTTTTTGGTTGCCATTTTGTTTGAAACTAACGTCCTGTTTTTTCGATTAGAGACTTCACTTCGTTTGGACGTTTGTCAAGCTAGTTCTTTAAAAAAGAATATCTAGTGGCATCGCCGTTAAATTAATCTTCCTTTTTGTGTTGAGAAATGGGAATTGCATTGGTGTAGATCTACGGTTAATTTTGGGCGACGATTTCCATTTTGATTGGTACCGTAAGGGATTTTTCCACTAATTCTTTTTGGAGGCTAGGAGCACGTTCTCGATTTGACATTTAATCCTCGTTAGCCGGTAACTATCTCTTAAGGTCACATTCCACCAAAGACCTTTCATTTTTGGTTTATCTTGCTTATCTTATATCTTCTTGGTTATCTTACCATAAGTACATACACTTCATTGTAAGTGTGGGTTGTTAAAACACCACTACATTTGACCTGGTTGGTGGCGTTCCTCTTCGGAGTGAAAGAAGACACCTGTATCATGAGTCAGTTAGAATTATAGCAAGTAGTTATATCAGAATTAGGGTTTGACAATCCTTTTACTGTAACTAATGCTTTACCGTATATATTTGTAAATTATAATTATGAAGTTTAGTCAGATTTAAAGTAACTAGTCAGTCGCATGAATTCTCATCCATGAACCTCATTAAGAATTAATCACTTGTATATTGAGGTGATATTTGTGGATAAATAAAAATATATTTATTTAATATACCCCACAATTTCTTCTTTCTCCCAATAGACTGACTCGGGTTTAATTCGATAGAGCATGAGATAAATGAAAAATAAAAAAATCTTATTGACTCTTGTGCCTGGAAGAAAAGAACTTCCTACCAATGCACTCGGACTTCTGCAACTGGACAACAGCAAACTAAACTCTATATGTGAAAAAAATGGATGCTTGCATACACATCAAATAAACACATAGATAAATTGAAACGCAGTTTTTATTTTTATTTATGATAAATAGAAAATCTAATTCGAAAGAGAAAATAAAAAAATACTTAAACATAAAAGTTAAAAAATGGAAAATCTTAATCTTAAATATTTGTTACCAACCTGACATGGGGGTTGTAACTGGTGTCCATTTGAACAAACTGACATCAATTAAGTTTATCAGATAAGAAAAATATTTACAATTTCTAAATAAATTCATCTAACGAAAAATCAATTATTTTTGTGAATAAACAATTTAATCTAACACTCAATTAAGAAAGTAAATTCTAAATATCTTAAATAATTATCTTTATGATTTTGTTATTTTGAAAACTTGTATATTATATGTCAATATCCACTTTCTTTAATGTTTATAGTACCATCGGTAATATAGGCATCTTCCAAACAGCTGATCTTCGTTCCATTCAAAGTCAAAACCAAATTGTTAAAATGGAAATCAATAAAAATCTTCTTTAATTCTTGTTATAAATAAATCGTTCATAATGCCCAATAATTGTTTAAACGTGAAAATAAATCCTCTTTGAATTATATAACAGGTTAATATTCCATACTCAATCCACTTAGAATATTATTAACGTTTGTTTACAAACATAATATCATATGGTTGTATGTATTACTACAAAAACAATCTAACTGATCGATATGCCTTTTTATATTTATAAATTCAAACTTTTCATGTAAAAATTGAGGTTACGTCTGCATGAAACTCATCCTTCTATAATTTCTATTTAAAATTGATAAATCTATCTGTAACCTAACATGTAGCTTTTAGATTAAATAAACCTAAGATCCTAGCATGTCTATCTATTTATTTTATTTAATGCATGAAATAATTATCTTTGTGTTTACGATCAAATCGTAGTCTTAAAATACTTCAAAATTTCAAATCGTCTAGTAAAATTTTCAATCTGATGATTCCATATCATTTCAATATATATAATTAGTTTGTGCCAAGGCTATGATCCTTGATAACCACACTTGATAATCTGTATTAACTATTTTACCTGATAATTTGTTCATTCAATAACAAAGCATTGTATCTCTTATTGAAGGGTTATTATTTTTTTATGTGGGGTTATTAGGGTTTATATTTACAGCTTCCAAGGAACCACTATTAAGGGAAAGTCGACCACATTGGTAGTAGTCGCAAATGTGTCGTTCTTTTCAGATTTTGTCGGTTAATACTGTAGCTATCTCAGACGATTCTTGTCGCCCATTGCAGAACACCTCTTGTGAGACCCACGACCTCACAGTAGCTGGCTGGCAGCAAACAAACTTAACTGCGGTTAATAGTTGTTACCGTTTCCCAATTAGTGATCCCCATTTTGTGGGTAACAATGTCAGACCTGCTTTGTTCAAAGAAATATTCTGCACATATTCAGATACTTTTCATTACAATGTAACTAGATTAGCAAACTCACAAAAGTTAACTGACTGATCCTGTAAACTTTATTCTGCAATACATGTAACAACATTCAAGTTTGAAAGTTTTCATGTAACCGGGTGACCTATTAAAAATATATTATTATGGTTTAATCATCTATTTAACTTTTGAAACCACGCATTTTTATTCGGGTTCTATTTAGTTTAAATCTACAATCTAATCTCAAGTCAACAAGAAAAATTAATTAAAGTGATATTGACGGAGCCCGATTAATTTTAAATGCCACAACCAGGCTAATTTAAAAACCAGACTCAAAAGAGTACTTTGAAATCCTGCATAAGACCAACAACTGCTTTGAAAGACTATTGATAAGTCTATTGATAAAATGCTTTCGCGTTTTTCATGACCAAGTTCGATCTCGTACTGCTGGTGAATGACGTCTGGAATGTGAATACGCTCAGAAAATCCTGTTCGGAAGTCTTTTCACATTTTTATATATTTTTTTTCTCTTCTTTATTTGAATAGCTGAAAGAATTTTAAACTGAAAATGTCTCGGTTCTCGATATAACTCAATCAAACCATTGCGTTGTATGATATAGCGCGTTATTGGGAGTTTTTCATACTAAATTACCCAAAAATAATTCAAAGACATTCCAATTTTTAAAATACTGTTAGGTACACCTAAACCTGTTAATAATAATTTGTATTTATGGTTTAACCAATCAATAAGAGAAATGCTGGAGTATTTTAAAAAAGCCTCTCTCTTGCGTTTAACCAAAGAAATTTGATTATGTCAATCAGATGAATAATTATTTTTTAATTTTCTTTTATGTTTTTTAAATTCTTTTACCTAAAATCGTCTCAAAAAATGTAATACCTTCAAACATCAAGGAGCCTCCGTTACGTTTCTCTTCTCTGGGAATTTATATCAATTCTCTGACAGACATTTTAATTAATTACTTTCCCTTTTGGGGATGCTGCTAACAAAAGCTATCACGGACTTAAATTGCTAATGGTTTGTGTAAAACTGAAAGATTAATAAATAATGAAGTAGACGAATCTGGAGAATTTAAATTTGTTTGAGGTAAAAATAAACGAACTACTATATAGATCTGCTTTTAGTACGAGTAATCGTTGTAATAGCATTTGCTTAAAAGTAGAGTTTCTTTTACTTCAGATACTTAATTAAT
The DNA here is from genome assembly GCA_929113105.1 of Agrypnus murinus. NCBI lineage: Eukaryota > Metazoa > Arthropoda > Insecta > Coleoptera > Elateridae > Agrypnus > Agrypnus murinus. Next base: position 111,651,701 of record OV816026.1, on the reverse strand, counting down.
ACGATATTAGAAGGGGTTTAGCGTATCTTACTAGGAACTAGTAGACCTCATTCCAGACACACACACTATCGAATTAAAACCCCTTGGGACCCTAGATACACACACTAATTGCTGGATCCTTGCCAGATCAGGGAAGTCGGAATTAAGATAAGACATTTGAAGGTGATGACATGTGTCATAGTTAAAGAGTACCTACCTTAGAGATTATTGAATATTATCATTTATAAAATAACAGGAAAGGTTACATTATAAATAATGAAGTCTTTAAGCGTGTTTACCAAAAAAAGGAAGACATTTTTTCCTCCAGGACTAATTTTGTTTTCTCAAATACCTTGCAGATTTTAGAGCATTTTCTTTGTGGAATTTTATGAAACGAGTTTGAAAATACGCCAAGTTCCATAGTAATTTTTTCATAAATATACAGCAATACAACTCGTGCATAAAAGCATTGAGAAGGTCTAATAACTATATGTTATCTGCCACTAGTCCATCATCGCCGATTCTTACTAAATTATACACACAGTAAAAAATCAGCCCCGTGAACAATTTTTAGAGTACTGAGTAAAGATTTAAATTTATGTTAAAATTTAAAGTAGAAAAACATTTTTTTTACTCTATTCTTATAACAAAAATAATTCTTCACTACTGAAATGCATTTTCTTTCTATATTATTAATTAACTCTATATTAGATTGAATATTCAATCTAATAGTATTCTACTTTAAAAGTATAACAAAATCCAAAATTTTAATTTTGTTAGGAGAAGAAAAATCGTTAAAAAGTGATCTAAATTGGTAAAAAGATGTTTGCTAGTGTTGATGTCACTCTAGTTAGAATAAATAAAACGAATTAGCACCAATAAACACTTGACAGTGTATTTGGAAAGAGAAACGTGTGCACATTAACGACACTAACAAAAAATGGCGACAATCAGCTGTCTGCTGTATTTGACTCCGACATGCTGAATCTTTGAAATTTCAAAAGTTACTGAAATTGGTGGGAATTTTAAGATTTTACAAATCTTTCACTAACTTAACGTAGCTGTACAATTTAAAACCTAATGAACAAATAAGCAAAATTTAGAGATCAAAATTATATTTACTAGACCGTAAACAGGTATCAGTACATAAAAATAGTACCCACATTAAGTTTAGATTTGTAAGATTTTGAAATTCCAGCTAATTCTAGTAACTTTTTAAATTGCAAAGTTTTGACAGTTAACTTAGACAGCTGTTGATATTCACGTCTTTTTACTGCGTGGAATGTGAAACTTCGCAATTTGTTTTAATAATTAATATAAGGTAACTTAAAACAATTTTACTTGTTAAACATTTTATTAATACATATATTATTTTATAATTTTAGTAATTACTGTTATTTATGATGAGTAAGACGGGAGCACTTGGAAACTTGACATGTTCAACAGAAAAAGCTTTTTTAAATCATTCATATTCAGTGTTTTATTCCCAAAAAATAAACATAGATATTATGAAATTAGGTGAGTTAAAGCAATAATTATAATTGTATTTAATTCGCAGAACAAAAGAGTAACTACATCATAATTAGTAGTAATTTTGAGCTTTGGCGTGTTCACGGAGTGCTGCAAGGGAATCTTCTAATAGTAATTTCATGAGAGTTGGCAGGGATCACGAACAGTAGTTCACTCGAATAACATTTAACAACCATACCATGGACCAAGAAAAACAATTTCGAAGTAAAGGTTCCGCGGTGTCCTTTAACCAAAATAGAAGTGTCCCAACTGGGCTCGTATACATTTTTTTCAATACGTTCTTATGTTTCAATTGTATATATACTTTTTATGTATGTTTGCATTGCAATAAATAAATAAATCACTTATTTGATTATTGGCCTTGACCTCGAAAAAGTACACTATTTTCTCTCTAAAATTTCAATCTAATTATACAAAAGTTTTATAACAATCCACTCTAAAGAGGTAATATTTTTCCCAAGTAGAGTAAAAGATTCAAAAATCGAAAGTAAAATCTTACTTCGAAACAATTAGAAATTTGACTGTTTTAGTGTAAAAAAGATATTTAATTGTTTTAGAGTGTAATAAATGTACACTAACATTGTATTGAAGTTAACTCTAGCGTCTACACGAAGGTACAGATTAGATATTTCACTCTAAATGTATTGGACCTAATCACACACTTTTTAGAGTGGTCTGGTGTTTTAATTTTACACTAAATTTTTTACTGTGAAATACAATACAATGCAATACAAATGCAGTACAAAGGCCCAATCGAGCCCAATGAATAAATTTGCCAAAAATCCGTAATACATAAAACTCAACCCTCTTAGTGTTGGACATTTGTTAATCGAGTGACTGAGTGATGATTTATGAGTAAATTAATTATTACGTACTTGTAGTCATGAGTGTGATAAGTAATAATGATCACTTGCGTCGATGATTACATGAGTGAGCACTAGGACTTTTTTTCAGATTTAAAAGCCTATGGTGACAAACGATGAACTTTTGCCTATAACTGTCACAAATGACTTTCATTTGGTTAGATTGTGAAAAAAAACTTTGCACCTAACGCGATATATATTAGGCATCACAAGAAAATTCTGCTGTTTACAAATCCTATATTTGAAAACGAATATAGCGTACAGTAAATTACAAAAATTGTTTTAAATTTCTGAATTACTGTTTATGTTCAGATATTTGTCAGTTTTGCAAGTGCTGTTAAGCTCTTCCAGCAGCTTTACAGCCACGGCCACCATATTTGAACGAGGCACATCAAGCACTGATCGTTCCTAGATCTAACGGGTGGAAAAAACTTAAAGCCTTAGGACACTTCAATTTGAACATTGCATGTGTCCTCTAAATAGTGCTGATTTGAAAACCATGCATTTTTCTCTCATTGATCTCTCCATTTCGGAATGAGATCAGTGCATCAGTACAATCAGTGCATAGGTGCCCGTGAATTCCACCTAACACTTTGAAGGGAGGGCAGCATTCGCCATTTCAATTATGGTCGTTTTTCCTCCTGCTGTTAAAAATTATATGCTTCACGCAGTTCAAACAGAAACTTGAAGTCATTTCTCTATTCTGGGTAGTCACCCTTTACTATCTTTTCTGTGCCAGAATAGCTTTTTTGTAAGTCCTCATATTCTCACAAAACATCTTGAAAGAATTGATAGTTGATGCTGGGTGACCTTGAATTTACTGTGAAGAAAAATCCATCTAGTGCTGTAGAATCAGGCTGAGAATATGATTTTGACACCCAATGAACTGAGGCTGTAAACTTAGACCCTTTTGTCTGGACTGTTTCTGAAATATAACAAAAATATCACTTTTGTGACCCGTATTGACTACTGTGGTGTTAGAAATTATCATTTTGACATTCCTGCCTGCATTGTATTCATCCAGCAGGGCTTGCAGTGGGATAAAGATGTCTTCAGCTGATCCGGTTCCACAAACCAAAACGCCAAGATGTAGAGTTCTTACATAATTCTTCAAACAGACCACCTGTTATTCTTTATTGTCAATTCTCTTCCCATCAAAACGCATGCGGAATTCCTATTCACCGAAAAAGTTCTTTCAGTCGTTTCTTGACTTGTTCTGCATTATTGATCATTCGACGCCAAATTCCCGATTGCAACCTAGAGTCCTCGCGTCGACTCTGGTAACTTTACTGTCCGAATTTATGTTATGCAGCATTCCCAATACATCAAGAATGAAATGATATTGGGTACGTGAGGTTTTCACATGATCAAAAGAAAATAACACCACAAAACTAACGTACAGGCAAAACTTCATCAAAAGCAACATCAGGAAAATTATTACTTATTTTGAAAAAGGTTCAAAAGTGATAACCCCAGTGAGCATTCATAACTCATTAGTCGTTACTTGAGTAACTGTTACTGTAACAAGTAAGATTAATTTTAAATAAAGTTTAAAATTGAAAACTACAAGAAAATGCGTTGAGGTAGAAAGTTTAGATTATAAAAACATAATGTAAAGCAGTGATTCCCAAAGTGGTCTATATCGACCCCCAGGCGTCGACGACGACTTGCAAGGGCTTCATGTCAGCAAAAAAAAATTGGGGGTCCATGAAACGAAAATGAGGGGTCAACGATAGTGGATATCATATAAGCAGGTCGTGGCATTAATTTTGGCATTCCATAAATGGAATAATCCATATACACAGATAGTACCTATTTACTTCCATAATACTACCTTAATTTGACCCACTATAGTCTAGTGGTTAGCCACAAAAACAATATATGTGGCTATGTGGGTTCGAGGCCTGAGGAGGAAAGGAAGTTTCATTTCTGTTGAAAACGGGTCAAAATCGGTTTGCGAGCCGTAAATTAAAGTGAGTATCACTATACCAACTGTCAAAAATACATTTGAAGTCGATGAATTTGCAAAAAATCAATATCAGGTAAGCAGGGGGTCTACCCAAAACCGTGGTGGTCCACGTGACAAAAAAGTTTGGGAACCTCTGATGTAAAGGTTTGAACAATGCAAAAATCAAAATTATACAGATATGCAAAAATCAAAATTATACAGATATGTAAAAAGTATTGAACGAAGTGAAATTACGTCCAAACGGCTTGACGATTGAATTTGATATTCGATACGATTAAATTGTCCTTAAAAATGATTATAATTTTTATTTATTTTTTACATCACTTTGTCGGACTGTAAATTTTTTAAATGACAACTTGGATTGAACTTGGTATCATTTGAAAAGTATTTACTTTATAGTAGTGTTGGGTTCGCGATACCACCCGCGTATCACGACACTTGCGAATCGAAACCATTAGCCGTGTGAAGTGTCGACTCCTTCACGACTCTTTAACGATACTTCGCATTTACACATCATGCATGCGCTAGTTCATATAATATAATTGAAACGAGCAGTCAAGATTCATAGCTAATACGTAAATCATAAACTAGGGATTAAAAAACAATTAGGTTTATGAGTAAATTCTGTTATGGTTATATATTTATGCATTAAGTACATTAAAAGACATTAAATTATTTATACACCGCATTCGTTCTAACATTTGCTATAGAAAATTACGAGTATGAAATCTGAAAATCTGAATATGCCAAATAGTTCGTTCTCGAATAAAAGTCGGTGAGATTAATAGTTGCAAAACAATTTAAATAATTTGTTATTATTCTTTTATTCGAAAAACGTACAAGAAATAATACATTACAAATAAAAAATAAAGATACCCAATTAATAAGACAATGTCTTATTAATTGGGTATCTTTATTTTTTATTTGTAATGTATTATTTCTTGTACGTTTTTCGAATAAAAGAATAATAACAAATAAAATTTAAAAAAAAGTTATGCTTGTAACGGGGTTCGATCGTGCATTCCACCAGCCCGTATAGTTTAGCAAGCCACGGTTTGCCATCGAACCACGGAGGCGTGCGTCAACTTTTCAGGTTTCGGCTTTTAAATTAATGTTTTGCAAATAATTCATGAATTTATAATTTTAACTAAAAAATCTACAACAAAATAGTTTTATATGTACGTCTTATTCAATGATTGTTGGCCAGTTCAACAAATCTGCCTTTAATTTCTTTGTAAGAATGATCAAGCAACTTCGAATTACACTCTAATAAGAGCGATACTGTTCGACACGAAGTGTCGCGACACTTCAAGTGTCACGACCACGAACAGTATCACGACACTCGACACCCAAGTTCCCATCACTACAGTTTATAGGTATAATAAGGTTCATAATAAGGTAGTTAATCTTAAAATAATAAAGAAATAGTGGAAAATAGACTTTTAATAGTATATTAGTACGAATTGTATACAGTATTCTTTCTTCGACCATAACTGATTTGGTACTACTAAGTGGTGTTTGTAAAGCTGTTATCAGCTGTAATCTCAAACTGTAAACTAGGTGATGACATTCCTTGGCAACTCCTAGATTTTCTTTCGACGAGACCGTTTCGACGAGATAGTTCGCCGCAATGACACTTCGTCCCGGAGACAATTCGGCACAGGGACATTTCAGTTCGGCGGAAAATATTCCACCCTACATATAAGTAGTACTACGACATTATTTGGAGAAATTGTCTAGTATTATTTTCATAATTACATCAACAAAATGATAATAAATACAGTATTCGATAAATACAGTATCATGAGAAAAAACTCAATATTTACCAATCAACAAAAGCTCGTATGTACTGCCAAAGGGCTTATCAATTATTGTGTGAGTATTCTCTATTATAATTGTACTTAGTGCTGTTTAATTAGCTAGTAGAAATTCTTTGGCAGCGCCGTCCTTTGGATTTTGAGGCCCCGGGTACAAATATTTAGTGGGGCCCCAGTAAGTGCATAAATAAATATACAGGGTGTAACTAATATAACTATAAACTTCGTAATGAGGGGTAGCTGTAATAGAAGATTCAGAACAATGCACGAACATAATTGTTAGTACAGGGTCATCAAGATTGTTCACAAGCCACGTGACCATACATCTACTGTTATATAAGCAACACATCTGACACTATTGGTAAGCCTGGCAAGTAGTATTAAAACTGAGTTTTCCAGTGGTGTAGCATTACAATTACAAGTCTATATTTCAAAAGAAAACTTAAAACTAATTGAACTAAACAATACACAAGATTCACAACCCTAATATTTACACTATACAGGACTATAATACAAAACTAAACAATAATAATAATTTTCTAAAAGTTAATAAACACGACCACGAGGAACAACAACAACAACAACGAACGCCAATGGTTAGTGAGGTTAGAAAGTAAGATGGAAGTGTTCGTTTTGCAGTACTGGCAACGCCAAAAAAATTAATTTGGCGCCACTTTTAAAATTAGTAGTCACGTGGCTTGTGGTTTTTGTTGATGACCCTGTAGGTACTTCCGTTAACAAAATGCTATGACGCGACTCTACTGTTTATCTTGAAGTCTCGAGAAATAAGGCTGAACTGAACTGTCTGCGAAAAGAAATCAATCCTTTCTACAGCGAACTATTAGCCTATTACCTTTTAAATATACAATAGGCCTTAGTAATTGTCTATTAGGTAATTGTACATAACTCATTGATCGAACTTTAGGGAGTTCCTTCCCGCCTTTGAGACATGCCGAAGCATGAATTGAGATACGCTCAATTAGCGCACAAGAAACACGAATCGTGTGCTACCAGTTACTCACTGGTGGGAGCGAGATACTATCCATACTCTACTAGCTATCCAGGCTAGCACCAGAGCGATAAACGTGTTCATCCGTCGGCTCCATCTCCGAGGAGGATGTGAGGGACGTATCACACGACCAAGGAGATTTCACCTCGTCCAGCTTCGGACTATTCCCCCAACATACTGTCCCAAGATGTTGGGAGGCACTGCCCGATCGAATCCAACCTCATTTCTGGCAGGACTTGGTTTTTAAATGGTTTTACCACCCCGATCTACCAATATATAGGCTTGGTGGGCCCTCGACAGAGCTTCGTTCGTAAGTCTACACGTTATAGACTCCCAGCGTGTACCTTGATGAGGTGAAGTTGTCTTGATTGTGAGAGGCTATGTATTCGCTTCAACTTTCCTTAAGTGTAATGGCTTTTAGAACTTCTCCCAGTCACTGTACCCATCCGCAGTCCGGGTCATAGAGTGGTCGGGATAGCTCTTAAGCACAATTACCTGGCGGCATGCAGTTTCCCATAGGCATGAATTTACCCCTTCACACCGGGATAAACCTCACTTCGCTTCTCCTCCTTAAGATTCAGTCAAACAGCGGGTTCCTCAGGTGACTATAAATGACCTCGGTCAAACAGCGGGTTCCGTACGGTGACCATAAATGACCTTATCCAAGGCAAGACTCGAATTCGCCCACACCGGTATCATATTAGCAGGACTCCCCCTGATCGGTATAAGTAACCGTCGAGAATTCTCACGAATTTCTCTACCACACACTTGACCTGACTGCTTCATCCATTACCCAGTCATGTTTCCATGCCCAGTATCCAGGTTCCAAGGATAGGGTAGAAGACAGCGTTTTACGGGTGAACGTCGTTTGGTCTCCCGAACACCCCATGTCCCGAACACCCCAAGTCTGGAGAAGTAAGGCTAACTGTCCGCGAAAAAGAACTGAATCCTTTTCTACAGTGATCTATTAGCCTATTACCTTTAAAATATACAATAGGCCGTAGTAATTGTCTATAAGGTATTTGATACATGACTAATTTAACTTGAATAATGAATAATGAACTTTAAGGGTGTTCCTTCCCGCCTTTAAGACGAGCCGAAGCTCGAATAATTGAGTTACGCTCAATTCTCAAGTCTCGAGAAGTGTTAGAATCCTTTTTATTTTGAAAATTTGGTGCGCTTCATTTTAAAAGTAGGCTTTAGTTTTGTGTATAAGAACTTGCATCAAATGCCGGTCTCTCAGTCTATTTTATTAACGCATAAGATATATATTGTGTTGTTGATTAAAATAAGGTAGCTCGGAGCGGGGCCCCACAACCTCTCGGGGCCCCGCGCATACGCCTGGCTCACCGACCGTAGGGACGCTTCTGTTCTTTGGCATCTGAAAATGAATGTCGCCAAAGGATAGTGTCTCTTGAAAGGTCGGACCTATTCATATCCAACGTAGTGGTTAATCCGGAACTGATGCTAGTGTAATCATATCAACGTTAATTACAAACGCAATTGCGTTTGTAATGTAAATTGTAATTTTATATAATTACAATTGCAAAAATGATAGTTGTCGCCAGATATTTTTTGCTTTTTCTATAATACATATCACTTAAAAACTGCATAGCAACCCTTTAGAAACTACTTTTTAATCAACTGTTTAAAACAATAGTAATTTACGTTATAAGTCCTGGAAATGGAATTTTACAGTCGAGTAAGATGTTACGGACAAGGCGACGAAGGAGCCGAGTCCGGAACATCGAAACGAGACTGTAAGACCATTTCCAGGACGTATGACGTAATGCGTTTTATTTCATACTGCAATTATTGGAATATTGGTTTAATTTAAAAAAAATATATATAAAATAAATTTCCGAATGCAAAATACATCTATGAAGAACGAGTTTCCATGGTAACTGATTACGTACTAAAACGTTGTCCACTTGATTGATTGTATTTGCGACCGGTAATAGTATATTACGTTATAAGTCCGGTAAACCCAAGTTTACAGTAGCGAGTTGAAAACGTTTCGGGACGAGGCGACGAAGGAGCCGAGTCTCGAATGTTGAAACGAGCTACTGTAATGGTTTACCGGAAGTATGACGTAAGGCGTTTTATTTCATACTGCCTCACATTGTTCATTTTTTTAAAAAATGCATTTAAAATTTTCAGTCCGGTAAAATTTTTTACCGGACTCAAATTAGATTTTCAGTCCGGTAAAATTTTTTACCGGACTCAAATTGGATTTTCAGTCCGGTAAAATTTTTACCGGCCTTGTAACGTAATAATTCATTTACCGGACTCAAATGAGTCCGGTAAATACCCTTTTACCGGACAGTATGAAATAAAAATTTTTATTTCCCCCTTCTATGTAAATGCCACTTTACTGGCCTTTATGTAACTAAGTAAATCAGTAATTACAGCCACAGCCCTGTAAAACTTTACGGGCTCCTAAAAGAGACCTGGAAAATTTTACAATGCTCATCCACAAAAAGCTATGGCAACTAATGTGTTGCTTAACCACAACACCATGGCAACGCCTAGCTATAAATTATGCTACCGCCTTTGATTCCAAAATGTGAACTTTTCAATGACTAATCTGACAGGAGTACCTTGTAACGTCAAATAAAATACTACTAACAAATGTTTCAAAAGCTTTATTCATATATTCAACAATCTTAATTTTTTAAATGAATGTGAAAAGTACAGTTGGTGTTGTTTGAAATACTTATACTTCGGTTTTTAAAGTCAGAAGAAATGCTGTTCAAATTAACAGTGCTAAGATTTTCGGAATTCACTGGGGTTGCGCTTCCACTAATGGCACTTCCAATTAAGTTCGAAACATTCTTCTTATTGGTTATACTTTCTTCAACGTAACCAGCCGCCACCGCTGCCGATTTCCATCCTACTTGTCGTTGGATTTGATCTATTGTCATGCCACTATTCGCCATAATGGTAGCAGACGTACGTCGAAACGCATGACCCGTGTATTTCTCAGGATCGTCCAATTTAAGATAACGTGCAATTTGAGGGACATGATCCAAATGTATTAATACCAACCACTTGATTGGTGCACTTCCCCTTATCATACCGTAAGAAAACTCGGTTTGTACTTACATTTTGCGGGCGCAATGATAAATACTGCTTCACCAAACGCACATAACTAATTCCATCACTGTCGGCAACAGTAAAACGTCGACCCTTGACTGTCTTGGATGGTCGGATTGTAATAAGCAATACGCTTCCTTCTTCCTGGATGTCATGTAAGCGTAAATCGCATAATTCACATCTTCTACAAGAGCCAAAGATTCCGCAAATGGCTACCATCTTTAAAAATAAATACGTATTTATACGAATGTCCGGTGCATCTATGAAAATCGTCTTCCTGGAATACATATGCCTTCTTGGCTACGTCATTCTTGCTAATTGCCTTCATGAATGCATGCACTTTCACAAACGTTTTTATATCAACCCCTTTGTTTACCCTCAACATACTTTGCAATTTCGAATGGATAGCACACATAGTTGATGCCTTGTACTGCTCCGACATTTTCTGAAAGTAAGCAAGTACAACTCGTTCATCTGTATCTGTTATCTTTTGCTCTTCCATCCATTTGATAAACTTGTCGTATTCTTTTTTATAAGCGTGTTCCGATTTTTGGGGTATTAACCGCGATTCTGCTTTGCTGTATAAGTTATCAATATTATGACTCATTTTTAAACGAAATACAACCAGTAACAACTGTGGTCAGAAAAATTATTCTCAAGTGACAGAATGCAAATTAATTTTTGTTTTTTTCATTTTCCATGACAACGAAAGGTATACTGATTTTACATCACTAACGCAACCATTTTACATTATTAGTTCTTATTTCCATTTTTTGTAATATTTACCAGTATTCTTTATGATTTCAAAGTGTACCAATAAAAAAACTAGCGTAAAGTATTCGTGGATAACTGGTCTTTAAAGCACTTGCTCTATTTAAAACTCGCGCGTGTTTTAAAGACCTCAATATCCACTTATACTTTAATATACTATTTAATCATGAATATTACGCATAATTATATTACTTACGTGATGCCCAACTCTGAGCTCTGCTTGAAAGCCTTAAATATGCAGGAAACTAATTTAAAAAACTATAATCAAATTTTTGTTTTATTTTATCGTATGAATTTTTAATGATTTGACATGACAATAATAATTGACAAATGACAAAATAGAACATTTGAATAATTATAGGAATTATACTCATGTAATGGTGGTAGAAGGTGGATAGGTAGCTAAGTACACTGAGAAAAACATTTAGTTGGACCAATTACATTTTATTTAATTCAACAAAGGGCCGGTATTATAAAACTTTTTATTTCCTAGATCAAATTTACTTTGAGAGTAAATTCATTTTTCAATTTCATATGCAAATTGACAGAATAAATTAATTTAATCTCAGATTAAATTTTATCTAGAAAGTAAAAAGTTTTATAATACCCGGCCTAAATATTTAATTAAATAAAATAAAATTTAGTTTTTCTACAGCTGTCAAAAAATGTTCACATTTTTTCATTAATATCCGTATGCAAAATGACACATTGGTTTTGTTTACTTGACAACGTTCTGGAAATAGTCTCCGCTCTAAAGCGAAAAATAATTGTGCAATTTATGCATCTTTGAGCAATTTCGTTTCCGTAGCAATAACGAAACTGTCCACTTTGCGCTAAAATAAAAATTTCCTTGTGTTATTTTTTATGATTTTTTTTCTATTTTTTTTATTATTTCAATAACGCTGTAGAAAAAACGTTGTGTGCAATTCCTGCTCGAAATGACTTTGGTGGTCTCGAATGAGTCTGCTACTCCTCGTCAAAATTCTTGACCACCAAAGTAACATTTCGCGCACTAGATATACAAATAACTATTTGCTAACTAAATGTTTCGTTGAGTTAGATAAAATTTAGTTTGTCCAACTTTATGGTTTTCTCAGTGTAGGTAGCAGTAGGATTACTCGGTAGTATAGTGCATACGTTACAATGGAATTTTGATCGCTTCGTGAATCGTTAACTGTTGACGCGATTGTCGATAGATTTTGAAATTTTTCCCAATGTGCGTCACTAATGTGGAGATTATTCTTTCTTCTGTTGCCTTTTTTTAAACTGCCGACGAGTTGCAATAGCTATAAACCATCACTGATCATGAAATTTCCCCATATCTTTTTGAAGAGGGTGTGTAGCTTGATACGACGAGGTCTACAAGGGTAGTATAATCATTAGCCACTTTTTTTTATTAATAATGGCTTACGGGTCTCGGCCCATTGCCGAGACTTATGAACAGGAGTCATAAGTAACTCAAACGATTATTCAGAACCGAAAAACGAGACAATTAAGTCAACATGAATCAATAGTCTACTATCTAATCTATTTGCTAATGGACACACATGATTAGACGAGGACACTTACTTCACGCCAAGGGGTCTATCATGGCGACTTTGAAAGACATTACAGGTAGACCTCGGACAGACAGGTAACGAATATAGAAAGGTAAACGGAGGTTTATTCATTCAATCTTTCTATCGTCTAATCGGAAGAAAAAAGAGGACATCATTCAATGTGTTCAGGTTTATACCAATATTCTAGTTTGTTTTAGAAATTCAATTATAATTTTAAAAACCCTTATATTGTTATATGATAGGATTCTAGCTATATCTGTTGGAAGAGAAACGCCTCATTAGCCACTTTAATGATGCACATTTTGAAAAAGATTTAAAACTCTATGACATGCAATACTAAACTCGTTTTATGTCTAACTAATCACGGAATCCAACATTTCAAAAGGAGCTGTGTTCTGCGACCAAGTCCTATTTCCTGTTTCTTTTGGCCGCAGCCTTTTAACTGTGGCAGAATTTCTTAAATAAAATTAAATTATTCTTTAGATGATATGTGCTATTAGGATTTTTTTTGTTTTCATGTTGGTAACAACCAACAACAAAAACATTTGGATTTAAAATGTTATATCTCTCACATTTGCAAATTTAGTAAAAGTTGTTACCATCCGAGAAATATAAAAATTCCTAGTTTTATAAATATAAACAACGTCCTCGGCAACACCAATAATTATAAATTAAAATTAATTTTCTATATGTGATGTGATGTGTATCTTATCTCATATGTGAAAAATAAAATCTTGAATGCACCACGGGCGATACTGATGATAATGCCCATAGAGCGACTTCTATCGCTCGGGCCCTTTAGGCCCTCGGGCATGACCATCACCCTCCTGCAGTTATCTAATACTCTAGTACGATGACTGGATTTTAATAATATTATGTAACATAAGCTGGTGATTGGTTGCTACCTACAGTAGCAGTCAGTCACATTCTACAGTGGGTAAAAAGTTTTTCTAACCACATTAAATAGTAAAATTCAACTTTAATCGCTTACACCCATTAAGATTTAGCCTTCTTTATTTAGAGGTGTTGGATAATAGTTATTTACATTGCAAGACCGTTACTTAGAACTTTATGTACGAGCACAGTACCTAACAAGCGAGCGACTAAATAATTATTATAATTATTATAATAATCATATAATTATTATAATAATTATATAACTATTATAATAATTATATAATTATTTCATTTACTGAAGCAGTACAGCATAATACGTAAGATATATATCAATGTTTTAAATAAATATGTATGTTGCTATGGTATTGATGATAAAAGAGCCCGTAATAATTTTTATCCAACACCTCTATATAAATACCATGTTTACTATGGTCATTTTAAATAAGGAAAGTGATTGTTTATTCTTATGTTACAATATAACCTACGTTGCCACTAGCAACGTGGGTTATTTTTAAAAAACTTACTCCTTCAAAGATAACAACCAATCACCAGCTTACATTGCATAATATTATTAAAATCCAGTCATCGTGCTAGAGTATTAAATTTATTACTGTCAAAACTTCAGACTAACTATAAATTGCAAATTCGATGTTTAAACTTAAATTAAGAGGCGTTGGATAAAATTTTGTATGGCACGCGTGAGTTAAGGATATTATCCACTCAGAGAAATTAACCCTCTCGGGCCTACCGGCCCTCGAGGGTAAATTTTTCGATCGTGGATAATATATTACTTAAATCACTTGTACCATAAATTAATTATAAATAAGGAAGTGTCAAATTGGACTACGTTGATTGGTTGTTTTCATATCCGTACACTGTATGGATATGAAATTATATCCGTACACCTTACTGGAATTGCATACATTTTCATTTCGCGATACGTGAAGAAAACGGGTGATTTACAGGTAGGAGTAGAAAATAGTATATTACATGTTGAGTTGGTAAAGGATATCTTTACAAGCCAAGCGATAATTGTTTGACTGAGACGGTACGTCGAGGTCAAACAATATCGCGAGGCGTGGAAACTTTACCAACGAAACATGTATACTATTTTATTCACAATAATTAGACTTAAGATAACCAAAATAAAAAGTAATTTTAAATTTTAAAATAAATTTTTTATAAACTGTCATAATTTCAATCAGACCCATCTATCGATCAAAAGAAATTTTAAGTAAGGTTTCATTCATCGTCGCTAGATGGCAATGTATGCGCTCAGTATTTAAAATTAGAAATTAATTAATTCCATCATAATTATTAAATATAAAACACGGAAAAATAAAAATAAAACTAATATTAAATAAAAAATATGTTTTTAGCGTTAAAATAAGAACTTAAATTTAAATCGGATAAAACGTACCGTTTTAAATTATTCAGAAAAATAAGTTGGCCATAACTTTACATGTCAGTTTTACAGACATGTAAAGGAAATATCGCGAGGCGTGGAAACTTTACCAACGAAACATGTATACTATTTTATTCACAATAATTAGACTTAAGATAATCAAAATAAAAAGTAATTTTAAATTTTAAAATAAGTTTTTTATAAACTGTCATAATTTCAATCAAAGCCATCTCTCGACCAAAACAAATTTTCAGTAAGGTTTCATTCTTCGCCGCTAGATGGCGATGTATGCGCTCAGTATTTTAAAATTAGAAATTAATTAATTCCATTGTAATTATTAAATATAAAATACGGAAAAATAAAAATAAAACTAATATTACATAAAAATATGTTTTTAGCGTTAAATATATTTATAAAAACTCAAATTAAATCGGATAAAACGTCCTGTTTTAAATTATTCAGAAAAACAAGTTGGCCATAACTTTACATGTCAGTTTTACAGACATGTAAAGGAAATTTTTAACCACTTTGGTGTTGCTATAGCAATAGCTTACTTTCCAAGGTTTTTACAACATATGAAATGTGCATATTGCAATATGATTGTGAATAATAGTAGATTGTTTTATTAGGATTAAAGGTGCCCCTTTTTTTGACGAACAAATTTTGCATTTGCGAGGCGAAGCGTAGCGAAGCCGAGCGGATGCTTAATTGCGAGTCACAAAAAGGCACCTTTAATCCGAATGAAACATGCTACTTTTTCTCCAACCGAAATCACCCATTGAACTATTAATTTGTGTTTTGAACAAAATTATTCAAACTACATTGGGATAATAAAGCAAAGTAGGTATCGATGTGTAGTCATGGACACTTTGTCAAACATTGGTCGCCATTTTGCTAATTGAGTTCATTTGTGATTGTTTGTGGTCTAATTTGTTGAAAACTGTGTAAAAATGGAATCTGATGAAGATTTAGGTGTACCTAGGGAGATACTGGAGTGTGCGAAAGAGGTTTCTTTGAATCTTCTCCCTAAGAAATCTCGAGAAATTTATGAATTTGCGTATCGACGTTTTATGGATTGGTGCAAAGAAAAAAACATTCAGTTGTATTCAGAAGATGTACTGATGGTGTATTTCTCAAACTTAGCAAATAAAATGAAGCCGTCAACGCTTTGGTCACAATATTCAATGTTGCGGTCAACGTTGGATGTAAAAAACGGGATTGATATGAGTAAATATTCAAAGCTACATGCTTTTCTCAAGAGACAAAATGAGGGATATTCATCAAAAAAATCGCGAGTATTTACAAAGGAGCAAGTTGACCGCTTTTTGAATAGTGCACCTGATAATTTATATTTGATGATGAAGGTAAACGCTTTCAAAATGAAAGAACAAAATTCTTAAAAAGCTTTTTTATAGGTTGTCCTAATATTGGGGGTTGCAGGCGCATGCCGCTCTGATGAATTAGTCAATCTAACAATTGATAATGTTGAAGATGTGAAATCCGCTTTAATTATCAAAATTCCCACTACCAAAACCAAGAGACCACGATCTTTTACTGTGCTGGGAGAAAATTATTTAACTTTATATCGAAAATATGTTGCTCTACGTCCATCCGGATTGGTAGAACGTCGATTATTTCTCAGATACGTTAGTGGAAAGTGTCATCGAATGGTGATCGGTATTCATAAAATCAGTGCCGTCTCGCAAGAAGTAGCAAAATTTTTGAACCTGGACAACTGGAAAGAGTACACGGGACACGCATTACGACGAACGTCTGCTACTCTTTTAATTGACGGCGGTGGTGACCTCACTTGTCTAAAAAGACACGGAGGATGGAGATCGAGCACTGTGGCGGAAGGCTACATCGAAGACTCACTTTTGAATAAAGAAAATATTGCGAAAAGAATACTGCAGGTTGATAGTGGTAATAATAATGATAAACCAAGCACCACTGTCATTTCTAATGACACAGCATCGGAAAATAATATAATTGTTAGTGAAAACGTGTTGGACTGTGTTAAGAATTGTTCCAAGAATGAAGGTGCTGGAAGTTCCAGTGAATTATTTAATTTTAATACCTGTTCAAACTGTGTATTCAATATCAGTGTGAATAAACATCAATTGTAAAGATTGTTGAATAAACTTGTTCAGATTAAAAGTGCCAAGTTTTAATTTAAATCAACACTTTTAATACTAGGATTAAAAGTGACAACTTTAGCTCCTAGGATTAAAAGTGAATACTTTTGTTGCTAAGATACCAATTTTTGTTTACTGTATGGAAAATGTCAACCTTAGAGCCTCCTGACAGTCGTAAAATGTCATACTTTTGTAACGGTTGGAGAAAAAAATATTTTCGTTGTGTATGTGTGTGTGCACGCGCGTGAGCTGGCCTAGCTGCAAAGCTATCTAACCAATGGTGGGGTATTTTTAGGGGTTTATTTATTAAAGAATTCGTGGCACTTTTATTCTGAATTATTATTTATTCTGAATGTAAGAAACTTTTTAAAAGTTTCGTAAATACAGTTCGTAAATAAACAAAATCGAATCAGTGACGGGGCATTTTGAGGAGTTAAAGCTAAACGACTTTTTAATACATTCTGAGTAGTAAATACTGTGTTCCAACATATTTGCCAAGATATCTAATTATTAATTAATAATTTTTTAAAACACTATTTTCCTTTTCTTTTATTAATTTGTCGCGAATTATGATTGTCTGTTTATCTGGATAGAATAGCTGTTAGAGCTGATAGAAGCTGCAAAGATAAGTGTTGTTTATTCACAGATCGATCATGTTTGCTTGTTGTAAGAATGGGTTACAAGAATTTTTACAATAAACAGAAGTGCAGATACATGTTATTTTCATTTTCTTCTCAAAGACGGTAAAGTACGCTATAAAAACTGTAAATGGAAATAAAGATTTTTGCTGCTCATCATAAAATATTCAACTGGGTTCCTACCTATACATTGTTTAGACCGACATTTTTTCCGCAACTATTAAAAAAGTCCATTAGGGATCTGAAAACGTATATTCCCTTTGAAAATGCAAAAAAAAGGTTATGCAAGTCCTAATCTTTTCCAGAAATCTAGACCAAAAAAAACATAAAAACCCACAAAAAGCAAAGACAATGGACCTACAAATTAACAACAACGTTTCCAGACTACAAAACCATCTATTCAGAGCTATATAAAATAAGAAATAGGAGGAGACGTTTGAATTGTTGCAAAAAACATTGAAGAAACTAATCATACTAACTAGAATACGAAAATACGTATCTGGTTTAATTAAGAATACTTGTTACCAATTAATTACTATAAAAACAGTAGGTTTCTTAATGACTATTTACTGAGAGATAAGCAAACAGAGGTTCTTAACAAACAATTAAGCGGTCGTTGAAGCGATTTAGCGTCTTAGACGCAAACTGAATTTTTTAATGTAACTAACTATTCTGCTTTAATGTGCAGAATATTCAAGAAAGACTTGGAAATAGCAAGTTGACGATTTTGAAAGGCATTACGAAGACATTGGAATGGACTGAAATGGGTACGTAATAAAGTAATTACAAAACAGGGTAGAGTTATTTAATCAATTCAGCTAAGGTAGAGATAAAAGGCGAGTAAGTTGGAAGATGATGAATATTCAGAGGTAATGTTTTAAATTAGTATCTTCATTTTACTTAAGAACTTCTTTATGCTGCAGGCCCAAATAATATTAAGAACTTTGAAGTTTGACGGAAGGAAACGCGATTATCTTTTAGCATTCATTAATATTATTATTATGGAAATAGCCATCAAAGCCAATGTTTTATAGTTTGAAAATAAAGTTTTCATAAAGGCCAGTAAATTAATAATCACAAAACAGTTTAAAAAATTTAAAATTTTTAAAAGTTTTTATGCTACCCTTTAACTTATCGTACAAATCTTTGGAGTTCAGATCAATAACAGACATCCGTAAAAGACATTTCGTTGGTTGCATTTGGCTTAACAGGATTTCTAAAAAATTTCATAATGTGCGAAATCACATTTTCCTGCAGCAGTCCAACATACTTCACGGAAGTAAGGGCCCAAAAATATTGTGACCAAGGATACCTGCCATCAAGTGACCAATGGTTTCTAGATTTAAAGTACGATTATCCGAATGAGTAGACACAAAACATTTTTTTTGCTTTTCTGCATTTTTTTCTTATGTAACCCCAAACATGTTGGATATGGTTAGAGAGAGAAGAAAAGCTTTATAATGACGTATCACATAGCCTATGTTGCCTTTTAAAAAAATGCAAGCTAGCGACTGCACTCAAAAATAAACATAAAATCTTTTTATTTGGAAATAATTTAAAATCGAAATTTTCAAACCAACATCAAAAGCCGTTTTCCATCATCGTCGTCGTAGTTTCATATGTAACATTGACTCTGTATATTCTGTTATGTTTTGTCTTTGCTTCATTTATTTCCGTGCAATAATATCTGCATCCGTTTACGAGATTTCTAATCTAATAATTCAGTGTTGACCAGAAAAACTGTATCGTCTACGTAGTGTTATTAACATTTACTTTATTTATTAATATTTCATCGTCTGAGATCCCAAGCGCTTCTTTAAAGCTAGTTTCGGAGTAAAAGTTAAACAGTATGGGCGATAATACAGAAACTTATCTAAACCCTTTTCTGATGTTGATTTCTTTAAAGTATCGTTCTCCTATCTTTACTACCGCCTTTTGTTGTAAATACTGATTCATAGTAATTCTTTGGTCTCTGTCGTAACTTCCTAGGCATTTCAGGAACTGTAATATCTAGTTTATTGTGTGTCAGTACCACCATGCCGAACGCTTTTTCTAAATCTACGAAAATGCAAACACGTCGTCTCATCTTTGTATCACCAGTTGTATACTAAAAACCTAAGCAGCATTTTTAAGCATCGCTACGTATCAGCAACTAGTACTAACCAGTGGAACTATTAAGTTTTTGCCACTACTCACAAGCACGTAATTGCAATGGTTTTATTACGTGCCTGGAACCAAAATAGGGGACAATTTTTTGGTAGCAGATACGTTGCAGTAACCTCTCTGGAACTCTTCCAGGTACCTTTAGGCTACGTAGCGGGTACTTGGTGGCATAGTAATTGCTACTTTCGTGGAACTTCTTTTGTCTTTGACACATCGTGTCGCGGGGTTGTTCTCTCTTACCCTTGCAACTTCACAAATCATTTTCTATACCAATGCTGTGATCGTGTCACATTACTATCTTATTTGTAATACGTACTTAATAATACAAAGAGCGATGAATTGCTTGATTATTTTGTCATTACAGTAAACCAAAATTATAAACCATTGCAACTTTTCTATTAAATGTGATGATGATAGATCGAAAAATAACAACGGCGCCGGCGCCTTCTTTAAATATATTTTTTAATAAAATATGACAAAAATACTTATGAGTTGATATATATGATAGAAACTATTTTCGTACGTTTATTCTACTTTCAATACTACTGTAAGGTTACGCTACTTTAAAGAGTTAAGCAATGCTTTCAGACAAGTGGCAGAAACTTTCAGTACTACTTTAAAGTTTTAAAATCTTGAAAGTAGCTTTGGGCAAGTTACTGCTACAATCATAATACCACTTGCACACAAGTTGCAACGACTTTATAGTAATTATACTGGTGGCAATACCGTTCCACATACTTTAAAAGTTACTCAGCAGTAATGGAACGCCATAGTTCCAATAAATTGTAGAAACAACTACATAATTACTAAAATATTCCGAACTGAAGTAATTAAACCTATAGAGTCATAAATTTAGTTGTAATTATGTAAGAACTACTCAATCAAAGTTCCGATCTTTAGTTACTGCTACTTAGATGCTGCTTGGGAAACGTTTCCTTTGTACCGAAACTTCTCTGAACCTGGGATTCGCTTATTTGTTATGCTAATGTTGCCTTTTGCATATCAATAATATTTTAAGGGTGTGGCCTATAAGTCAAGCAGTTTTAGGATTTTAAACTAATTTTTAAATTTAAAAGATCCAAAGTTTCAACTTTTTCCTCTTATAAATTTTAAGATTTCAGAGTTCTAATATCTTAATTCAAAATTTCGAATGTACAACGTTCCTGGCAGTCGCAGAGATGCTCAAAGTCTGTCAGCCTTTGAGTCTCAAAGAGCAAAAGTTTAAATATTAGCGACTTAGAATTTTCAAGGCATTATGAATTAAACGAATGAAACGTAAACTCACTAATACTGAGCAGCATATAAATGTAGTCCAATGTCAAAGAAACAATACTTCGACATTGGCTACATTTACATATACGCTGCTGAGTCTTACTGAGTTTACGTCACAAATAAATATTTGCGCTCTAATTCCAACTGATCCTTGTTCAAAATTTCCATTCATCAAAGATTTAACAACTAATTCTAGTAGAATACTGAACTACCGTAAGGGCATGTACTACATTAATTGGCCTATAAACACTATTTCATTAAAATAACTAGGCATTTTCTTTTTGTACGCTGATCATCTTTTAGTTTGTCAGGGACTGCTTACACGAAATAGTACAACAGTGAATTAAGCCGTTTGTAGGCTTCTTCAATGGAATCAGACGCTTCCAATTTTTTTCCTCATACACCTATGGTGTCTGTCTATTAAAACTGGTCTACAAGACCAACCATTATTTTTTCTGATACTCTTAAAACTAAACTAATTAAATGCCAAAACTAGAGTTCTTCTGACGATGTCCTTTAGTATTTTTGGCCACTATTAAACTCTCACTATGCTCTGATTTTCACTGCACTACACAAGCTCGAATGGTTTGAGTAGATAGGCTAGGCGGGTTCTGCGGCAAAATCCCATGTTATTTCTTATGGAGGTCCAACGTAAAATTTTCGGTCAATTTCAAGGTCATCCGCGACCAGTCTCAACGCGCGCCATCGCAACGTATACGCATTAACTCTACATATTACGCAGTGATTGATGCAGTCATCCGAGGGGGGATCATAGCGATTTTAATCATTTGCATATCTCATCTCTCATTTGCATATCTCATCTCTCATTTACATAACTCATCTCTCATTTGTACATCTCATTTTTGCTAATTAAATTAATTCACGGTATCATTTGCATATCTCATCCCAATAATAATTAATTAACATTTATATTTATAATGAATTCAACTAAATTCCTGAAAACACTCTAAATAGAATACGACTAACAAGGCCCGCATTTAACCGCTATTTTTCTCTTTTTAGGTTTAACTAGATGTCGTACACTCTAACTTTTGTAATATCTTATAGTAAAGAATATTATTCTCAATCAGGATCATATCATACGACTGTTCATATCGAGCATTTCAGTTTCTATATCTCATCTGCATATAACATTTCAACTACAGACATTCCTAAAATATAAATCTATTAGTCATAACATTTAAAATGTGTAACATAATTAACATGTAGAAACTTGTCATTTCTCATTATTGATTTCACCTCAGTTCTCAGAACCGGATCTATGAGGATTATCTCTACGCCAACAAGAAACCTCAAGTAAAATGTATTGTTTCATCCGATACCCGTCAAATATTTCTTATCATAACATACCATTATGTTCAAAACAATGCAAATATTACTTTCAATATAGTCACATGTTTAGTTAAAATTTATTTAAAATTTACAGCAAAGGAATTTTAAGCAGCAGATTTCTTAAAACATTGCTAGCTTGATATGTGTACTGAAATAATAATGTAAAAAGTGTTTATAAATATTTATATGCGATTGTTTAATTGATTTAATGAAAACCTTATACGGTTATATGTAATAGGATTAACTACATATCATAAATGATTATATTCCATATTGAAACCCGTTATGTAATATAAAAATCCTATCTTATTATTCAGCTTGCAGATTTCCCTAATTAGACATCTCTCAAATGTATTGATTCATACAACGACCGACAAACATTTATTAACCGATTAGCTTCCTTTTGAAATTTCTTGAAAGGTGTCCATTATGTTTAAAACAACTATAATTTATTTATTTATAGAGAAAAGGAATATTGCGTAATGCTTTTGTAAATTCAAAACATATTTCAGTAAATATTTATAATTGCTATATAGCAATTATAAGCAATAAGCAATTATAAAAGCATTATCTATATAGATACATTAAACAGTTTACTTCAACCCTCAGTATTATTATTAATGTTTGATTTACGTACACGGTAATTAATAACCCGGTTTTTCATAGAAGAACATTCCTTAAGTATGTGTAGTATATGCAGGTTTGAGATTATTCATGATCCTTTCCAATATTATCGGTTTTACAAAGATGAATCTTTATCAATTATAAATATCTATTATTATTAACTTGATAGAGTCAACATCTAACTTCGGTTTTATAGAATTATAACGTTTAAATATTGATATTTTAAAATTGTCTTGCGTTTCACTTTTATTACGATAACAATTATTCTGCATCGTTAGGTTCTACACGGATTATCCCTGAGTCAGTTTCAACTTGGATGAAAACATATATTTATCAATAATGTTTAAATTAAAAACGTATTTGCTAGCTTGATACGTGTACAGGAATAATAGTGTAAAAGTGATTATGAATCTTTATACGCGATTGTTTAATTAATTTAATGAAAACCTTATATGGTTATATGTAGTAGGATGATGCGGTATAAAAAAAATCTATAGTGAATTATTTAAGCATCTATATTAATTCTCGAGAAGCTATTAACCCGACATGATCATTATGAAAGCAAATATAATTACGTTCAATATAGTCACATGTTTAGTTAAAAATTTATTTAAAATTTACAGCAAAGGAATTTTAAGCAGCAGATTTCTTACAATATTGCTAGCTTGATACGTGTACTGGAATAATAATGTAAAAAGTGTTTATAAATATTTATATGCGATTGTTTAATTGATTTAATGAAAACCTTATACGGTTATATGTAATAGAATTAACTAGATATCATAAATGAATATATTTCATATTAAAACCCGATATATAATATAAAAATCTTATATTATTATATAACTAGTAGATTTCCCCTAATTAGATAAAGTTCGATTATCTACGAATCACTAACAGGAAATATATAAGTAGGGATTAATGTTTTACACTGATACCATTATAGCAAGGTGCAACTTTTATTGCTTTATATATCATAAACGCGTTGTTAGTGTAAGCTATTAAAAAGATAGTAGCCATATTGAAATTAATATCAAGTCTAGCATTTTACAAGAAACGGTTATCATCTAATTGCTATCATACACGGATTAAACTAAACTATATATTAAGAAATATTAATTACGGCTTTTATAGCATCTTACAGGAAAAAAGATTACATTCAATCAGGATTACAACATATATCATTAACTAGATATCATAAATAAATATATTATATATCGAAAGTAGAGTAAAGACATAAAGACAAGATATCCATCGTTTGACTAATGTCTATTAAAACAAATAAGTTATGAAATGTAACAGGTAGTCTATTCAATGAACATAGCTAATACTTTTATGATTTTTCTAACCTATGGATCCGCAGTTAGAAACTCAAGCCTGCTAAATGCCTGCAATTCACCTACCCTATCAATATGTCGTACAATGCAAACATTCCATATTATTATTATTAAAATTTTATAAATAAAAAACGATAAAAGAAATTTATAGTTTTTCACCTATTTCTATGTTAAACGTATTCATCGTATATGAAAGCACGTACGGTAGCAAGATCTAGATCGTTGTATACAAATTCATATATGAGAGAAATGTTATGTATCTCAATACATACCTAAAACGAACTCTTCGTATATTCAGTAAGAGTGTGGGTGACTATCGCTACGTCACATTAAAACACGTTTTGTTTTTTATAATATTCTTTTATTATTAACTTGTATTTAACGTGAAAAACATTTAACTTGTAAACCTTAAATATTAATGGCTACTACTACAAAACGTCTAGTTATTGATTTTTTTCTTTTCGGTCGCGCTCGCATTACAATCGGATCACACGACGCTACCACGCACACTCGGCTTAATTGAAAGGCGAGTTATTTGACCGAACATACCGACGGCCTTGAAAAAACATAGTTTTTTCAACACAAATAAAGTTAATGGTCAGCGGCTTCCAAAGGGAAAAGACACAATTTTTGCACTGCCCGCGTAGTAACACCACTAGTAGTTCTTACGGTCACCACACGTACTATACCATCTTCTCCAGCATGAACTTGAAGAATTCGTCCCATCTTCCAATAAAAGGGAGGTAGGTTGTCGTCCATAAGAAGAACCAGAGCTCCAACCTTCATAGGAATGTTGATGTTGCTCTTCCACTTGGATCTCTGTTGTAGGTTCAACAGATACTCGCGGGACCAATGGTGCCAAAAAACTTGGTACATCTGCTGAACTTCTTGATATTGATTTAAACGATTCGATGGTACATCCACTAAGTCTCTTTCAGGTATGGATAAAAGAGGTTGGCCAATCAAAAAATGACCGTGCGTTAGACATGAAAAATCAGCAGGATCCTCGGACAAAGGAGTAATAGGAGCGG
This sequence comes from Agrypnus murinus, assembly GCA_929113105.1. Classification (NCBI taxonomy): domain Eukaryota; kingdom Metazoa; phylum Arthropoda; class Insecta; order Coleoptera; family Elateridae; genus Agrypnus; species Agrypnus murinus. Next base: position 111,626,253 of record OV816026.1, on the reverse strand, counting down.
AATTAATTATAGCCTCTACCTGAGCAAACAGTGTAGAAATTTGTTCAAATGTTAATTGTCGCTTGCCAATTACGCGTGTAATGTGATATTTGGCTCGTTTGACAGTGGCTTCCCAAAGACCACCATGATGGGGCGATCGCGGCGGGATAAAATTCCACGAAATTGAATTCTCTACTAGAAAATTAGATATGTCATTGTTGTCCTTAAATTTCGAGATACTATTGCAAATCCCCTTCAGTTCATTGTTAGCTCCCGTAAAATTAGTCGCATTATCACTATAAAGTGTTTTACATAATCCACGACGCGATACGAATCTTTTTAAAGCATTAAGGAAAGCCTGACTGGAGAGGTCTCCAACCGTTTCCAAATGCACAGCCTTGGTAGTGAAACATATAAAGATGCATAAATATGCCTTGACTGTAGCACGATTGCGCAACTTTCCATCTTTAATTAAAAATGGCCCTGCAAAATCCACCCACTGATATAAAGTGGACGATTTTGCGAGACACGATCAATGGGTAGGTTTCCCATTTGTTGACTCATTGCCTTAGGACTGATTCTAAAGCAAGTGATGCAACTCTTTAACACGCTTCGAATTTCCCGATGGCCGTGAATCACCCAGTATTTTTCTCTTAAAGCCGAGAGAATAGATAGGAGTCCGGCGTGCAGTCTTTTATGATGCTCGTTTAAAATGATTAACCGAGTTAATGGGTGTTTAGGAGCCAAAATAATTTGATGCTTGCTGGCATATGGTAGGTTAGCTTTGCTTAATTGACCACCAACTCTCAATAGACCCTTGTTATCGAGGAATGGATTCAAGGCTAATAAGTTAGATTTCCTTGATATACTCTTAGAGGTCTTTAACGCCCCGATTTCACGTGGAAACATTTCCAACTGTGCAATTTTCAATAGTACGTTTAATGATTCATCTGTTTCCTGAGATATTAATTCTCCGGTTAAGCGTTTCGTTGTTCGCTTACAATTAAAATAGAATCTAAAGCAATACGTGACAACACGAATTAGCTTAAATAATGAAGAAAATCTATGAAATATGTTTAGATCGTTTTTCAGCATGACAGCTAACGTAAATTTAGTGTTCTTTACTTCAGGAATGTCAGTGGAAATATTCTTGAGTTGACATGGCCACAACGAAGTGTCAGAGTCACGCAGCCAATTTGGCCCTAACCACCAGAGTTCGCTAGTTTGTAACTCCGCGATTTTCTTACCCCTAGAGACCAAGTCAGCTGGGTTACTTTCGGTAGGTACGTGTTGCCATTGTTCCCTTGCAGTTTTTGACTGTATTTCCGAGATACGATGTGCAACAAAAATTTTTAGGTTGCTTGGTGACATGGATAGCCAGCCTAGCACGATAGTGCTATCCGTCCAAAAATGGATTGCGTCGACCTTTACACGTAATGCTTGTTGAACTTTCTCACATAGATTGGTAGAAAGCAGTGCACCACATAGCTCTAATCTTGGTATAGATAATGGCTTTAATGGAGCGACGCGTGATTTTGCGCACAATAATTGTGTATATACGGTGCCCGTTCCATCGGTAGATCTCAAATATATACATGCTCCATACGCAATTTGAGAAGCATCAGAAAAACAATGCAATTCGATCCGAGTGGCATTTGGAACTATAGCATGTCGTTCTATTTTGAAACTATTCAATAGCGGCAACTCATTTACTAAGCTTAACCATTCGTTGTATATGTCTACTCGCACCGGACCATCCCATCCCATTTTAGCTTGCCACAACCTTTGTATAAAAACCTTGGCTCGAATTATAACTGGAGCGATTAATCCCAACGGATCAAAGACGCTGGAAATAGTCGATAGAATCATACGTTTTGTAATTGTATTCTCAACTTCTTTGAACTCTTTCACGGTGTAAGTTAACACATCAGTATTCGCGTGCCAAACTAAACCTAACGTCTTTTTGATTTCCCCTTCGTGAATATAGTATTTATACACAGAATTATCAAAATTAATAACCTCCTTTGAATTTGATGCCCATTTACGTAGTATGAAACGGTATTGATTCAAAATTTGGCTTATTTCATTTTTTAATTGAATGCCTTCGTATATATTGTTAACGCCTGTAATGAGATCATCAACGTAGAAATCGTTTAAGATAATTTCACAAGCCTTTGGATAGGTGTCGCGATTTTCGACAGCCGCTTGTTGCAATGCTCGAGTCGCTAAAAATGAGGCAGGAGCCGTGCCATACGTCACGGTTACTAATTGATAATGGGATATTTCTTCCTTAGAATTTTCTCGCCACACGATTCTTTGCAAATCCTTCTGGTCGTCCGCTATTCTAACTTGGCGATACATTTTTGCCACGTCCGCAGTTATAACTATTTTATGCTGACGAAATCTAATAAGAATGGCGAATAATTCGTCCTGAACTGATGGCCCAATCATTAAAATATCGTTTAATGCTACGCCTGTAGATGAAGGACAAGATGCATCAAATACGACTCGCAAAGGCGTTGTGCTACTATTTTCGTTAATGACTCCATGATGGGGAAGGTAAAAGAGATTCCTTCCGGTGTTTGGAAGCTCAATATCTTTGGGCTCGATTTTTTGACCTTAATCGCTTAACAGCATTTTCTACCGAGTCACCGATGAGTTTTGAATTATCTCGTAAAGGTAAAGTTACGACGAAACGACCGTCTTCACCATGCTTAAGTGTTTCATTAAAGATTTTTTGACAATTTGTTTCTTCCGGTGTGAAGAATGTTTTGCTTGGTTGTTCCTCAATCTGCCAAAATCTTTCTAATTGACCTTCGATGCTATTATTTAGAGAAAGGTGACATCTAACCGGTTTATACCATGGTGTTAGTGGCAACTGACCTGCTAAGATCCAACCAAAGACAGTCTTTTATAATATGAGTAGATCAGTACCTAATCGCCTCTGCTCTCGCTGTAGTACTTCATAAAAAATACTTGCTCCTAATAATATGTCAATAGAACCGGACATATTAAAGCTTTTATCCGCTAACTCGATATCTCGCGGTAAATTTAAATCAGATTTTTTCAGATTCAAATTAGGTAGTCTTTCAGTAATTACATCTAAGACTAAAAGGCTTATTTCGTTATCATAACTATCATTACTTGATTTTATTCGCGCGTGTACTCGTTGAGAAATGCTATTCTCGTGGTTACCAATTCCCACAATAGGAACATTAACCCTGGAACACGATAACTTAATTTTATCTACAAGATTTTTGGTAATAAAATTGGATTGTGAAGCGCTATCCAATAATGCCCGACATGGTTTCCATTCGCCGTTGGCATCTTGTATTAATACTACAGCGGTTGGAAGTAAGATCTCCAAATTACTATCACTGCTTTGATAAACCGATACACTCGTTACTTTTGCATTATCTCGAACAATCTCGTTTGGCTCCGAATTTTCCGAAGTTGCGACCACGATTCGATTATTTTCGTTGGTCTCGTTTGCATATTTATTCTCGATGTGCAAAAGCGTGCTGTTTTTTGCTACACACCTTACAACCCTGCGCCTTACAATTTTCCGCAGTATGATTATTTCTAAGACAATTTGCACATAACTTTAATTTGTTAATTTCCTTTACGCGTGAGGTAACTGGTAACTCGATTAGCTTTTTACAATTATAGATTGGGTGATTCTCTTTACAGAAAAAACATTCTATGTTTGTAGACCTACTTAATCCTGCATGGAATGATTTCCTCTTTTGAACTTGTTTATTCTCAAAACTACCTGATTTACCCTCTACGGATTTAGTGTATTGGTTATCGGTATTTTCAAGCAACTTGCACCTATCTGACAAGGAACTAATCAAGTCTGCGATCTTTGGACTTGTTAGTTTTTTGTGAATTACTGATTCCTCCCACTGCGCTAATGATCTATTGTCTAATTTATTCGTTATTAGGTGAATTAGCAATGTGGACCAATGCTCTACCGGTTCTCCTAAAATCTCTAAGGCTCTATAACGTTTTTGAAAGTCATCTAAAAGATTTCTAAGGCTGTACTCTTTGGAAACGGCCGGTAAACTAAATAATGCTTTAACATGGTTCCTAATTGTTAGTGTTTTGTTTTCAAAACGCTCCTTAAGTAAATTCCATGCTAAGTCATAATTACTTTCAGTCACCTTGATGGAATCTAAAATCTTTGCTGCGTTACCCTTAAGAGACCCCAGTAAATAATACAATTTTCTAATCTTATCGATCGATTGATCATTGTGCACTAACGTTACAAATAAATCATGGAATTGCTCCCACTTATCATAATCCCCATAAAACTTTATTAATTCTATCGGTGGAAAACCTTTATTATTGCTAGATGAACTCCCTCTTTGATTAACAATTGCGGTTTGAGACAAATTAACTGAATTTGCCTGTTTTTTCGCATTATACTCTTTGATAATATCAATCGCTTTACCCGTTATATCAAAGTACCGTGAGATCATTTAAATTTAAAATTAAAGTAGGCGGAAATTTTTTTATACGTTTGGCGATCCTGCCAATTGACTCGCTGTGTAAATTAGAGGTTATGCAATTTTATCTTCTAGATTAAACATTTTGGAGCGTCACTTTGACAATTCAAATCAAACTGTGAAGTGAACAGTTAGTGTTGCCAATCTAATTTAAAAATCACAGCCAACTTTAATTATAAATTCAAATGATCTCGTGGTATTTGTCCTCAAACTCGTCTCGCGTGTCATTATTCAATTCATCTGCATCAAGTTGTTCCAATTCGCTTTGAACCGCGTTGAAATCTCTTAACAAACCGACTTCTATATTTTTTAATCTAACTTCTAGATTTGCAATTTTATCCTCGGTAAACTTGCCGACAAAATTAACAAACCGCGTTAAAGAGCTTTTAATTTGCCCTTTTTCGATTCTCAACTGTTTGATTCTTTCCGCGAGCGACCCCATTGTGGCGGCGTCCTCGGGAATCCCCTCGCTCTTGCTCATTATTTATTAATAAATCGTTTACTACACTACTACTCAAGCAAATCGGTATGCATGCAGGTAATAACTAATAGCTCAATAAAAGGGAAAAAGGAACGGACTTACAGTACAGTTTGATTTTCTTGTAGTTGATGATTTCCAATTCTGCGACGTCCTCAACAATGGACGACCATTTTCTTGTTTTCTCTTCTTGGACTGTATTTCTCGTTTCTATTTACCATACGGCTGAAGGACCAAAATGTGGGTGACTATCGCTACGTCACATTAAAACACGTTTTGTTTTTTATAATATTCTTTTATTATTAACTTGTATTTAACGTGAAAAACATTTAACTTGTAAACCTTAAATATTAATGGCTACTACTACAAAACGTCTAGTTATTGATTTTTTTTCTTTTCGGTCGCGCTCGCTCTACAATCGGATCACACGACGCTACCGCGCACACTCGGCTTAATTGAAAGGCGCGTTATTTGACCGAACAAAGAGCTACCCATTTTTTTCTAAACATTCGAATTTTGAACAGCTTGATAACATGTTTTCTCATTTATTCATAATTAGGGTCAAGTTGAATAAAGTACATTCATTTAATCATAATTAGGGTCAAGTTGAATAAAGTACATAAAAGTTAACAGGTTAAAATATAAATTCATTTTGCTACTTTTATATGTGCTAAGTAAAATAATAAACAGATATTTCGAAAATTTTATGCATTCTTGAGAGAACTGGGGTATAATATTTAAAAAGACACTGTAGAAAACATATCAGCAGAGAAAGGGAATACATAAATACAGTATGTTTTGTATGATGAGGTGTTGTCAGTTTTAAAAGAAATAAGTTCGTCGCCATATTTAAACGTTATTTTACAATATATCATACATTTTCAATAGCTTCGAAATACGCAGATATGTAATAATATACTATATACTCTTGTAGGATATTCAACGTATCTATAGTAAACTCGTATGATTACTAATAATCTGTAACCATTTTCGATACCTCGAAATATAAGTCTATAACATATGTTTGTAATACGTGTTTATAACTTTGAAACACAGGGTAGTTATCTCTTGCAATATCTACAGTTATGAGAACCCTGAAGACTTAACCTAGAGAAATAAATCAGATAAATATTTTACTTTTTATTGAAACGATAACTTTACGTACTAATATATGAAAATAATATAATGTATATCGCCTGATAAATAAAATTGAAATTATTCTTATTCACTTTACACAATGAAATGTGTTTTTCAAAAACACGATGAAACGTTATGTATATTAATGCAGGAGTTCTGTTAACGCATTCGTTATTTAGAGATTCACTTATAAGTACAATATCTATTTAGCTGATTCAATAAAAATTTCGTTATTTAAAAATTCCTAACAAGGGTTCAGGGTTCTTTATCTGTTTTAGAATATTCAAAGACAGTATATGACAATAAATTATCGTGAGACTCCTGATCTATACAAAACGCCTTATATAAAATTAGAGATAAAAAATTAAACCTATGATATATGGTGAAAATGCAAATATTCAACAATTCTAACCCCAATTTTTTCTACTTTTCTAGACGTAATGTAATTTTGAACTGATTTTTAACCTTTTTCGTTATATCTACTACCCTTGTAAACAATTTCTTCATATGCCTTCTTACTGTGTATAATTTTACCCCATGTAGATATTCGTCGTATCTATAGTAAACTCATATTTTAACGTTATTTTACAATATATCATCCATTTTCAATGCTTTCGAAATACGCAGATATGTAATAATATACTATATACCAGTGATGGCGAACCTTTTTGAGAAGTGGGTCAAATTTTGTTCATTATTTGTTTTAATACCAGCCCCTGGGTCACTAAGTCGGTGGTGTCACTTGAAGTGGGGTGGAGTGTAAAAAAGAGTACCAATTTGGAAACACCGAAAATTTTTTAACAAAAAAACTTGACAGTTGACACTTTTTTGGTTGTTTTAAAATCCTCTAAAAAGGTTTACGTTTTCTTTTTGTTTTACAACTTTTACTTTTGCAAGTGAAGAGCAAAAAATAAAGGTCGACGTCAAAAAATTGATATCAATGGGGTGATACCAGGAATTACCGCACCAGGTGACACCATGGTCAGTGGCGCCTCTGTACTGACTTGAGTATTTGAATGAACAAGAAATAAAGAAAAACACATTGTAACAAATCTCTCAAATGCGCACTCCCCTTTAAGACACGCATCTACCCTCAACCGTTACAGAATCACTACCTTCTGGTAAACAAATGTCCCGTTATAGGGCGTTTAGTCAGAAGTAGCCAGCAGTACTCTCTGAAGAGTTGCCATTACTATATAATTATTTATTTGATTTTTGAAATGTACAAAAAAATTATTAATAAATTGTTTTGTTATCTGATTACTCTTTTTTATTTAGGTTATGACTTTATTATTAGTTATATTGGTTATTATGATGAATATAAACAGAAATCCACAACTAGTGAGATAGAGACATAAAACTCTTGCAGGGCGTGGTTCATAGGTTCTTCAAGCAGGAAGTATCATATCCAATAGTCATCAGTTTACATACAACTTACCTTTGGTTTAGCAAGTAGAAAAGCTTATTTAAATCATTGATACAAATAAATAGAATTAAGTCTCAGAGAAGTTAAACACTTATATTCAGGTTCAAGAACTACTCACAAATTACTACAACGTTTGTTCATGATGACATAAAAATCTTAAAGGTACCTCAGCCGGCTGTAACAAGCTAAATTAATAATAACACCCCTTTACTATTGGTTTCGAAAATGGTTTCTATTTTCATAATATCTTAATTCAATAGTAGAGCTGTGTTATAAAGTTTAATACTAAATCTTGGTTGTTTTTCTTTAAAATTTATATAAATTTTATCTTTTTAAATGATAATAAAATTTTTTATGATTACAATTTTATAGGTATTTTATCCAAAATCACTACAAAATATAGAACCCTATGTCCGAACAGGTACTTTATTTAACCAAAACAAGTCACTGTAATTGCCACTTACTTGAAACGTAACCACCAATAAATGACATGTTATTATAATAACATGATTATTTCTTACTGATGGCGATTCGATTAATTCCCAGCAGCTATTATAATGAATAACTCTTTCTTGAACTCATTACAACCAATAATAAACTTTCCTGGACTCTTCAAAATTTTACAACCAGAACGAATTGTAACCTTCCGTAATGAAGGATCTGCCAGTTTTCCCTCTGGGAAAGTTGTTTTGACAACTTTTTGAATTATATGCAAACTCCCAAGTATATTTGCTTGGATTAAACAGTAAAACCTTTATACAGGGTCTTCATTAAGTTTGGAACCGGCTTAATATCTTCAAAACTATTAACTGGATTAAATTGAAATTTGGGGTGTGCATTTCATAAATTAATATCTATTGTGCCTAATTTTTTCACCTGCTTTGCATCGTTACTTTACGAGATACACAGCCAACTTGATTTTTTTTAAATAGCAATGGGGGTCAAATTTGACATCATTTGAAAGCTTATTTTTTTCTGAGTACCATTATGTAATACACGTGTTGTATCATTTTGACAAAAATCGCCAAAAAAATTAAAATCAACGAAACATGTTTTATCCACAAAATTAAATTTATTACTTAAAATTTACTTTTACTTAAAATTACTTAAATATTTACTGTCAATGTGTAACTTTTGACATTTCTATGAATTTTGTAAGATCACTAGATATTTTAATTTTTAATTTATTCAACACTTTTGATTTTGTGGATAAAACATGTTTCGTTGATTTTAATTTTTTTGGCGATTTTTGTCAAAATGATACAACACGTGTATTACATATTGGTACTCAGAAAAAAATAAGCTTTCAAATGATGTCAAATTTGACCCCCATTGCTATTTAAATAAAATCAAGTTGGCTGTGTATCTGGTAAAGTAACGATGCAAAGCAGGTGAAAAAATTAGGTACAATAGATATTAATTTATAAAATGCACACCCCAAATTTTAATTTAATCCAGTTAATAGTTTTGAAGATATTAAGCCGGTTCCAAACTTAATGAAGACTCTGTATATTGATTATCAGGAGTTATCAATTAATTAATAACTTTTTTGAAACTAGTAGAACGATAGCTCTTTTAGTACTATCGGTAGTTCATTATTTAATAACTTTTTTGAATTAACTTGCAAAAAGTTCAAAACTTTTTAATTATTATGAAAAAATTCAAACTTTTTGAATTATTATGAAAGAAAAATTCAAGACTTTCTTAATTATTATGAAAGGAAGAATTTTCTACCCAAACTTTTCTTTTATTATTTTAATTATTACCCCTAGCAACCAACAAAAAACAAAACAAACGAGAGTACCTAGGTTACTCCATTTTCTTTTTAGACATTTTCTTATAAATAAAACTTTTGAAATTCCCAAAACCCTGCCAACCTGTCTTTCTTCTCACTCTTGCATCTTTATCCTTAGGTTTTCTTTTAGTCGATAAATGTATAATTACTGGTGTAAGCTTTGCTAAAGCGTACTCTCCTTCCTTACCACTAGCCGCAGCAACAAAGATTGCCTTCGAATAAGCTTGATCATCCCTAGATAAATTAGTCCATCTCGGGAATTCTCCAAGGGTATGATTGCACCCCCTACTCTGCCTTTGTTTGACCATTGCTGTAAACATGATTATTACCACATAATTTCTAGGATTAGGTTTGATATAAACACGAAATGTAATACTATTAAGTTTAAACACCGCTTTTTTCTTGGCTATTACTTTGAACTGTTGGACCCTTTCAGCCATCGAGAGACCCTGTCTTCTTTCTTGACCGTTAACATGATATCCAAGGAATATCGAGCACAACGAAAATAAATAACACACCAACGAATTCATGATAATAAATAAACACACTGGTATTTATTTAACAACCACCAGCATAAACAACACGCAGTCGATGTAACTGGCATTTAGTCATTTTACAGTTTTACCAACACACATTTTTTCATGGTTACCGATCCATTTTTACCGCCAGTGGCGTAGATGATAACACTGTCGCGCCAGCGGCGTCGGCGGTACTGTCGCAACATACACGAGTTATTCTTTCCGAACTCAACCACAGGCTAGGTCCAGAAATTGGCGCAACTTAGAAAGACCAGCAGGGGCTCATTCTAAAGCTTGAAACCTCTACTTTCGAATGTCACATGTCTCCTATATGAGAAAATTTATATTTGACCCCTAAAACACGTATCCAGTTTCAAAAAGAATTTTAAAAGTTGAAACAATTAGAAAAAGAAATATTTCTGTTTTTTTACTTCACATAAATACATAAATTTTGTCCACTCCGTTTTTTTCCTAGAGTGCTTCAATTTCGAGCAAAATTGAGAACAACAATTTGGCGTTTTTGAAAGTTTATTATTTTTCATCGAAAATGGCGTCAGATAGAAAAAATGATAAGAGTAAAAAATCCTTATTTTTACTCGATGAATACGAAAAAAAAATTACAGATCGATTTAAAGCGATTTTGAAAATTTTCATCATTTTAGAAGGTTTCTACCGTTATATTATTCAAGCCTATAACCAATAACACCTATAACGGTAATTTTCAAAATCGCTTTAAATCTGTCTGTAATTTATAGATGTAATGTTTTCGTATTTCATTGAGTAGAAATAAGCATTTTTTACTCTATCATTTTTTTTCTATCTGACACCATTTTCGATGAAAAGTTGATAAAACTATATTTAATGTGAAATATGTTGTTACTTATTTTCAGATAGTTTCTTAATATTAGAAATGATAAAAAATCAGTTAGCCAACGTCCACTTGGAAATATTTTTTTATAAATACGACATTAGATATTTATATTTTTTAATTTTTTATTATTTTCGATTGTCTGTTCTCTTTTTTATGATATAAAAAATAAGTTTATAAAAATCATCGCGTGGGTCATTTAAAAAGCCTGCGTGGGTCAGTGTCTGACCCGCGGGTCATAGGTTCGCCACCACTGCTATATACTCTTGTAGGATATTCATCGTTGAATATAGTAAACTCGTATGATTAATATTAATTTGTAATTATTTTCAGCACCTTCGAAATATATATCTATAACATATGTCATATGTTTTGTAATACGTCTTTATAACTTTGAAACTCTACGTGATTTCCTCTTGCAATATCTATAGTTATGAGAACCTTGAAGACTTAACCTGGAGAAATAAAACAGATAAATATTTTACTTTTTATTGAAACTAGTTAACTTATATTCTAACATACATATTTGAAACTAGACAACTTATATTCTAACATACAAATATACAACAACAAAATAGAAAAGTATACTTGAGGGTAACATTTTGTATAACCATTATCTTTTATTCTATAATACCTTCTTCTTTAAGCTCAGAAATAATTGAAATAATCTCATCTTAGTTTTCTAAACTACTGCTACCCCTCTGTTTTAAGGTGTACAGTAGACGAAACCTGTCGACAACTTGATTCCAATACGGAGTTTTGTTTTTTCTGATTGGAGGAATCGAAGCTATAGGTCTCTTGAACTTTTTAGCAGTGGCGTGCGGGGAGAATTTAGGCTAGGGAAGCAACCACGATTTTAATTTTAATATACCTTATGCACAGACGCGGATTCACGTGGGGGGAATAATTCCCCCCCCCCCCATTTAGAAATAAGTATACATAGAATAGAAACAAATAATGTTTGTTTAATTATTATTTATTAAAGCAATTTTTTTTCCAAAAGTTTCCTCAAAATAATTCTCTGGATCCGCCCCTGCTAGGTATAATAAAAAACAGTGTTATAATTATTAAGGTAGAAAGTCACCCAAATCTAAAGTCAAGATAGCTGCTGTATATGAATAAAATAAACACATTTTAATTCACATATGAACATTATAGAAAATTAAAAAATTATTTATTTGTTGTTTGGCACACAAAAATTTTCACTTTATATCAGGAAACAAATTAATAATGATAACATCATTGTTCGCTTTACTAATGTAGTATACTCTGATGCGTAAGATTTGGCAACGCAACACACTATTCGTATTTGGGGTAAAACCAAAGTGAGTTTGGTAATAGTAGTTTGTGCAACAAGGGTGGATATGATGCCTATATCACACGAGAACGAAATTTGAGGCACGACTCCGAAGGCGAAGTGCCTCAGTGGTTCAAGGGCGATATAGGCATTCCACCGAAGTTGTACAGTATCTTTTTTCTTCTACTAAGCAAAACAATTACAAAATAGATTGCATATCTCCTTGAGAAGTCGAATGTAAGGATTAACCTATGCTTTTATCCATGCTAAAATATGGTTTGTAAAAGCCCCTGTCATTGTAGAATTTTTAAGAGAATTATTAAAACTTTGCAGAAATTAACATTTTCGGGGAGAAAATTATCATTTTAATTTTTGTTTTATAAAAGAAAATTAAAAAAGGATTTTTCTCCCAGCTGGAATTGAACCTGCGTCGCGTCGGTCAACTTCAGTTTATTTATACGAAGCTTCTACAGACTGAACCACCAACCCCATCACAAACTATGTCTACTATACTTATTATAAAAGTACGTTGTACTTATTTGAATGATTTAATATTTATGTATTTTTAATTATAAAAGTATAATTGTTAAAGCTACAATTTCACAAATCACGTTATTTTCAAATGCTTTAAGTGTTATTGAAAGAAGGCAACATTGATTTAACCTACTTTTACTTCTATATTTATGACAGGAGTTGTCAATAAATTAATTATAAATAAGGAAGTGTCAAATTGGACTACGTTGATTGGTTGTTTTCATATCCGTACACTGTATGGATATGAAATTATATCCGTACACCTTACTGGAATTGCATACTTTTTCATTGCGCGATACGTGAAGAAAACGGGTGATTTACAGGTAGGAGTAGAAAAAAATTATTGACTGCTGCACGTTAAATAGATATATGCTGTGTTTTGATTGTGACATTGTGACCAAAAATTATTTTTTGATGACATCATAAAAGAACAAGTGTGTGGTAATAGCTTCAATTTGGTCGATTCGCTGTTATCAAATACGTTCACACATCAGAAACATACTCCCCCAATGATGATTCTACAAAACGTCATGTTTTGAATATAAAACTTGCAGCAGGTAGAAGATTCTTAATATTATTTCCTATTATCATTACCATTCTTTGTGTATAACATTAATTAATCAAAAATTGATCTTCAGCGGTGATCGATGCCGGTATTGGGGCAAGTCAAATCAACACGATTCTCACATCACTTGACATGCCTGCTCTGAGCAAAACAACGTTGAAGCGAGCAGGGGATATTATAGGGAAGTCAAGTAGCTAGAAAGCTTTGCTTCAAGAGCAGGAACTAACAATAAAAAGGGCATTGCAAGTTTATCACTGGTTTTCAATATTGCAGTACAGAACTTCGATCGTTTTTATACACATATAAAAGGTTACTAACGAACTTCATATGTACTCACTTATTAATCAAAAATTAGACTGATTTGTCCACTCAATGTGACTCTTTAATGCAGAGCACGCATTCAGTAGTCCGCGACCACATCGCCGACCACGTCTAATACAATTTTCATTTTATTTCATTCAATTTTGTTTATTATATATGATTTCATTTATTTAATTTATTTACATATATCATTATTTTCAAGTAATATAAAAAATACCAACACACAATTCATCCATCATATCAAATTTGAATTTCCGCGGGAAGCAACGTTGCTAGATCATACAATAAGGTTTTGCATGTGCAGGGACTTAAGTCATCAGTTTCCGGTTACAGCTGGAATACAATTTTATAATCGAAATATATCAATAACTAAGAGGTAAACTGCAGTTTTTTCAACGTCAATATAAAATACAATTTTCAAAATATTGTTACATAGTTTTTCATATACATGGTGAGTTGTTTAAATATAAAACTTTCAAGTTGTTCTTGGGCATACTGTGTAAACCTAGAGTTCCTAAATGAAAACTTTAGCTGTGCTATTTTAGAGTTAGGACACGGATGTCAATGTCTATCTCTTTCTAGGCCAAAACTAAGCTGTCTGAAACAGAGATAGTTTTTTCTCTCTTTTACTTTAGTGAAAACATTCAGCAGCTGTTAGTTATAAATTTTAGGTTATGCTGTCATGTTTATTTTTATGCATGTAAATTGTTTTAATGTGCACATTATAAGCTATTTATTGTTTGTAGAGAATTTTTAAAACTACTATAGTACATACATCAATTTTACGACAGCTTTTAATAAAGTATTAATTGTATCGAATTTCAGATTTATATAACTGTCACACTGACAGTTTAATTTATTAAACCAATTTTCATGATTACCAACCTTCTAATAAATAGTTTCAAACTATGAAATGTCACTAGGAAAATTTGACATGTGTGACTTAACTCGAATTAACACAGAGCTCAGTTCATATTTAGGAACCCTATGTAAACCCATATACATCAATGTATTTGACTCCAACTTTGTTAATCGTTTTCTCGGTACATACGTGGTGAACTGCCGTTTTTCGGGTATCAATCGAAAGAGCAACATTGAATTTACCAAATCATACTTAAATTATGTAATTCTTGAGTTGTAAGGTTTGGGTGACTTTCTACTTTAAGCTTAAAAGTTTATCAAAGAAGAACTTTTACACTTTATACTTATGGAATTTGTTGACTATTATTCTTTATTTTAAAAAACTACTACTATGTATTTATACTGCAACTCGATTTTCCGGTCATTCTTAACAAAATACCGATGCAGGTTTTAATCTTTGTTGTTAAATTTGAAAGTTTGTGTTTTGATCTGCCTTTCTTAATAATTTGTAATTTCTCTCCAAAACTGTATGCAGAAATTTTTTTATTAATAATTTACAAACTGAACAAAAAAATCGTCCCGATTCGGATGTATCGGAAGTACTCGAACCTTCCACCGAAGCAGCTGAATCTGCAGTCGTGACGATAATGCAATTTTAAATTTGCATACAAAGCAAACTAAATAGATATTTAGTTTGCTAAAATATTTGTCTTTAAAAAAGTCCAACTTATATAAATTGAAATAATAAAGTGTGACAAAATACAGTCTCATTCGAAGATTTACATTTCTTAAGTAACATTAAATTTAACAAACACTAAATCGAACAAATAACTAAATTATAATAAATAAACATTTGGGCATGAAGCACACTAGAAATAACACCCAAACAATGCTAACAGCATCGTCTGTAGCACCACGCCCGCCGATCCACGCCAAGGCTAGGAGAAGAGCAGTTATAAGCAACGAAATCAGGGCTTATATGCAGTGTATGTAACACATTTGAATCGGTATTACCTTTCCGTGCAAGTTTAATGAGCCTAATTTAAAATAGTACTCTAAATAATTATACCTTTTGCTGTACGGAATTGATATTGAGCTTTAAGTTGATTAAATAGTACAAATTTAAATAAACAATAACCATAATTTTATAAAAATATTTTTGTTAGCATTGGTTTTTATTTTTAATAAATTCTAGGGAAGCATTGCTTCCATTGCTTCAATCTTCCATGGACCGCACGCCACTGCTTTTTAGTTGTTTTCCAAAGAAAGTAATTTGTCTCTTTGGTGGCGGTTAAATAGATGCATCAAATAACAACCTTGTAGTATTTCGTGTAGCTTTTAGTAGGCGTGGGCGTTCTCATCATGCAGATCATCAATGATAATGATATTATCAATTTATTGCAAATTCCATCATTCTAATAAACTCCTTCTCTTTTTTAACAAAACCAGCAATAGCGATAACCCCGGTTCATAAATATCTTCATATAGCTTAAAGCGGATTATATAAGCCTTAACGATGTATAGTTAAACTATGTCCTTCTAATCCACCACAATCCTTTTAGTGGAGGGAGGGAAATGTTAAAACAGTATCGTGATCTTTCGAAAGAAAAATATTTAAAATTTCTAAAAGTACAAAGTAAATATTAAATTTTTAAAGATAATTTAATTTCAGTCAATCTAGTAAAGCTAAAAAAATCATAGGTATGTACCCGTTTTCAAAACTAATTTTTATAAACATTTAGAATTATGTTTTTAAATTATAAAAATAGGGCTATAACCAATATAGTTAAACAACACGTGCCATCTATTTCTGTCACCTACATCTCCATATCGCTATCTTTTATCTAACTCATTTTTCGCGAAATGTAAATATATTCTGAAAAAGAGCTTTAAGTGTACCCATTGCGCTTGAACGGGAATGAAATGTTGCAAATTATAAAAGTTCTCATTGTTTTTATTGTAATTTAGCAATAATTAATATTATTTATAGATATTAACAATTATATAATGTTAAGAATTTAATCAATTTTACGTTAATTCAACAAAAATTTTATAATGGCTTTATATAGTAATAATAAATTATGGTAAGCCGCCTCAATAGGTCAGCGGTAGAAACCTCGCTTAGCAGCGAACGCCCCAGGGTTCGATTCCCCGCCGGAGTGATAATTTTTCTATATGGATTTGCATTCAAAATATAATTTAATGTAAAACAAAAATAAATTAACCTTTAGCAAAAATGTATAACTTTTATATTTCAAATAATGTTTTAATAGAAATACTGATCGTGTGATATCATTTCTCACGGTCATTTCCGTTCAGGTTACAGATTGTGAGCAATGAGTCAATTTCATGGTTAATCAACTGTGCAAAATGTGTAATTTTCTATAGTGGTCGTAGATAAAGATTGTTGTATATTTCTTTATCTTACCCGTTTAACCTTAAATGAAATAATATAAGATGCAAAGACACTATACGTGATAACGAAGTGTGATAGACTAAAATCGTGAAAGAATTTTAAACTTACTTGGTTTTTTAAGTCGAAATGTCTAGAAGCAAATTACATACTGATGAGGCAAACACATCAACCAAAATAATAGTTATTTGCGGTAGAAGTAAACAGAGTAAACAGAGCTTTTAAATAACTATGAAAAAGTTTAGCACACGCTAAAGCGGCTCATTATCTTAATTACATTACATGTATTGTAGCATTATTATTTTTTGGAATTCATCAGAGTACAATAACTATGACGTTGAAATTTAGTTAAAATGCTTTAATTACGCAAACCTATTTAACATAACGTTTGTTCATTACAGGGACGTAATGGCTTGGGAAATATTTACGTATGGGCTAGCGGTGATGGTGGAGAAGATGATGATTGCAACTGTGATGGATATGCTGCCAGCATGTGGACAGTCAGTATTAATAGCGCGATAAATGATGGTCAGAATGCACATTATGACGAGAGTTGTTCGTCTACATTGGCCTCGACTTTCAGTAACGGCGCGAAGGATCCAAATACTGGAGTTGTGAGTAGATCATTTAAACAAACTTTTGAAATCACAAATAACTTAATTTTGTTCCACTATTTAGGCAACAACAGATCTATATGGAAAATGCACGACAACACATTCGGGGACATCAGCAGCGGCACCTGAAGCAGCGGGAGTGTTTGCTTTGGCACTTGAAGCAAAGTAAGTTACTTTATCTTTTCTGATATATCTTCTAGAAAATTCTACATTCTGTACATATCTAAACTAATATCACAGATAAGTTTGAATGGTAAATAACTTAATGATGATATCTTGTTTTGTGCGTCGCTCTTCGTCCACTAACGGAAGTCTACCCGAACCCTTCCCGTTTTATGCGGAATAAAGATGATGGCGTTTATGACTTCTTATTTTGTGCGTTGTTTACTTGCATATTACTTCTTCTTATAAATCGCACTTTATGTATGAAGTTTGAGTATTTTTGTAAAAACAGCAAACGCTATTAGGCAATTTTTTGAGTTAGGTTAGGTTAGACCGGTAAATCTCAGGTTAGGTTAAGCAGTCGAGTTGGTTTAAGAATCTCATGATTGCTTAATAACTTATGAGAAAAATTGGTTTGAGAAATATATAAATCAAGATTTATATGTAAAAATCTTATTTTAAAAAGTATCCAAATTTAGAGGTAAAGTCAGACTAACTCTAGTAGTAATTATTATAAATGATAGATGAGCGTACAAAAAAGAAGTCATTAGTGCCGAATTTTATTGTTCATCAGATGTACGGATAAAACGGGAAAATTTTACGGCTTAACACGAAACGCTCACAAATCATTTAAATCGTTGCCTTTAGAAAGGATACTGATCCATTTCATTGTACTGGATAATGTTATCTTATGCAAAAATTTCAAAATAGAATTATTCTTCTCGTTAACGCGGAAATGAGTTGACTTTTCCGGGTTTTAAATTAAATTTGTGTTTTGTTCTTTCTCGTGTTGTTTGTTACCTGTTTTGAGGAAGGTATACAAACCCTTTCCACCGTGTATAGAATTTTTTAACGAAACTTACTGCTACGGCCGTGCGATCGTTATAAAAATATAATACACTCCTATCCCTCTTTTCAGTACCAAATTAACATGGAGAGACATCCAGCATTTAACAGTTCTCACATCAAAAAGAAATTCCCTTTTTGATGCAAAAGGTCGTTTCCACTGGACCATGAATGGAGTAGGTCTGGAATTTAATCACTTGTTTGGATTTGGCGTTTTAGATGCGGGTGCGATGGTTGCACTTGCAAAGCAATGGAAAACCGTACCCCCCAGATATCACTGTGAAGCGGGCGCTGTTATCCAAACACAGTAAGTTTTACTTTCATAAAATAATAAAAGAGTTTCAAAAGGTCAGACAAGGTGGTGTCGTCGTACAAAATACATTTTCGTGTTCTCTTTTTTTATAGACAAATTCCATCAAATAAGCCGCTTATACTCCAAATTAACACTAAAGCGTGCGAAGGTCAGAACACTGAAGTAAAGTATTTGGAGCACGTCCAAGCTGTCATTACAGTAAATGCCACCCGAAGGGGAGATTTGGAATTATACTTAACGTCACCGATGGGAACCAGGTAAGATTGAGTTAGCTTCTGAGTACTAAAAAATTGAAACGTATGAATTGTGTTGGTTTTAGATCTATGATTTTGAGTCGACGGCCGAACGATGATGATTCTCATGATGGATTTACTAAATGGCCTTTTATGACAACGCATACATGGGCCGAATATCCCCAAGGTACCTGGCTTTTAGAGGTATGTAAAAACTAAATTTTCCACCATTATCATTACTTTATTAACAGCGAATGCTTTTCCAAAATGCTTTTACGGTAAGCTTAGAATTTTTAACAAAAATATGTTTTACAATCACTGCAATAAAACTGGATGTTTTATTTCAAACTAAATACTGGGTAGTTATTATCGATTCATTGAAGTGTCTATTTAATCCATACATTTTATCAGTATCTATAAAACTAATTAAAAGTTCATCTAAAATTTATATCCAATTCAGATAACTTGCTTCAAGTTTTACTGTTACAAAACCCTCAGAATATTAATAACTTGTAGTGAGAAAGTACTTTGGATTTACATTTTCCACAGTGGCAACCTAGATTTGTTGTTTTAATAGTAAAATCAGAATACAAATGCGTACCTCGGCTTTTAAAAGTTTTATGACAAAAAGAATTAATAAGAGTTTTTCTGAAATAATTATTGCAAAAAAATAGAAAAATGAATATTGCTCGAAAAAATTGCAATCGAACTTCTTTAGTTGTTTCTTTAAAAGCAATTTTTATTTTGTTTTTCTGAACTAAACAGTTCCAATCAGTTCGTAAATGGAATCGATAAAAACACTTCTAAAATAATAATTTATCGTGTAGCTACCAAGGTAGTGGGTATTAAGGTGCAGAAACATCTTTCTGGATAAAATTTCATTTCTTAGACTGGAATTTATTGTACAAACAACTTTCAAATATTTATGCTTTTAGAGTTTTCGATTAATATTTAACTAAAACGAAAGTAGTTGGCGTACCTTAGACAGCATAAGACATTCGTTTTTCCTCTTAACATCAGAGCTAACAATGGAGAATAATTATTTTTTTACGAATTGTTTTAGTCATTTTTAAATATTTATAAAAGTTGATTCGCGCTAGCTATGCAAAAAGTTCAACAAAATGAAATGAGCAACCTTTCAAGGAAAAGTTTGAACAAAATTCGACTAATTAACACTTGGTCCGAATATCCCTTTCCAATGAAAGGTGAAGTCAGTAGGGACCATTTGCGAACTTAAAGCGCATTTACATTTCTATAGTATCGAGTTTTTTTTTAAATTTGACGTCGAAGGCGGCTATGGGTGGTTGATTGTGAACGGATCTTGATCGTATTAATAAATGTCATTGTCAAAACGTTCAAATTACTCACGTGTTTAAATAATTCACAATCGACTATTCACAGCCTACGTTGACGTCAAATTTAAAAAAACACTCGATATAAGCAAAAAGTAACTCCATCAAATATGCTTTTGGAATGTTGAACTCATGTGTATTACCACGAGATCATTTGAATTTATAATTAAAGTTGGCTGTGATTTTTAAATTAGATTGGCAACACATAACTGTTCACTTCACAGTTTGATTTGAATTGTCAAAGTGACGCTCCAAAATGTTTAATCTAGAACATGAAATTTTTCTTACGGAGAGCTATTTTAAGAACGCCGAACTGCAAGAAAATGGCGAATGGAAGCTTTCCGTACAGCGTTGCGTTGAGAATTTTCAAAATGCATTCCCTAATTTTCCCGTTGAATATCCCAAAATAGTTCAACAAATTTATCACTGTGTGGAGAAGTTCCGTAATGTAGGGACTGTTGGTAGAAAAGCTGGTAGTGGAGCCCCTAAAAAAAGGACACCTGAGGTTGTAGCGGATGTTGCAGCAAGAATGGAACAGTCTCCAAAAAAATCTCTCCACAGGCTTGCACAGGAGACTGAACTTTCTTATGGAACTTGCCAGAAGATATTGAAAAAGGATTTAAATCTTCGTTCATATAAAATAATGGCTGTTCAGCAGCTTTTTCCACGATATTTTGGTATTGGAATGGAATATTGTCAGTGGTTTTTAAATCATTTGAATAATAACAACACTTTGAATTTAACATTTTTTACGGACGAGGCATGGTTTCATCTTTCTGGTTATATAAACAAACAAAACATGCGTATTTGGTCTGCAGAGAATCCACATGAGTTTGTTGAATCGCCTCTTCATCCGCAGAAAATTGGTGTTTGGCTGGCAGTCTCCAGAAGACGCATATTTGGACCTGTTTTTTTTTGAAGGAACTATTAATGCCGAGAGATATCGAAATAATTTACTTGAACCTTTTTTCCAAAATCTTTTTGATGATGAACTTTTGTATGGGTACTTTCAACAGGACAATGCTACAGCTCACAAGACAATGCAAACCATGGAACGAATTTTACGACGATCGAGTCGTGCAATTTCCTCCTCGAAGTCCAGATTTGACCATTTTAGATTATTTTATTTTCCCATACCTCAAAAACACCGTTTTTAAAAATAATCCCCAGAATCTTGGAGAACTGCAAGAAGCAATTGCTAATGCATGCAACGCTGTAACTCCTCAGATGTTTGAAAATATGAAACGGAGAGTTAACAGTTGCATCCAAACCGGGGGAGAACACTTTGAACATTTATTATAATTTTCAATTAAACTGTTATTTTCTAGTGTTTATTTTCCTTTAATTTAAAACGATTAAACATGAGAATCATAAACTTCAAAATGTTTGCATAACCTCTAATTTACACAGCGAGTCAATTGGCAGGATCGCCAAACGTATAAAAAAATTCCCGCCTACTTTAATTTTAAATTTAAATGATCTCACGGTATAACACCAGAAAATTATACACAATAATCAATCCTTTGACAGTGACAATTGTTATTAATTTGATATAATTTTCTGGTATTATAATACACATGATTTCAAAATTCCAAAAGCACCTTTAATGGAATTACTTTTTGCTCATACTATAGTAGCTGCATATTTACTGTAATAACAGTCCGTTACCTTAGAGAAAATGACAAGTACGTTATCAACTCCTACGTTGTCATTCTTATGCGCATTTTCTAAAGAACTGGACTCTACATCTCCGTGATAAAATAAGGACACTATAAAGGTTGTAATTTGCAGATTGCGGACGAGAGCTCGTGTCAATACATTTGAAGTCAAAGAGTATTGACTAAAAGAATTCAATTAGTCTTCTAAGTACCTTATACTTTAATTAACAGAGTATTAATTCTCCTTCTGATATTTTAATTAGCTAAGCGATTCTCCTTCTGAAAACATCACAGGAAGCTGTTTTTGTAATATTCTAAGAAAGGTGCATAAGCTTGATCATGAAAAACATGTGAAGCCATCCAATGTTTGTAAGCATTGAAACTAGTAAATGAAAGCTATAATGAATCACTTGACTAAAGAAATGGTTGCGGGTTTTATATAGACATAGGAATACTCAATACATAGAAGTAAAGTCAGGTTCACATAGAAAATATGAATGATATGTTACAAAGTAATATTGAATACTACACCCACGTGAAGAAGATATTCAGAAGATATTGAGTTTGAATTCCAACCGATCCAGAAATTGCAATTTTTCATGGTAGAAAGAAATTTAAAGGTATGCCCTTTCATATAAGAAAGGAAACCTCAAATCCCATGTCATAGGATATTCGGTACGTTGCGAATACCTACTGGATATGAAATTCCTTTAGACCTGGCTAACTTCCAGTAGGGTTGGCCGTAATGATCGATTTCAAGAGGTACAAGTACAATAAATATTTCAACACTCCGATACTACGCTCTTTTTGTCAGGCTTTTTGAAGATGGATGGAATTTCCAACATTCGCTGTAGGTAGCCCTACAACGTGAAACGGAGTATTTTACTATACAGTAACTTTTAGGACTCTTTTTACTATCTTACGAATAAACACAAAGATTTTCACGGTCTGAGTTAGTGGACAAAGAACAGTGGCCATACGTGACTTTTCGAAAAGTGTTACCACTTGACTGGAATTTCGTTTTCTTGCATCCACATCACCACACTGACATTCACTTAGATCCATATCTCTTTATTATTTAAATAAAAACTTTAATTTAGAAATGTATTTTAAAATTTAAAGAAAATATTCCAAAACGTAATTCAGTAACTCAACGTAACTATTGCGGAAAGTTGGTAACGTTTAAGCACATCGAGATAAATGGGAGAATTCGTTTAGTTCTGAATGTATGTGGTTATAGTCAGTAATTTAAAATTGTAACTGTACTATTTAATTTTTAAAATATTTACATTTTTATATTTTACTTTTTATAAAACACAATTTTTGCTTTGTTTTGGGACTTGTGACATGCGCGTCAAGTTTTGTTTTACGTGGCGCATCTGAGTTAAGCTTAATGACCACGGCCCCCTTAGAGGTCAACGAATTGAGATACGTTCAATTAGCGCGTCACTTGTGTGAGTGCTACCAGTTCACACTAGAGGCCTATCTAGCTTCTACTAACTCTCTAGTCCAGTACCGGAGATATTAACCTACTCATCACCTGTCGGGGTCTGTTTCCAAAGCGGTCCCTGCACCCCTAGACCATCATGCGGACTTCCACTGTCCGCCCGAGTCCAACCTAAAGTGTGGCGGGAACTTCCTAGGTCTGACTAAGATATCCTAGAATGTAGCCACCCCGGCTTACCGTAATAAAGGCTTGGTACGCACCGACTCTACCTAAAAGGAAATGCCTATACCAACGTAGAGGTGAAGTTGCCTTGGAAGAGAGAGGCTCGCTCTGTATTCGCATAAACTCACCTTAAAAATGATCCCCAAGGGTAGTCTTCTGGGCTCGGTCACACCGATAGCAAAGTTACCGATCGGTAGCAGATTAAGTCTCCACTGTATCCAATTCACAGGGTGAACGGAAAAGCAGTCAAAGATGTCGGACGTCATTATTAGTATCCGAGACTAGCCCGAAGATAGAGGGAGGGCAGTCGTTAGAGGTATCGGAAAGCACTAGGATTCGAGACTAGTTTGAGGGCAGACCACACGGCGTTCACCCTTAGAACTGGTCGTTGTCTACCCCATCCCAGGCTTGTCTGGACAACGGATGACGCGATCAGAATTAAATGTGTAGTAGAGTTATGCCGAGGTGTTGCGTTTACGTTTCACCGGAGTGTTTCTCGACGATGACCCTAAAACGTTGCGGAGGGAGCTCTGCTAACAAGCCGGTCCGATGTGGGTGGATTGAATCTTACCTGCCGTAGGGTCTTTTATGGAGCTAAGTATCCCGCTGGCTGGCATAGACCAATGGAGGAGATTCAAGTGAGGTTTATCTCGGTTAGGGAGTTCGCTCGAACCCATGAGAAACTGCAACCCACCAGGTAGCGTTTCGGAGGTGATAGTACGGGAGTCCGGCATATGCTGTCAGTTCCAGCGTCGGATTCTCAGAAATCGTCTAGAGACCTACACTTAAAGGGCGTTGATGCGAAGATACGCAACCTCTCACGTTCAAGACAACTTCACCTTAACGGGTACACACCGGGATGCTACTTTGATGGGCCCTTAAAGTAGCCTCGAAACGAAGCTCTATCGAGGGCGCACCAGGCCTATAACTGGGAGATCGGGGTGGCGAACCCATTTAAAAACCAAGACCCGCCGCACTTGAGGTTGTATTCGATCGGGCAGTGGCCCCAACTCTGGCCCGGTGAAGGAACTTCAGGGTTCCGATGTAATGACCTAAGTTGGGAGAATAGTCCTAATGCTGGACGAGGCACTTGACCCCGTATGAAAGAGGACGGGACGGTGCCTGCGGGTGAGCACGAGTTAAGCCAATCGCTCCGATACTAACCTGGTTAGCTAGTAGGGGGTGGGTAGGCAACCTCGCTTCGACTAGTGAGTGACTGGGAGCAATTGCTATGCAATTGCGCGCTGATTGAGCGTATCTCAATTACTTCCTCCCAAGGGAAGGAACGTGGGGGTATGTTAACACGGGGACCCCACGTAATCATGTAATCATGTATCCAATTCACAGTTTTGACTACACCAGAGAAAGCATCTGGCGAAACGGTTTCCTCAAGAACAGTGATCAGGGGGTCACTGCCGGGATAAACCTTACTACATACTCTTGCCTTGTTCTGGGACCGTCCCTAAACTAACAGATGGGAACCTTAAGACCAGCCCAGTCATAGTGCTCATCATTTCAGCTGGCAGTTTTTATTGACTTATATATTTTTGAAAAGCTCCTCGGAGCTTACTGAGAAATTAATTGGCTTATGATTTTCATAATTCGAAACATATTGTCCAAGGAGCTGTAGGTAACGACAAAAGTCTTTTAGAAATATTGTTTAACGATAAAGTTAATAAAATTAAAAATGTATCTGGTTCAGTAAAAGCAAAAGCATTTATTTATTCCGAAATTTATTCATATATATATTGTCCTTTAATTTTGTCTGATTAGGCTATTACCACGTAACTACGATCATCATGTATTTTCTATTAGTTATGATAAGAAATTGTAAAGAATCTGAGTTAATTCATTAATAATGAATGTGTAGATAGCAAATACTACATACATAAACATATTTGATAATTAAAAAGGATCAAGATATCATCAAGTTTGTCAAGAATTCAAAATGTCACCTTTTTTATCAGTTCCAAATATCAAAACTAATTTTGGAATTAAACCCTTTTATGAATTCTGAAGCAAAGGTACAAACATATCCTACTTCGGTTGCTGTATTGCATCATCATTCAATTGGAATACTTAAAAAGGCAGTTCTCATATTCATTGGATGATTGAGAGAAACCTATTCTGAAGTACTCAAGAAGTTCAAGCAATCTTTTCTGGACCTGTTAAAAGTAATTAACCATTCTCAGTGAACCCAGATTTAGATTCTTCTCCAAAGTAAGTGTTTTTTTTAATCTGCAATGGCTAAAAAGTGATTCAAGTGAGCAAATTAACAAATAAGAAGATGTGAAATGTCGTTCATAATAACCACATTTGACTGTGTAATTCGTATTTATTGAGTACTAGCAAATAAACGGCGCGCTTTGCTGCGCTTTTCAAAAATTTCAAAAATTACCAAATTTGACAATTGACAACATATCTATATATATTTTCTTGTCACATCAATCTCAGTACCCATTTTTAACTTCCATATATGGGTTTTTCGCTGTTATTTCGGACCACGATGGCCGATCAGAGTCCAATTTGGTCTTATTTTCTATTCTGCCAAGGCCAAGACCTTTCCAATGATACCAATTTCATCCAAATCGGTCCAGTGGCTGCGGAGAAAATCGCATACATACATATACAGGGTGTTCCATAAATATACCGACAAACTTTTAGGGGTGGTAGGGGACATCAAAACAAACATTTATTGCTTTATAAAGATATCTCCGAAAACGCTTTGTTTTCGAGATACAGGGAGTTGAGATTTGTACAAAAAAATCCATTTTAAATAAAACTTTTAAATTAACAATCGACACAAGTTTTATCACAATAAACTACTTGACAGGACTACTCACAATGACAAATTAATTTATCACAATCCGTCCATCGATAATTGTTATTAATGGTAACTGGATTTTAAGCATAAACTTACCTACTACATAACTATTTATTCTATGGTTCAACGTTTATTTCTCGAAAACGAAGCGTTTTCGGACATATGTTTATAAAGCAAAAAATGTTTGTTTTAATGTCCTCTACCACCCCTAAAAGTTTGTCGGTATATTTATGGAACACCCTGTATACATACAGACAGACAGACAGACAGACAATCTTTCCCTTTTATATATATAGATTTATGTCATCATCAAATTGAAGAAATCTAACTTTCATCGTAACTTATCATCGAACAACATTAACTTTGGACTGTTCAGAAATTGTGCGACATAATTCATAGTTAAACAATAAAATTATCTTTGATCGACGTCCTATGTAAACTGTTAATTATTGAGCGAATTCTATGTCTCTTAATTTAAGACCATTAAGATAAGATATTTAAATACTGATATTTTAATAGTTTAATCAGACATTTATCAGCATCAGATTTATTTTATTTAATTTTTGAGTTTTAATTGATGATAGCAGATGTCATGAGGTATCACGTTTAAACACGGCCTACTAGATTCATATAAGCTTCGCTTATATACGGCTGTCTCATTGCCAGGTTTTTCATTGTTGAAAATTATTACAGATTCGTACATTAAATGGCGCCCACTGGCGGTAACTTTACAATAAAGATATTTGAAGTCAGAGCTCAGTCGTTAATTTTTAGGTTATATTTTATGTCAATTGTGTCAAACTGCCTCCGATTAAAGAATGTTTACTCGAATATTAACAGTAATTACTAATAAGAAATTTATTAACAACGATCAAATATTATTAGATTATGCATTAAAAACAATAGGTACATTATATTAATTTACAAAACGTTACATTAAAATTTTATTTACTATTCTTTCGATGTCTTATTTTTATAAAAAAGGCTGCCAGTCCCCAAATAAAATTGGTAACTAGTATTAAAAAAAGTTACATTAAAACTAAAAAACATTCTTTAACAACCACTTAAAAAATACACCTATTTTTATGGTATTTTTTCCGGTATGCTGTCAGTCTTTTCTCTATAGTCAATTCTCTATAGCTGGAGCAGCCTAAGTCTTCTTTTATTTGAAGTATAAATTGCAGTCTAGGTCTAGCTAGGGTGTTCTTTCCTTCGATCATGCTTTCTATTATTATTTTTAGGTAATACCCGAATGTCTTAAAATTTTCTAAATTTTATTATACTATGTAGGATATTTTGGGTTCCTAGTTCCTACTGTAACATATTTTTGGCATATTTATGTTCATTATATCCAAATCTGTATGTACAAGTATAATAAATTAATGAAGTATTTAGTACACAATAGGAAATGACAATTACTGACATGACGTATAACCTAAAAATTAATGACTGCAGTCTGACTACAAACCAACTTTGTTGCAAAATGACCGTCAGTGGGCGCTACTTAACGTACGAATCTGTAATTTTTGGATCCTAATTTCAACAATGAAAAAACTGGAAATGATACGGCCGTATATAAGCGAAGCTTATATTAATCTAGTAGGCCGTGCGTTTAAATAAAATAAGTTGTTTCCTATACATTGTTTCTATCATTATTCTATCTTTGGTTTGGTCAGCTGTCAAAGCCCCAATTCACAACAGTAACTTTAACGTATTTGCTGCTCAAGATGCGATTTTTGATTTATCATGCAAACGGTTACGGGGACGGTTTCGTATCCATATTTAAATTTCCAAACACTTGATTAACGTTACTCTAAGTTCTCTCGGCCGTTAAGTTTTAGTTTTCTCTTTGACAAACACATCAATAATAGCTAGGTTCCAACCATATAGTAGAGTCAATTTTTGCAAAAAACATGCTTAAGTTCTTATTTTTTACTATCTAAAGATAGAGACTTGAAATCTTTTGTAATACCTTCAGTACTGGACCAATATAAAATGTTATATGTTTAAAATGGGGGCACGCCCCCTCGGGGGGTTGAAACCCCCTTTTTGTACCCCTAATTTAATAACGCAACCAAATTGAGCGAAATTTATGTTGAGAGGGTTCTTGAAGTCGTCGATTATGAATCCAATGAGAAAATCGTGAAATTCAAAATGGCGGACCCAAAATGGCGGTCCTAAAATAACGGCATTTGAGATTGAGAATGCGATTTACGCCGTTTCTATTGATTCTAGAGAAAAACTCAAAGAGTCAAAAAGTGTATAAAATATGATTTTGCAAAGGAATACACTATTTTGGTTACCTTATTATGTAACCCCTTCTTTCTGCCCTAGTAGTAGAGTCAATTTTAGCATTAAGTTCTTATTTTTTACTATCTAAAGATAGAGACTTGAAATCTTTTGTAATGCCTTCAGTACTGGACCAATATAAGATGTAATATGTTTAAAATGGGGGCACGCCCCCTCGGGGGGTTGAAACCCCTTTTTAGGCTCCCAATTTATCCCACACTCCCCAACTCGGGAAGTTTTCTATCAACTTGAGCGAAATTCATGTTGGGGTCGTTTTCGGGGTTTCTGATTATGAATTCAATGAGAAAATTAAGAAATACAAAAAGGCGGACCCAAAATGGCGGTCTTTGAGATTGGAAATTACGTCGGCGATTATATTATTATGGCGATTTACGTCGTTTCTATTGATTTTAGAGAAAAATCCAGAGCCAGAAAGTGTTTAGAATGTGATTCTACATAGGAATACGTAATTCCAGTTAGCTTATTATGCAACCTCTTCACTGAGAAGCCAACCAGGGGAGAGTGAAGGGGGTTACATAATAAGGTAACCAAAATAGTGTATTCCTATGCAAGATCACATTCTAAACACTTTTTGACTCTCTGAATTTTTTTCTAAAATTAATAGAAACGGCGTAAATCGCATTTCCAATCTCAAAGACCGCCATTTTGGGTCCGCCATTTTGTATTTCTTAATTTTCTCATTGAATTCATAATCAGGAACCCCAAAACCCCCCCAACATGAATTTCGCTCAAGTTGATGGAAAACTTCCCGAGTTGGGGAGTGTGGAGTAAATTCGGAGTGTAAAATGGGAGTTTCAACCCCCTGAGGGGGCGCGCCCCCATTTTAAACATATTACATTTTATATTGGTCCAGTACTGAAGGCATTGCAAAAGATATCAAGTCTCTATCTTTAGATAGTAAAAAATAAGAACTTAATGCAAAAATTGACTCTACTACTAGGGCAGAGCGAAGGGGTTACATAATAAGGTAACCAAAATAGTGTATTCCTTTGCAAAATCACATTTTAAACACTTTTCGACTCTTTAAGTTTTTCTCTAAAATCAATAGAAACGGCGTAAATCGCATTTTCAATCTCAAATGCCGTTATTTTAGGACCGCCATTTTAAGTTTTTCGATTTTCTCATTGGATTCATAATCAGCGACTCCAAGAACCCTCCCAACATAAATTTCGCTGAACTTGGTTGCGTTATTAAATTAGGGGTGCAAAACGGGGGTTTCAACCCCCCGAGGGGGCGTGCCCCCATTTTAAACATATAACATTTTGTATTGGTCCAGTACTGGAGGCATTACAAAAGATTTCAATTCTCTATCTTTAGATAGTAAAAAAATAAGAACTTAATGCAAAAATTGACTCTACTAATATGCAAGCATTAAACTTACATTATATGCAATCAAAATTTATTATAATAATAGTTATAAATTTATAATTATAATAATACTATATTCTCCCACAGTAAAAGAAATATCTTGAAATCTTTAAAATGTGGGTACGCCCCACCCCCGGGAGGGGGGTTGAAACGCCCTATTTTACACCTCCAATAACTCGGGCAGTTTTCAACCAAATTGAGTGGAATTATTCACGTTGAAGGGGTTTTTGGAGTCACTGATTATGAATCCAATGAGGAAGATGGAGAGTCCAAATGGCGGACCCAAAATGGAGGTCTTTAAAATTTAAATTTAAAATGACGAGAAAATTCAAAGAGTCTAACAGTGTTTTGCATGTGACTGCAAAGAAGTACATTATTTTGGTTACCTTGTTCTGTAATCCCTTCGCTTTCCCCTAGTGGGAAACCTACAGAATATTGTTGATATGGACTGCTCGAAGAACAGATACATATTTTTCAGGAATCTTTTTGGACCAAACTATAGAGCAAACTCTTATGAGACTTTTAAGCGTCGAAGGAAGACTTTAGACGAGGCGTAACCGAAAGTGTTTCTCTAAAGTGGATCAAAGGAGTCATATTTACGAAAGATATAAACGAAGTTCTTGAAGATTTTTGTAAAGTAACATTAGACAAATATTTTGAAACTATGCAACATATAGAAACTTAAGATTCCATAATTAATCGAGATAGAGAAAACTTGGGAAAACTCGATTTTTCCAAGAACATAACCCTATTCCTGATTTACATGATTTAGTATCCATTTCAAGTGGGATGGTAGTAAACGAAAAAGTAAATAGTTTTAGCGCTTTTGAAATTGGCAAAGAGGTGATGTCTGAAGAAATAGGTAACATTTGCAACAAATAAAATTTTCTCTTAAAGACAACTTTATGACATTGTTTAGTATGAACAATAAATGGAGATAAAGAAATTCCGATAAATCCGAAATTACTATTTCAAAGAATTGTCCCTTTAAAAAGGTCTGATGAAGAATGAAATATTTTCAATATGAATTGGTACCATATCCGCTATCTCTTTTTGATAGTATGGGATGAGACATTAGATATAACCGTTCAAGATAATAAAAATTGTTTTTATCTACGACCACCATAGAAAGTTACATATTCCGCACAATGTAGTAACCGTGAAAACGACCAATTGCAAACAATCTCCAAACTCAACGGTAAAGTATGTGAGGAAGGAGTTCTCAATAATCCGTAGTTCTATTAAAATGCCATAGATGTCACCACTTGCAATATTTATAATATTATTAATTATTTGAAATATAAAATGTTATAAATTTTAGATAAAGGTTAATTTATTTTGTTTAATTAATATTTTACATTAAATTATATTTCGAATAGAAATCCATCTAGAAAAAAAACTAAGGTCAGACCCGGGGAATTGAACCGGGATCGCTCGGTTAGTAGCTACAGCGTAAGCATTGAGCTACCGAGACGCCTTGCAATGATGTTTTTTTCTCATTATATAAAGTTACAATGATTGTTATTCAATTAAAACGTAAAATTAATTAATGTTTTACATTATTATATAATTTTTAATGTAATTTTATTTATTATTATTGCTAAATTACAATAAAAACATCGAAAACATTTATAATTTGCTACATAATGCGAGAATATTTGACATTTTGCGCAGAGGTTAATAACCTTGACAATTGAATTGTGATTTTTGTACATATAAATTATTTTTTGAAAACGAGTACATACGTATGATTATTTAGCTGTAAGTACTAAATAGTAGATTGACTGAAATTATACAAATTGTAAACGTATTATTACTATTGTCTTTACAAATTTAATGTTTACTTTTGTCGTTTTTAAAATTCTAAATGTATCATGAGTGAATCCGATGAAGGAAAATTGGGGTGTACACTCGTACACCTCCAAACATCGTGGAAGCGGCTCACATTACATCTCTTAATTTATTGCCAAATATTTCACGTAAAAAATATGAATGCGAGTATAAATTCTAGGTTAAAAAACTTTCTTAGCTGTTGGTGGTTTATTACTTTTTTTTTGTTGTCGTAGATAAAGTATAGTGTGCAACGCGTGCAAAAACACCAATTTCTCACTCGTGTGATTGCGGCATTCGACTACGTCTCATGCCGCAAAATCTTCACACTCATGAGAAATTGGCACTTTTCTGCAATTGTAACACAATATACTATTATCTACTGGATGGTGGAACGTTGTTACATAAGATTAAGTGGTACTTAGAAGAGAACTTTTCTGATATTTGTCAACGCTATGTCCAATATATTAATAATAAATATGGTTCAAGTGTTTTGGTTGTCTTTGATGGTTACAAATATCCATTTATCAAATCTTCTTGAAAAAACAGTCATCTATTGATATTATATCAGATGACAACATCACACCAAAAATTTCACGAGATAGGTTTCTTTTAATCAGTAAAAACTAAGATATATTTATTAAATTGTTAAAGAAAAAACGTTTTGAAGCACAAATACTTAGTCGTCGGACTAAAGGGGATGAAGATAGAAAGATTCCATTTTAATTATTATCAAGCAGACAGTCTAAAAATAGTTGTAGTGTCAGGTGATACAGATGTGATGGTCCTGGTTACAGCACTATCACCAAAAGAAGAAGAAGAAGTGTTTTAAAACCACCTAGGGACAAGCAACCACAAATGGGTTTTTTATCAAAAAATATATTACATTCGAAAGACAATTGGGGCTGTAAGATGGGAGTTTCAGTGCCCCCATTTATTATTGGTTTAGTACTGAAGGCATTGCAAAATATTTTAAGTCGTTATCTTTAGATAGTAAAAAATAAAAACTTAATGCAAAAATTGACTCTATTATCAACTAATAGTCATCGGAAACAAAAGACCAATGTCTTAAGAACAATCATACCAAAAGATATCAAAATGAATCCCTAAAAACCAGGAAATTCAATAACATTTCTATCCATCTGTTGCCTTCTATGACACTTGGCAATCAAAATAAAAAGTAATTGTCTTGATTTCTTTGGATGTTAAAGCTTTTACTTTTTTCATTTGTTCAGCAGCAGAGGGTCTCATGAAAATATTTATGGATTTATCCACCGCACACTGTAGACAAGACCGCACAAGACCACAGAGTAGTTATTTGTATCAACATTCAGACGATCGCACTTTTGCGAGTGTGAGTATGGTTATACTCATGGTATTAAGTAAAAAAGTTGAAACATTTTTTTTATCATTGACTCTCTGCAACTTAGCATCAACTCCCGCCTTTATTCTTGCGAACACCCCAATACAATATTTCAAGAAGGTGCCGGCAGCGACTGTCATCAGGCTGTGAGATGCATACAAGGGGAAGTGCAGTAAGTGCAGTCCAAAAATGTCACTAACATAAAATAGAGTTCTTCTTGTTGCAGTCAGTGTTAGCAATGAATAACTCGATGACGGTTGTGTGAAGGGCATATGTTTATACAATATCTTCGAATCTAAATAAGCATCTCATCTAGTTTTTATTTTATTTAATCTAAAGTCCATATACCGTTAGGTGTTGGACTAGGTTTTACATTTAGATTTCACATATTACATTTTAATTTCTTATGTGTCATTAATTCTTCTTCTCCATTTTGGTTCCTGTCTTTTGATAATGTTTTTACTTCGCATCAGGGTATTCTTTGGTTTTCCACCCCTTGTCTGACTTGATCTTCCCTTCGTATTTGTGATCGTCCTACTTTCTTTCTTCCTTGTGCCTTAGCTTCGTACACTTGTTTGGCTATTTTAGCTTCCTTCATTCTATGTAAATGTCCTAACTAGCTCAGTTGTCTTTCTACTACCACTTTTTGGTGCATCTATTGGTTTTTCTATTTCTAGCCCTCTCAGCTGTAAGCGGCTCCGCCCGTTTTTTAGAAACGGTATCTCGGAAACTATAAGAGCCTAAACGATTATCTTGGCGTCAAACAACGAACAATCTCAAAATATATTTTTTTTCAAATAACGTGCAAAACCATAAGAAAAGAGTTACAGCCGAAAAACTCGAAATCTTTTATTTGTTTTCACACGAGAATCGGGCTAAAGTAATATATTCTCCATCAGCCTAATCGGGCTCCTAAGTGGAAACTACTTCTGAAGGTCTTATATGATTGTTTCCTGGGTCGTTTGAACCCATTCCCATTTTTGATCGCCGCTCCCGAAACCCACTCGCCAGCATTTTCGGTTATATATCCGCTCCCTGTCGAGATATTTTGTTCTAGTTTTGAACGATGTACCGCCCTATGTATCTTCGGTTATGGTCTTCGGCGCCGCACCCCGACCTGCGATCGTTTCTTCGTTTGGCGACAAGAGAAAAACTCTCGCCTCTTGGTACCCGCCGGTTTGATCGTTCGAGGATTGGTATGCGGGAAGCGGAGGAAGTACGAAAACCGACTTTTGTTATTGTAAAGAATAAATAGTTATTTATTTTAGAATATTTTTGTGCAGTGAAAAGTAAATTTACTATTATAAGATTTATTTTGCGAGATGTTTTTTTAAATTGTTTACCATACCTGTCCACAAGCAAATCCTATATCGTTTGGCGGTCCGCGAACGAAAAAGGTTGGGAACCGCTGGTCTAGCCAGGCAAAAAGTTAATGCAATTCTCAATTTTCCTTTTCTTATTTTTACAAAGCTGAAGTTTGTAAAAGACCTTTATGTTACCAAAACGAATTAAATTGTATTTATTTTTCATTTAGAATTATATGGCAAACATCAGAAATTGTACGGATATTTTAGAATCCATCAAATTTTAACAACCTCGGATATAACAATTTCAGATAATACAACCAAAACAAGGTTGATGCTTACTGAATTCCATATGCAAATTAAACTATCTTAAACGAGATTTCAGTCCTAATCTTAGGTTAACATGTCAGTATTTTGAATTGCTAAAATAATAGTTCGTATTTTCCGCTTTGCATGAATAATTTATTTTAACATAACAATAATCTAGATTACAGTAAGGTAACCTTCATTTATGTATATACAACAAAGATACCAAACACTACATATACACTACGCGAGGTTCGGAGTTTGTCTTCTTTGGCAGTGTTCATTAATTTTGTGGCTAAACGTTTATGTAAGTTTTCTCAGTATTTATAATGCTAGATAAGTATGTTTACATTGTATGAAACCGCTGGCGCTGTAAAAAATATTTCAATCTGCTATTATCTTCTTTGATCTCATTTAAATGTGTAGCCGAGTTCGTAGTCTTTTTTAAATTTATAATGCTACTCGTATACTTATTTTCTTCAAAGATAATGTATTTTTCGTTACTTTATCAACGAATAACAACCCTTTTTTGAGCAGTGTAGATTGCAGAAAAGATACCAGAAGAGACGTTTCTCCCATCATGTCAGTCGGGAGTCAGCATCTGGTCGGATTGTGGCTGAAAGTCCATGTCCGGTTCGGGTCAAGCATTCGGTTTAGATTTAGTTTAATTGCCGGTTCTCCCTGTTTGTTTACAGTTCATACGTTGAAAGAGTATGAACTGTTGCAGATCATACGTTCTAAGAGCCATAACATTATTTTTTATAGGTAGCAGACTCGAAATAAAAGTAAATTTATATATATTGGAGAGTCAGAAAGAGATGTTCTGAAAAACTATACTGATTGTAGCGCGCATGAAGCAATCTTTACATATTTGTCGCGATTTACCATTAGTTAATTTTTAAATGTTTAATACTATATCTAAAGATGAACATGACAAATTGATATCTATATAAAACGGTCTTGAACAGCCGGACGCGGGCAAGTGGACAGGGCCAACTAAGCGCAAGAGAAGTGGGCGCAGGGACAACTTGACGCAAGGCAAGTGGAAACAAAGACAACTGGGTGCCAAAATCTATTAAGTATACGCTATTGACACATCGATAGTGGCGCCTCTGTTGGCCATATTTCGCAATATATTATATACAAAATATCATTAATGTCAATGCAGCTGCTTTGAAAAATGAATGATTTCAACAAAAAAAAAGGTTTTACACGCGAATGTTATGTCGTGGGGGTGTAAGCGAAAATAAAAGTGTTCATTTCTATTCGTTTTTTTCTTATTTTCGTTTTGTAGAAAAAAGTTTACTCGATACCAAGATCTTATAAAGGAAATTAGGATTTCGAAAAAAGCGAAATTCCTTGTACGTATCGGGTTGGTTAAAAAAATGACTAGTACACTGTACTCTCCTAAGAATTAAGTTGCCAATACGAGATTTTCATCCGGCTGGCACCAAGAATAACAATAATATCGGCTGATGGATTTTGCCGAAGAGATGCTAATGTAGAAAATGACTGGAGCTCAATCGCGTCCGGCTCTCAACGATTATTTCCCAGAAAAAAGTCAAAAACCGTTAGGGCGCGTGGTTTACCCTAATTATCTCTTCGGGCTCACCGCCTACAAGCGGTGGCGTAGGGGGTTATTTAACAGCTCACAAGAACAGCCTATGTAAAAGTCCAAGAACTTACCTCAACTTTCCGCTATTTTTTCTAATTTGACTGAGCTATGTGTAATATTTTTGAATATTTATGTAACAATTAAAACCAATATTTCCACAATATTTCTATATTTATGCAATATTAAAAAAAAGTGCAATATTACTGCAATATTGCACGCTCATTTTTAATTTATCAAAATATTACAAAATATCTCATTAACATACCTCAACAATGGGTGTGTAGAAGTTTTCTTTTTTCAGTGCCACTTATTTTACTATTGTTACTCTCTCTCTTGAGCTCCTCTTTCACAGTTTGTTGAAAAAAAAACGGTTTGTTTAAAATACATATCGTTACGAGAAAAACCCTTGTAAACCTGTTGCCATGTGGGTTGATGACGTAGTTACTACCGGCCAGCAATGCATTAGACAGCATCGGACAATCCGACGCCCCGGTTGTATTGGTAGAAACAACGATATGAAGATTTTCTAAATGCTCATACCTCTCTTATTTTCATGATGAAAAGTGCGGTTTTTAATGCGAATTTATTGGTGCGTCCCAATTGTTTAGCCAGTCTCGATAGATTAATAGTTTGAATGATTACTTTATAACCCTAGGTTCGTAGGTTTGATCTCCCGATAGTCCTCCATAGCTATGAAAATTGCTTTTTCTCGTCTTCTCTATTAATGGATGTTGTCGAAGACATATCTTATAAGAATTGACAGTTATTACAAACTTATGCGGGGAGGGCACCCCCACAAAACAAGTTGATGACTAACTATATCATATTTTAATTAGCTGCTTCACGACTTCAGGGGGCCGTTAACTAACATTTAACCCTTCGATAAACCTTTTTTTCGGCAAATACCTATATTTACAGCTTGAAAACCGCATGCAATTATCACAGACATTTCACGACAAACCGTTTAATTCCTGCCCCGTATCTAAATTCTTTAATTAGGTATACTACTTGCAATACAATTATGCTCATGCTTTTCGCTTAATAATAGCAAATAATAGTCACAATTCTTATGTTCCGTTAATTTTATTTGCATGATGTCAAACGTAAAATTTAAATATGTCTATGATTTACTTACACCGCCATCCGGCAGATGGCGCGTGCGTCACGCAAATCAGATGTGTCAATATGCGTATACGTATACATTAAGCTACGTTACAATGTTTCTAATAAAAAAAATGTTATACCTGAAAAACGTAATATTTTATGATGAATTTGGAAAGAACATGAAATTCTAAGACCAAATATGCTATTTTCGAGATAATGGCTTTTAATCTGTTAAAACAAAAATCGAATAACGGTCAAGAGTTCCAAGTTTTAATTAAAAAAAAATAAAAAATTCTGTGAATAACTGTCATAATTGCAACGTTAAGTCAACTGTTGCAGGGCTACTTGATTTATGGTGTGCAAACCAAATTCATTTCTTTTTGAACACGAGACAAAAGATGTTTGAAGTTAGAATGCTTATAGAAAAAGGGCTGAAATAATAAGGTATTGACCCAACCATTAAAATTATATGAGCTTTTTATCTTTGTCAAGAGCTTTAACGAAGCAGTTTTGAGTAGAGGTTAAATCGTCCTATTTTGGACACCCTGCATTTCAAATGCAGTCTCTTTTTAAATACATCTTTGGCTTTACATATTTACAAATTGTGTAAGTTATGTAAAATATGTGTCATTATACAATTTATTATGTGTTTGAAGCCATCTGTAATCAGAATCATATCATATGTATCAGAAACATTTTAACATACGCATACTTAGTAAATTCTCGCGTCCAGTTGTCTTTGCGTCTACTTGTCTCGCGCTAAGTTGTCCCTGCGTCAGTTGCCCCTGCGCCCACTTGTTTTGGGCTCAGTTGGCCGCGCCTCACTTGGATGCGTCCAATTGTCCCTCGATGTGAACAGTAGTTTCGGCACCACTGACACTGATACTGATGCCCATTGAGACGAGCGACTTATACTTTTAACTTGGACGAATTCTATCTTCATAAGGCCTTCACGAGCAAAAAAATTATTTATTTCCTACACAACTTACTGTAGAAAACACGGTCTTCTGAACTAATTAACCTACGCGAGGTTATTCTGGCGATTTCAAATTTGAATCTATCAAATAAATGACTGGACAATGCCTATGAATAATGTTGGCCTTGTTCAAGATAAACAGTAATGCCTATTGTAAAAGTCTCCTAAATGTAAAACTGCCACTTCTTTATTCGTAAATGGTATATTAGTACAAAAGGTTATGTAGATGCGCTACTGTTCGTTCATTCCAGGCTTGCTTTCCGAAAATTTGTTTTAAATTGAGACGACCATAATTATTAATAACCCTTCGCGGATTTTCTTAATTCAGAAGTCCGTGGGAAAGATCATGTAGAGATTAGAGTCACTACATCTAGTCACCTAGGACGCGCTGTTCGATCAGAGTACCGCAAAACGCCGCCATATTGGGGCAAAAGAAGCATGAAATTGTTCATTTTTGTATCTGTATTGCATTTAATCAAATCCACGTTTACTTTAAAAGGTTTTTCTTATTCTGAAAGATCAAACCTCGTGTTTTTAAAAAAACGTGTTTTTAATTTGTCTATTATTAAAAATCACCCTTCTCTGTCCCAATATGGCAGCGTTTTGCGGTACTCTGTTCGACCAGCGCGACCTAGGTGACTAGATGTAGTGACTCTAGTAGAGATTCAGTTCCACAGACATCTACTAGAGACAACAATACTAAAGATAATTTACTATGACATGACCACGGCCTTCTCTGAGAGCCAAACGTCTCTTAAATACGACTGATCGCGTTTGTAGTTTCAGGCTTCTACGTATTAGTTCTGTTTTGAAGGGGGCACCATGCTTGCGTATTAAAACACGAACGTTTGCGGGTATTCATCTAGTTATATAAAAACTAAAAAAACGAAAAGGAAATTTAATAAAAGAATCAAACAAAGCTATCTTTATTACGTAAATCAAATATTTGCTTCAAAAGTTTTTTAAATTCTCTGTCATATAAAATGTAACAAAATTAGTATATACGCTTAATTAAAATATACCAAAGGAATTTTTTGTCTTTATAAAAAATGTGTTCTGAAAACAGCTTTTCCTTGTCGAACTGACTAAAGTTTGAATAATAAAGCAGGGATGTATCTATGTATAACAATAATTAAAAATTATAAAAATGAATTTAAACACTCCAAAACAAAATTTTTATATTTATTAAACTTATTACCTACTAGGGAAACCGTCAACACATGACGGTCAAAAAAATTGATGTGATTGAAGGATTTCCTTCCAACTTATAAAAAAGAATTATCAGATCGATCTTGTAGCACTCATAAAGGAGAACTATGGCGGCATACAAGGGTTTGTCTATATGTTACGGTCAAAGAGGTAAATACGGACAATCACATAAATGGCCGGGATACAACGGTAATGGCCGGCTGTTTTGATCGTTCACGTCAATGGCCGGCCCATGACGTTAATGCCCAGCTGATTGGTTAAAGACGTCGTCTCATATGATTTACTACGACGTTGGCCGGGCCGGATAACGTTACGATCAGTGTTGTAAATCGGCCAATCTCGAGAATTACATATAAACATATTTACCAATTATGTAATAAACTTCAACTAACACATAACCTAACAACTAATCTACAGCTTAATTATTATTAATTGAGCGACCTTAATTATTAATTTAAATATGAAAATGTTAAAATAATATTATATTATATTATAACATTATTATATTACTATAATATCTTCACATTTACACATTAATTACACGAAAACCTCCTGATTTAATCTATATATTTAAAACATAAGGCTTATTTTTGTTCCAGTTCGTTTGAGAGATTCACGCGTTTCTTTTTTTAAATTAAAGCTTTCGCTGTGTAGATTAGTCAACACTACTTAATTTTTATATTTTTTTTAATGTTTATATTCTTAATTTGAAAAACTCTTAAATGTTTAATTTGGGACGCCCTCTCACTTTCTCGGTGGTGAGTTTCGTAAGGACTCCCGCTCTTCTGCTTATAAATATGAACGGGTGACAGCCTACCACTACCATCATTAATAAGCGGTTAATGTTAAAAAATTGTTAGGTTGCGTAGACAAAACCTGCATAGTTGAAAATTATGGACAACAGACGAATTAAAATAATAGCTGATGGCAATTGCTTATTTAGAGCAGTTTCATATTGTTTGTATAAAACGCCGGGAATTTGCCAACACTGTTTACTAGTTGTAAGCTGGGAGAGAGAAGTGCTAGGCTTAGAATTTTCAACTGGTTATGTTTGGTTGCGTTTATTTAAATAATCACTTACGAAGATCCGAAGGATTGTAATCACACATCGAATGTTGTATATAGGGAAATCCTTCAATGCTTTTGACCGTCATGTCTTCACGAGGTTTCCCTAGTTAATTATTAATGGTCAAGCCGTAGGTGAGATTAGGTTAGTGTTAGTTAGAAGTTTTACATTATGAGACTGGTTGACCATTAACGACATTGACCAGTTTACTACATTGACCGTAACATTATGTCTTTATTTTTAACATATCCACTTTATAGATGGCCATTGACGATAATAACCGGTCAATGTTATTTTCAGTATTAAAATTAAACAGCATTGTCCACATTCACTGGATATTTACGTCAATGACCGACCGGCTTTGAACGTAAAGACGTTGGTTAAAGAACCAACCTAAATGGGCTATGACGATAATGGCCGGTTATTAACGACATTGACCAGTTTACCACAATAACCGTAACATATACATCAAACCAATTCGAATACCTATTAAATATTCAACGATTGATGACGGAAGGCTAGACTGTAGGGGTTGCAGCAGCCGAAGCCGCATGCGTTATTTCTAGCACTAGGAATTATTTTTTGTAGTACTGTTAAATACTGCACGCGTAGAAATCACGAAATGGTAAGAATAAAATCTAAAACCCATCTTGTTTAAAAATTTTTTGTACACGTCTATTAGTGCATATTTCAAAAACATAACATAAAAATACTGTTTGCAAATTTCCGGAAATTTATTTTTTGGAAACTTTCCATGGAAATATCTCAGAAAACTTTCTCGGTAACTTATTGAAATGGCAAATGTCAAAAAAAAGTTAACGAAATTCAAACACAGTTTAAGGGATATCTAGGTCAGCGATTCGCAAAGTGTGTTCCGTGGAACCCTGGGGTTTCGTGAAAATATTTTAGGGTTCCACGGGACCAGTTGAAAATCCTGTAATATAACAAAGGGATACTACTTGGAAAGCTCTAAACTTTCCTACAATAACGGCCTAATGACTATTTTATTTGTTGGTGCCTTACACAATACAAAAATGAAATTAGGGTTCCGCGATATGTAAAATACAGTATACGGGTTTGGCGGAAAAATAAGTTTGGGAACCAATTATTAATTAACTTATTTATTTATTTTATTAATTTTTAATTTTAATATTTTTGGTTGAACTAAAAGTTAAAAATGAAAAAACGATGTACAACTTTTAAAAATGAGGTTATAAACTTAAAAAACTGAAACGCGTTCATTAATTCAAGGTTAAGGCGGAAATTTATTGGATCAAATGGAAATTTATCAATGTTTCCTTTTTGAAATATTTCCAAAGTAAAAATATTTCTTCATGGAAATATTTGAAATATTTGCCAACACTACATAGAAAGGATACAAACTCAAACTTTGGTGTCTTAATACAAAAATAACTACATATATTTTCTATTTTAAATTGATTTTTGTCTACTGTTTTAAGATTTGTATATTTTTTTGAATATTATAAAATATAACTACTGAATGACTAAAATATCAAGATGAGAGATTAAGATAATGAGATAATAGCCGCAGCACATATCGAATATTAGTGATGGAAGTGGTCTGTTTATAAAAGTAGTTCCAGAAGTGGACGCGATGGATTTTG
Source organism: Agrypnus murinus (assembly GCA_929113105.1). Lineage (NCBI taxonomy): Eukaryota > Metazoa > Arthropoda > Insecta > Coleoptera > Elateridae > Agrypnus > Agrypnus murinus. The sequence goes on along the minus strand of OV816026.1, from coordinate 111,583,806 downwards.
AGATGTCGCCTCAAGTGGATGTCGGATTTCATGCGTCTTGAATTAGTCAATTTACATTTATTTAATTTAAAAATATAAAAATTAAAAAAATATAAAAATGAAGTAGTGTTGATTGATCTACACAGCGAAAGCTTCAATATAAAAAAAGAATTGCATACATCGGTCAAGCGAAACTCTCAAACGAACTGGAACAAAAATAAGCCTTGTGTTTTAAATATATAGATTCATTTAAATCATTACTAGGGGACTCGGCAGATGGAGCCACAATACGGAAGCTGTCCTAGATAAGAAAAGAGGAGACCTTGGACATGACTATACCTCAACAAACAAAGGAATAATCTGGGTCAACGCGTGATCAACAGCTATGAAACACATTATGATAAGATAAGAGTGTAAGCAGCATCTTATGTTACCAGGGCTGTTAAAAAAAGTCAGCAGCGTACGTTCGGATTGTACTTTTTAACATTTCGTTTGTCATAATTGAATACATACACCCTAATAATGGGTTATATTTAAAAACTTCATTACGTAGTCAACGTTGACGTCTTAACGAGTCAAGCAACAAAACAACACATTAGAATCAGTTTGTTCCTAAGAGTATAATATGTAAACGAGTCATCAACACATAAATAAAATGAAAGAACTCTTATGTTAGGAGCGTTTTCCAAAGTCTGGTATACCTCTGGTTAGCTGTAACTGAAAATTAGTTGTTGTGGATACAATTGTCGCAATATAATCTGTGGTGATTAACCTCCAGTTAATATTAACCATCAGGGATTGGAAGATCAGCCTTTAAGAAAAAGACGTCTGGGTTTTATCTGTTTTAGCAGATCTATGATTAAAGCAAATCTTTGAAACAACATAATTTGAAAATAATACTTTAAATATTTTAAATAGTACCGTTTTTATTTATATGGTATATATGATAATGAGATGTATATATGATTTTTATTTTTTGTATATGCCTATGCCTATGTATAAGCCCTATGAATTAGAAAACTAATTGGTTTGGATATAAACAATTTGATTTTATCTTTACACTTCTTTATTACCTAGATTCTACTAAACCACATCTAACTTCATTAGTACTCATTTAGTATTTTTGTATCTATTATCCTAATATTAATAGTTTGTTTTGTTGGTTCTAGGCTAGATTTAATTCTCAAACGCCACAAACAGGGTTCTTCAAAGAATGGACATTGATGTTACATGGAACCAGAGAGCCACCATACACTGAATTAGCTGTACTGGATCCACATTCCAAGTTAGCTATAGTAAAGAAAGCTCACGAAGGGAGGAACAAAGTATATTAAAATTAAACCTGTATTTTTTTACTGTACATTTTATAAGTTGCTTTTATTTTTACAAAATTAATGTTTAGGTACATCTAATTGTAATTACGAAAAGACAAATTTCTGCTTAAGGATGATACTATATATAAATCTAAAGTATTTTAACATCTTTATCGATCTTCTAGTGCTGTATTTTATTTTAATAAAACCATTATCGCATAATAAAGAGGCTGTATTACTCTCTGTCTTAAGTGTAAATATAAGTCTTTCCGTTAAATAAATTATCAACAACTGTAATCTTTTAACTTTAAGTGATAACTTAGGTTAAATTTTTTGGGTGCTATCGTATGTAACTAGAGTACAGAATTAGAGTCTTAAATTAGGTAAATTTATACATACAACCAAGATTATCTTAGTGCAATATATTATAAAAAAGAAAGAATTATTGTAAATCCCAAGACAGAATTAAATGTGTAGAGATTATATTCTGTAACTAATGAACATAAATAAAAGAGATGTATTTGTATTATTAATGAATTCAATATTTACAATGTAACTTTACACCATTCAAAGGCACTTCTGTACAGTTGCAAAATATTGTTGCTCTATTATGTTTAAATATGTTAGATCATATAAAGAGATTATTTAATAAATGAATTTTAAGTCTAAAGTTTTCTTTTTAGTTTTCAAATATAAAATTAAAAAAGTTACACTAATATAAAAAACGTGTTGAATAGCCTGGCGCCTCCACCACTTGTCATGGCGTGGCTTGAATCAAAGATCGGGATGAAGGTCTGTGTTATATTTATTACAGCCTTCTAAAACATTTTTATAAATAGTAAATAATGCAAGAAAATAATAGTTCAGAAAACGGTTTATAATTTTAAAATAGTTTTTCGTAATTGTGAATAATCTCTTCACGAAAATAATATCTTCAAAAAAATATATTTTTTAATCTTTACATTAAAAAATTAAACACATGGCTCTTATTGGAAAATATATTCCTCATTGCAAAAGTTATTAATCATTATCATTGAGATTAATTCATTAATAACGAATTATTCCGATTGTATTTTTTAAAAATAAATATTTATGTAGATCAGTCGAGTTATTAAAATTTGAATATTCGAATTATGAAAATTACTTTAAGTTCAGACGAAGTACAAAACAAAAATAAAACGTTAACCTATATGTCAAAAGGTGATTATGTGTTTTAATAATAATTGCTATAACCCATTAGCCGGATACCCAGTAACCAGGCCCCATAAGCTAAAGCTTGTGCGGGAGGGAGGGTGCGATAAACATTATTAATATTATGCAGGCCCATCGTGCGGCTGCATCCGACTTACAGATGGTATATCCCAAATCCCACATTTGTGTTACAGATAAGGAAAAACTGTAGAAAAACCTTAACCAGATTTGCCGGACCCGGAGTTCGAACCGGGCCGCTCAGGTGAAAGTTTTGCATTCCAAACAAATGTTCCACAATTTATTTACAAAACTTCATTGTTACAAATGAATGCACAAGAGTACGACAACCAATTATTGTTGCAGTTTTAGCAATATTGTGCAGTGCATATTATGCAAAAATTAATAAATAATATAGCATATTTGTTCCATAATATACCGGGTGGGGCAATAGTGTGGGGAAGTCCGATAGCTCCTAAACGGTAACAGATAGAAAAATCGTTCTAATACGGACCACTTGCAGTTTTTTCTCGATAAATCAAATGTGGTAACAGATAACTATAGGGACGTACATACAAAAAATGTTCGTTATTTAATTCTGTATCACAAAGGTACAAAATATACAGGGTGCTCCATTTGAAAAAGTTGTGAATTTTAGCTTTGAAGTTCTCTAAATTCAAAAATTAATTTTGAACACCCTTTACATGGTGGGTCCATTTTCTTTTAAAGAAAAGCACCCTACAAGCCCCTGCATCAAAATTCCTACTTAAATTCGTCTTCACAGTTGCGGCCGTGAAAGCGGTAAACTGTTAAATGGGATAATATAAAACTCAATTTTTTTGAAAAAAATTTATAACTTCTAAACCGGTTATTAGATGGCGCTAAAATTTTAGATATGAATAAACCTGCTAAGAGAGGTGTTAAATATGCAAAAATATTTTGGGCATTCTATTTAAGAAAAAATTACCTTAAGCGTGCCACACTTTTCTGAAACACCCTGTATATTTGAAAATAATTTATCTAGATGCGCCTCTATCCACTGTTTACATCCGTATTAGAACAATTTTTCTAGCTGTTACCGTTTAGGAGCTATCGAACTTCCCCACACTATTGCCCCACCCGGTATAAGCTAAAAACAAGGGTTGACTGCTCTCAAAAGTAGAGCTACTTTTAAACTTAAAAAACACTTTGTTGGCGCATTTTTGAAAGTAAACAATTTTGATGTTACCTACATTTTTTTTAATTTAAAAGCAATAAGGATAACAAAGGATTCCGCAGAAACCTTATGGAAACTGGCTTTCACCACATTGCTCTGAAACTTTTCTGAAAGATAAGTTTTCGATGTGTAGATCGACAGTGCCTCCGGCAGTAAATGGGTACAGTCCAGAAAATTACAGTTTTTGAATTACAGCCGTTAGAAGTTGACATTTTTTGCACCCCGCAGAATCCTTATGGGAAATATCTTTTGGTCGAGATCCTTGAATCTTTGGCAAATGATAGTCTCTAATAAGTAGAACAAAAATGTCAACGGGCACAAAGTCCAAAAAAATTATAATTCTCGAATTACAGCCGTTTGAAGTTGAATAATGCAAAGATTATTGTCACCTTCAAACTGTGCCATTTGACACTTTTGATCTACACGTTAGGAACTATGATTATTTTTAATTTTGTGGGGAGTAATTTAAAAATGACCAACTTCCTGAAAGGATACTATCGGCTTTCATCGAAATCTCGGGCCCGGTTGCTATAGTTTCTATAGTATTTGCATTAAAATTTCTCGGCCCCGTTTTCAGGCTTGGAATGTATGCAAATTATGATATTTAGCACTAATATTGAGTTTATTACAGCATTTTCGTCAATTTTTATGACTCTATGTTATTTTATTCTTAATGATACAGTTGATTCATTTTGATTTCATAAGAACCAACCGTCAAAAATTTTTTTCTTCTGTGAGATTGTGGAATTCTGATCTGCAAGCTTCCATATCATTCTTTTCAGTTCCAGGTTTTCTTCTTCAATACTAATTCGCTTATTTTGAGTGTATAATACAGACTTCTACTGAGCCACGAACAGTGTACAGTATACACTAACACGAAGTTGGTAATCTGAAGGACATACTACTCACGTCACTGTAGAATATATGTACAATGCATTGCACTTATCGTATTCAAAACATTTTTCGTTCTTTAGAAAGAGAAAATGTGGTTTTACTGTCTTTAGAGAAACAAGAGAGTACGCATTTGTTGAATGGTTTGAATTAAAAAAAGAAGCTAATTTAACATAAGTATTTTAATACAAAGAAGCATGGAGGATCACTGCACTGGTTTTAATCAGCCTTGGTTGGTTATTCTAGCGTAATTCACATTAGCGTTCCAATCCTACCGGGAGTACCCAAAACTGCTTCAGCTTAAAGACTAATAACAGGCAGCTGAAAACTAGGATGTTGCTGCCATAAATCCCAAGACCACCTACTTTAATTTAATCTATTCCCCATTCCTAAATCCTAAAGACTTTTTTCTTCACATTGAACCTTTAGATTGAGCTTCTTTGAGTCACAATTTTTGTGTTAAGAATTATTAAATCTTTGGTCATAGTATATCCTGTGAATGACCTGTCTTCGTAGTTTAATAGATATCAAACATATACAATTATAGATAGCTTCTAACCCCAGTGTACGATTTCCTGCTTAATAGGAATTGATATAATTCCATTAGCTAGGTTGATTCAGCTGTACAGAATCTGGTCTGCTATAGTACGGAACGCGTTGGATTGAATTCCTATTTTACTGAGGACTTTTCAATCTTTGGTTAACATTAACTGGAGGCCAATCGTCATAAGATACTTTATCGATATAATTGTACCCGCAACTACTAATTTCCACTTAACCCTAACCAGAGGTATAGCACACATTGAAAAATCGACTTTTCGACATATAATTATGATATGACAAAATATGAAACCGATATTTATTTACCATATATTGGTAGTACTGTATCTATGGCTTTCTATCGATACTACTTTGTTAGGTTATAGTAAGCTGTTAACCTAAGTTAAGCTTTATGACATGCGTTTTTTTACCATATTTTTATTCTACCTCATTCTCATTTTATCTTATTTTCATACTACGGTTAGATGTGTTGCCTATACGAAAACATTCAGGGGCAGCGCGCAGATAAAAAGATACTTGCAGCTTTAAAAGATAGCAATGATGCTATTACATCTCCGTTTTAGTAATTATTGTTGAATGTCAACAATAAACTTCATATTTTTCTAATTTTAAATAAAGAAAGTGGCCTAATCTTCAAACTGGCTGAATTGAAAATGGTCCACTTCTAAAGTAACTCAAATAAGATCCTTTTTTTTTCTTAAAAAAAATCTTACACAAGCGTACAAATAAGGTAATTGTAGATAATTGTCAAACGTGTCATAAATGATGAACCTGGCTGTTGTAACCTACTGCAAGACGTAGATACGAGCTTTTCTTTCAATTTCCCTATAGCTTTCCATACTGATCAAAAAGTCTTTTTGTTAAAAACAAAAAATCTTACACAAAATTGGTAAGTGGTATTAGAAAGCTTTTAATGTTTCCTACAAGGGGTCAAAAAGGTTTTTTTCAAATTGTACTGCAATGAAGAGTTATGAAGGGGCCGAAATATCATATAAAGCCGATAGATGCCTTTGAAAACTAAAATTTTTTTGAACTTTCTGTCCATTAACACTTTTGATTTACACATTAAGGACTACCATTTAGCAAAGTTTCAAGAATTTTAGCCGAGAACCATTTCCCCATAAGGTTCTACGTTGTGCAAAAATTGTCAACTTTAAACGACTATAATTCGAAACTTTGAACTTTTATTTGAACTTTGTGCCTATTGACACTTTTGATGTACACATCAAGAACTATTTTTCAGCAAAGTCATTTCCCATAAGAATTCTGCGAGGTCCTTTCCGACTTACTACAATATGAACAATTAATTGGGGTGTCTCTGTACTCTGCACAGTTTACAATGTTTTTTACGTAAATTTATGAGCACGGTTCTATAGAAGTTAAATAAAAAGTGGCGGTCCGCGATTTAAAAAATGTGTAAAGGTGGTCCATTGAAAAGAAAATGTTAAGAACAGCTGGTTTAGTGTAAAAACATTAACTAAAGTTAGTAAAGACACATGATATTAAGATAAATAGTTATTTGTGTATTTAGTACGCGAAATGCTACTTTGGTAGTGAAGAATGAAAGTCTTTTGACGAGGCGTAGCCGAGGCAAAATCTCATTCGAAACCACCAAAGTCATTTCAAGCACGAATTGCACACAACGGTTTTTCTACAGCGTTATTGAAATAATCGAAAAAGTAGACAAAAAAAAATTTCGTTGTTGCTACGGAAACGACATTGCTCAAATATGCATAAATCGCATAAATGCGCGAAATTTTTCGCTCTAAAAATGTTTCGTGCACGTTGTCAAGTAAACAAAACCAATGTGGCATTTTGCATACGGAAATAAATTTTTTTTCTTAATAGCAACATTGTGCTTGCAATTAAAACTAATCTTTGGCAGACTAACCATTAATTTTTATCTCATAAGTCTTAACCTAATCAATTATCTGCTAGAGTCTGTCCATTGATGTTATCTAGGTCTTTCTGGACTATTTGCTCATCACTCACTCGCGCACTATGCTCTGCTTTAACACTTTACACAAGATCAGATGGTTTTCTCCGCTTCAATCTTCGGACACGGTGTTGGTAGTCCAACAGTTGAAGAGCCTCTGAGTTGACGTGGAGGTGGAGTCTAGCTTCATGCTTGCCAGCAAACCTTTTTATTTCTTCCTTAACGGTTGGAATCTGAAGATCTGTATGAATGTCTGTATTACGAACATACCAGGGGTCATTCACTATGTTTCTTAATACTTTATTCTGAAATGTTTGAATACACTTGATGTTAGAATCACTGGCACAGCCCCATAGCTGGATATCATAGAGCCATATTGGTTTCAAGATCTGTTTGTAAATCAGCAATTTGTTGGAGATTGAGAGTTTGGAGTTTCTTCCAATCAACCAATAGTGTTTATATTTTAATCCTAATTCCGCTCTTTTCTTCTTAACATGTTCCTTCCACCTGAGTTTAGCGTCCAGATTCATGCCAAGATATTTGGCATTCATCAAGTACTGTACAATTTTTCCATTAATATCTAGTAGTTGTGGTTCTGTTAGTTTTTTGTTGGTGTAATTTACCTGAATAGATTTGATCTCGTTGAGCTTAATTTTCCACTGTCTTGTCCAATCAACTACTGCGTTGCTTGCAATTTGCAGTTTTCTAATAGAGCTTTCCTGGTCTTGATCTACTGCGAGTAGAGCAGTATCATCAGCAAATGTGGGAATGACTGCTTCTTCCATCACAGGTAAATCGCTCGTATACAATAAATATAGAATGGGTCCTAGGACACTGCCTTGGAGTACACCCGCTTTTATTTCTTTTAAGTCCGAGTACTCATCTTCTTGTTTGACTCTAAACAATCTATCAGATATATATGATGTTAGGATGTCAGCATGTTGTTTTGGTAACATTTTGTTTAATTTATAAATTAGACCTTCGTGCCATACTTTGTCGAAGGCTTTTGCTACGTCTAAGAAGACTGCAGTGCAGACTTGCTTTTCTTCTAAAGCACATTCGATGATATCTGTTATTCTATGCACCTGATCTATTGTCGAATGCTTTTGCCTGAATCCGAACTGATAATCTGGAATTAGGTTATTAGTTTCTATTATTGGGGTCAGCCTCTTGAAGAGCAGTTTCTCAAAAAGTTTTGAGATTACTGGCAGTAAAGAGATCGGCCTATAGGATTTGACATCGGTAGGTTGTTTTCCTGGCTTTGGCAGCATGATCACTTCCGCAACTTTCCAGCACGCAGGGACATGTTGCAATCTGAAGGCTGCGTTGAATAGATAGGTGAGCATTACTATACCCTTTCTAGGCAGATGCTTTAATATTTCTCCAGTGATCAGGTCAAATCCTGGTGCTTTCTTTGGGTTCAAATTAGTCTTAAATTTATCTCCTCAGCTACTTCTCTTGGTGTAACTGGTGTGATATTTTGGTATTTTGGATTGTCGGTGTTATTCATATCTTGATATACCTCTCCTTGGTTGGGAGTGAATATCTCAGCCAGATATTCAGCAAATAAGTCGGCTTTTTGCTTATTCTTTCTGGTCCATGATCCATTGCTGTTTCTAATAGGGGGGATAAACGTTACGGGTCTTTTAATCTTCTTGGTTGCCTTCCAAAGCGAGTAATCTGTTTCTTCATATGCTGATAATTCTTGCAGATAGAAGCTTCTAGATTCTTCTTTAAGGTTTTGTATTTCTCTTCTAAGCTTTTGTGTTTTGTTGTTAAGTATGGTTTTGTCTGCTGGATCTCTCAATTGCTGCCATCTTCTTCTGGCTCTTTACTTTCCTTTAACCAGTTCTTGGAAGGTCGATCTTGAAACTTTCCCAATCAGTGGTTTTGTTAGTAAGGCTGGCTTTAGCTGTCTTTTTTATTATCTTTTCACTTAGTGTTAATATGACGGCTGAATGATCGGAATCTAGGTCAAAGTTTTCTTCAACTTCAATGAAGTTAGGAGATACTTTTCTCGTGATGAAGAAGTCTAGTAAATCGGGGATTTTATTGGTATCAGTAGGCCAGTATGTAGGTTTTCCTGTTGAGTGAAAATTGCAATTCATTTCTTGGACTGCTTTCCTTAATTCTTTCCCTTTGGTTGTGGTTAACCTAGATCCCCAGTCTATGTGTTTAGAGTTGAAATCCCCCCCTACGACAAATATTTCCCCTAGGTGCCTCAAGAGGGTTAGGTAGTCTTCTTTTTTAAGATTATGTCTTGGTGGACAGTAAACTGCACCAACTCTCACTTTTTGTTTCGTTGACTTGATTCCAATCACTGTTAGTTGAATATCCTCTCTTTGCAGTTGACATTCTTCAAAGTGGTTGATCGTTTCTCTTATAACAACAGCACTCCCACCTTTGGCTTGGTTGTCAGGGTGGATAGTGTGAAATGTTTTATAACCTCTTATTTTAAGGTAAGTTTGGTTTGTCATGTGTGTCTCTGAAATGAGGCAGACATCTATATATTGAGTGTTTAGGAAGACTTCAAGGTCGTGTTTTTTCTTTAGAATGCCATTGGCATTCCAGGCAGCAATACGTAAGTCTTTTAGAGTCATATACTTATTTTGTCTTGGGTATAGTACCAGTACTTCTGGCCTCTAGTTTATCGAGTCTAGCGTGGACTCGGTCTAATGTCTTCATCATATCCTGCATAAGCTGCATCATAGATGGTTCGGAAGTTAATGGGACAGGTGTTGACCCCGTTGCTTTCTGTTGTGTGGCTTGGACATAAGATACCCCGGTTCTGATTGTATTGGGGATGGCTGATTTTGGTTGAGGAATACTTTTTTTGTCGTAATCGTATTTTCTATCCTTTTCTGGAGCTCCTTTGCAATTGTACATCCCCTGTAGCTAGCAGGGTGAGCTTCCGAGCAATTAATGCACTTGGCTGGTGTGTCTCTAGTTTTAGTACATGCTGTAGTTAGGTGTTCTCCTGCGCATTTAACACAGTTTGGAGTTCTTCTACAGTATTTCCTGGTATGTCCATATCTTTGACATCTTTTACATTGTGGAATAAGTTTGCTATTTCTTCCTGCTTCTATCTTGATTTTCATGTTGTTGATGTGTTGTATATCATAGATTTTTTTTGATGTCTTCCGAGTTATCAAATACTAACATATAATGGCAAGCGAATATAGCTCACCTTACCGTTGGAGGTCGTTCTCTTGAGTTTTTGTGTTACCTCATTGATCTTGAAGTTTCTTTCTTGTAGTTCTTTGGCAATTTCTTCCTCAGCAGTTGAGGGATGCAAGTTCTTAACCATTACTTTAATGGGTCTGGAGGTTTTGTTTTCATATGAATGCCATTCTATGTTAGTTTCGTTTATTAAATTTGTCAGGGTTCTGTACTCTTTATCAGAGCTGACATTAACTTTAATTTGCTTGTTACTCATCAAGCTAGTTTTATACTCAAAGTTACCTGAGTTTAATTTTTCTCTGATTACATTATAATCCTCTACATTACTTAAGATTATTGGCGGTGGTTTAAATATTTTAGTTACTTTATCTACTTGCTTTTTAGGACTTTCGTATTCTTTTTTTGGTGAATTAGTAGCTTTGCGCTTTTTATTTCTATTTTTAGATAGAAGCCAGTCTGTTTCTCTGGCAACTAAATTTTCCTCTTCATCTGAATTTTTGGGGCTGTAAGATTTCCTTTTTGCTAATTCTTTTTTATTTGATTGTGTTAATTTTATATTTTGTGCGTGCAATGTACTTACTTGTTCTTTCAGCTTTAATTCAAGGCTTGCTGTAATTGCATTTTTAGATTACTAATAGTTTCCTGTTCTGACGTTTGCATTATAGGTATTTTTATAGGTGTTGAACTAACACTAACAATATTAAATTTAACATTATTCGGATTTTTAGTACCGGAGAGTCCTTTGACTGTTTTCAAAAGGACTTACGTCCATGTCTAATATTACGTGTTATTATCACAATCGAACACACGCGTCATGTTTTTCTGACTCACTTAATTTATTGCACTATCAACACTCTGTTATATTGTTTACAAACGGAGTACAGTTGCAAAGAACCTTACTCAACGAATGTTAAACAACTACTTAATTAGTTGTTGAAATTAATTTAAAAAATTTTTTTGATAGCTATAGAAAAAATAACATAAAATAATATACTTAAATGTTAGTTAATTATTTGTAATCAAATTTTTAATATAGTTGATAGTTAGGTAGCAGTATTGAGTTGCTAGCAGTATTAAGCATATCTTTCTTGATTATTATATCATTTTTTTACTTATGCTTTATACTTTTTTACTTATTGGAAATTTATGGCAACTTTACTGTATTTTATCTATGAAATCGAAGTTCGCCCCCCCCCCTCCAAGTGAAAATACTTTCGACGTTTCTGAATGTAATTTCATACATAATATAAAGATTTAATTGTGTTTGTGTGTTTTGTTCAGAATCATTTCCTGTGCACTTCTAAGCCCTTTGAGTGTAATAATAAAATAAATGTTATTAATAAAAATCAAAATAAGCGTAAAATTATCCACTGTCCGCCGTAGTAGTATTTCATCCTTCACCCCCACCCCCACCCCCAACCCGGCATAAATGGACCAATATCAATAATTAGCGAATTTATATAACGGGTTATCATAAAGTAAGGGTAGGTCAGTAAAATGGAATCCGTTGGTGGAAATAAATGTTGGAAAACGGGAGATCGTTTCGATCGCTTCGTTTGAGGTCAAATATAAGTATCCAAGGTTTGCACGGTCTCTCGACTCGAGCTTACCTGAGGGCATCAAAAGAACCACGAAATCTTCGAACCTTTTTTAGTTTTTCGCTTATAACGCCAAAGCGGTGCTTTCCAACTAAAACTTTACTATTACCAGAATTAAAGAGCATTAGATTCTGCGTCGGATAAGTATTCCACACTTTAAATTCGGTCCAGTGGTATGGTTGAAATCGACGTCCGAGAAACAGTTTTTACAGATTTTTGATTTTCGTCAGACCGGACGCCCAGAGGCTTTCCATATAAGAAAAGCCGTTGGACTCATTCTGATCGTTAATATAAGTCGAGAATAGCAATTAGGATCAATCCATATGAAGTAGTGCAGTACTGGTCGCTCGATCATTTCAAAAAAAGATAATTTTTTGTGTGTTATCACCCCTAAGTATTGGTAGATCAAAGCCACTGTCATTTTATTTTTATTCCAGTTGATTGAAATATGGCAGCCATATTTGTTTCGTGGTGCACGACGTTGCTTGCAGTTTTTTGATGTAAATATAACTCTTGCTATCTCAAGAACGGTTGATCCTAGAGACCTGCGGGAAAAATGATTGTATTGCTCACATGTCGGACTACATTTTTAAATCTAAACATAATTTTTGTAGGGCGCTTGCTTATGGGTGTGATTTAATCCTGAAGGTTAAAGTTTTTATAAAAACTTCCGCTTTTATGGGGGCATATTTCATATATCCAGATAAAAATGAAGTTTTAGGGCGGATTTTCTATTTAAACGTACACGGTTCGAGGTAGTTTATGTATAAAATATTTTAAATCTGAAGTTTTACTATTTTGGTATTTATGGGCTTTGAAGTTCTCGTTATGATACGTCATATCAATATTATGTTTATGATTAAAAAGTGTAGTCCGACATGTGAGCAATACAATCATTTTTCCCGCAGGTCTCTAGGATCAACCGTTCTTGAGATATCAAGAGTTACGTTTACATCAAAAAACTGCAAGCAACGTCGTGCACCACGAAACAAATATGGCCGCCATATTTCAATCAAATAGAATAAAAATAAAATGACAGTGGTTTTGATCTACCAATACTTAGGGGTGATAACACACACAAAATTATGTTTTTTCGAAATGATCGAGTGACCAGTACTGCACTACTTCATATGAATTGATTCTAATTGCTATGATGGGGGGTAACAAAAAAATGTCCATTAAGTTAATCCGGCAACCTCTATAATATCAAAGCTTAGGTATTTCTCGACTTATATTAACGATCAGAATGAGCCCAAGCGGCTTTTTTATATAGAAAGCCTCTGGGCGTCCGGTCTGACGGAAAATCGAAAATTTTTAAAATTGTCGTTTCTCGGCCGTCGATTTCGACCATACCACTGGACCGAATTTAATGTGTTGGATACTCATCCGATGCAGAATTTAATGCTCTTTAATTCTTGTAATAGTAAAGTTTTCATTGGAAAGCACCGCTTTGGAGTTATAAGCGAAAAACTATAAAAGGTCCGAAGATTTCGTGGTTCTTTTGATGCCCTCAGGTAAGCTCGAGTCGAGGGGCCGTGCAAACCTAGGATACTTATATTTTACCTCAAACAAAGCGATCGAAACGATATCCCGCTTTCCAACATTTATTTCCACCAACGGTCCAAAACGGGTCTAATTTTACTGGCCTAGGGATATATTTCAACTTATTATATATTTTTAACAAATCAAATTAATAACAAAAAGTAAATAGAATCTAGTTGCTTACATAATGGGATTTTAGTGTATCTATGGAAAACAAAAGAATTGTCGTGAAGACTAGAGTTCCGAAATGAAAACTTCAACTGTGTTATTTTAGAGTTAGGACACGGATGTCAAAATCTATCTCTTTCTAGGCCAAAACTAAGCTGTCTGAAACATAGATACTTTTTTTCTCTCTTTTTACTTTAGTGACAACATTCAGCAGCTGTCAGGTATAAATTTTAGGTTATGCTGTCATGTTTATTTTTATGCATGTAAAATTTTTTAATGTGCACATTATCATTTATTTATTGTTTGTAGAGAATTTTTAAAACTACTATAATATATACATCAATTTTACGACAGTCTTTAATAAAGTATTAATTGTACCAAATTTCAGATTTATATAAATGTCATACTGACAGTTTAATTTATTAAACCAATTTTCATGATTGCTAACCTTCTGATAAATATCTTTAAAATATGAAATGTCCCTAGGAAAATTTGACAAGCGTGACTTAACTCTAAATAACACACAGCTCAGTTCATATTTAGGAACCCTAGTGAAAACTATTGATACAAGTGTCAAACGAAAGTATCGTAATTTAGATAATTGTTCTCAAAATAAAACTCGCGTAAACGCAAATTGTAACAATTTGAACATGGATCTGCAAACAAGAATTGGTTTAGTACAATGTTATTATGAATGCGGTAAAAATTACACTGCTGGATTACGAAGATTTCGTACGAAAATGGGTTTGAGAGCAGGGCCGTGCCAAATGAAGGCGTACCGTAATCTGATTAGCAAATTTGAAAGAACAGGTTCTGTAACTGACCTTTCGAGATCAGGAAGACCAAGGATTAGTGATGTCCAAGTTGCAGAAGTTCTGGAAAGTCAAAACGTAGCCAATACTAATCCGCTAGCAATCGCCATTACAAATTCCATACACCACGGTTTGGAAAATTTTACTGAAAATCCTAAAAATGTAACCCTATAAACTGCAACTGCTGTTTGAGTTAAAGCATGCAGATTTTGCTCTCAGGTACGATTTTTCATTACAAATATTGGCTCAGATAGAAATTGAACCCGAATGGTTATCCCGTATTTTATGGACAGATGAGGCCCATTTCTCTCTTAACGGTGGAGTTAATACTCAAAACTGTCAAATATGGTCAACAGAAAATTCACATGAAATCGTTCAGCAAGGTCTTCATGACAAAAAAGTCACCGTTTGGTGCGGTTTCACAGCTAATTTCATCATTGGTCCATACTTTTTCAAGGAAATACAGAATGGGGAGGCCGTATCTGTAACTGTTACTGGTGAACGATACCTGCAAATGTTAAGGGATTATGCAATTCCACAGTTGCAAAACAAGCGCGAAGGAATTGAAAACATGATTTTTATGCAGGATGGAGCACCTCCAGTTACCGACCAGTTAAAGAATTGTTAACTGCGGTTTTTCAAGATCGTGTTATAAGCAAACATTTTGCAAATTCATGGCCACCAAGATCGCCTGATCTTAACCCAGCGGATTACTGGCTGTGGGGTTATTTAAAAAATCTGGTGTTTAGAACACGTCCAACAACGCTGGAAGAATTAAAGGGCAGTATCAGGGACCAAATTCGTGTAATTCAACCAGAGATGTTGAATAGTGCTGTATACAATTTGGAGGAACGGTTGGTAATTTTACAACAAACAAAATGGAGATCATATCGAGGAATTGCGGTAACCAGTGTTTGACATGAGAAATCCCATTATGTAAGCAACTAGATTCCATTTACTTTTTGTTATTAACTTGATTTGTTAAAAATGTATAATAAATTGAAATATATCCCTTACTTTATGATAACCTTGTATATCAAAAACGGTTTAATGAAATTTTATCAAACGATTGATGTTGATTAAGACCTCCTACCTATATAAACGGTTTAATATTGAAGAATAAAGACTTTTCACACTTGCAGAATTTTTCCATCACTTCGAGTTTTTTTCCCAGCCCCCTGAATGTACCTCACCCAGTTTTGGTGCCTTGCGGTACTCTAATGACCAAAACTTAGCCATTTCTACTGTCGCCTTTTTCCCTGTCGACTTTTTTGAATTTTTCTTTTTGGAATCTTATAGTACATCAAATTCTAAGAAACTTTTGGTTGAAATATTTTTTGTATCTCTTCGGAAAAGTGGTCAAAATGACCACCGAAAATTTCGATAAATTTTTGAAAAATTTTGTATTTTTTAAAAATTTACGAAAAAATAAACATTTTTAGCAACTTTTTTTTTCTATTCTTTTTTTAACGAAAAATTTTAGGACTTAGAATTTTAGTTTTTATGACAACTAATGGGTTACTTCAACATCAGTTTTCAAAAATAAATTAGTTTATTAAGTATACAGTTGTTTTTGTTCGTCATGGCAATGCTAGCTCTGCGCATTCTCAACTGGTTTCTACTGCGAAGATAAGAAGTGTAGCTTTACAAAAGTTCAAAAATAATGAAAATCGGTAAAGAAATGACTGAGTTATATCCTGAAACAGTCACAAATTTTTTTTTTTTTCAAGTTTCATCGGTTCAAAATAATATTTACTCAACAAATTTTTACATCATTTTAAAATTATACAAGAGTTTCATCAGGCCAAAATTAGAATATGCACATACAATATGGAATTCTTACTATGTGAAAGATATAGAGGCATTAGAGAAAGTACAAAGAAGGGTTACAAGAATTCCACCAGAACTATCACAACAACCATATGAAGCAAGACTAAAGAAACTTCAGTTAACAACGTTGAGAGAGAGAAGATTAAGAGGAGACATAATTGAAACGTACAAGATAGTTCAGGGATATTATTCTAGTAACTTAGAAATATACAATTACAATCACAGAGTACAGTTAAGAGGACATTCAAAAAAACTTGAAAAAGAAAAAACTGCTAAGCTACCACGAAGAAACTTAGTAAACCGTGTGGTATACCCCTGGAACTCTCTACAAGAAGACACTATATCAGCACCAAGTTTGAATTCTTTTAAAAACAAACTTGACAAACATAATGACTATAAACATTGACTATCGATTGTGACAAATTGTGCTATTACAACTAATAAGTTGAACAATCAAGTTCTAAAAAAATCTTTCAAACAAAAAATTTTAAGATAAACGCAAACTAAACAAATAGTTTCATCGGTTTCGACCGCCTACTATATACATAATAATAATAATAATAATAATAATAATAATAATAATAATAATAATAATAATAATAGATAATAAAAAAATGAATTTTTTTTCTCTTCATTTATTGAAGATATATTTTGTTTCATTTCTAGGAAATTTTTGTTTTTTTTAATTGTTTGACAAATGACCGAGTTATGGCCGATAATATACAAAACAACAATTTCTTTTCATTATTTTAATATGACATTATACTCCAGTGCCCAGTCAATCTGTACATTTTACCTAGCAAAACTCAAGTAGTTTTGGATTTTGTATAAGTTTTGTATGTCGGGACCCTTATTAGAAATTCAAGCTTTCGATCATGGCGTTCGCCACGCGGGCTGATATATTGAAGAATCGAAAAATATTTTGATCTTTCTTCGGTTTTTGCAGAATATCTTCTAAGCGATGTGTTTTACGACAAATATGGTTATTTTTAATTTTAAAGCAGACTAAATTTTTCTACAGTGCAGAATGACTTTGCAGAACCCAATAATTGCCAAGATACAGCTCTTCAAAGTTTTGGTAGTTCTGATCATCATTAATGATCAAGCCAGTTTTGGGAAATGAAGGGTGTTGATAAAACCAGCCTCTAAGCTTATCCAAGTTCTCATTATCTCGGGTTATGTGAGAAGGCTTTATATCCATATGCTACTCAGATGTTACTAAGTTAATATCACAATATTACTTAACTTCATGAAAGATGTTCTGAAGGTATACCATTTCTAGAGTTCATCGAGTAAACAAGCTGTATGTGATTCCACGATCACGGATCAGTCGTCCAGAGCTTTTCATCTTCTTCATCAGTGTGTGTTCTATGTCATATCTGACCATATATCGGACCAAAAAGTGCATGAAAGAATGGCAGCATTTTTTAGATGCTGCGGAAACAAGATGAAGAGCCCAGTTTCCCATTCGCTCCTAGCTGTATTTCGACAACACTCAAAGTGTAGCAAATCTAGTCTACTTTAAAATTAAAAATAACTACTTTCTTTGTAAAACACGTCATATACAAGATATTCTTCGAAAACCGAAGAAATGTGGAACTTTTTTTTTCAATATGGCGGTAGTGCATCAAGGTCGCAAACTTGGATTTTTAATAAGGACTTCAACATACAAAACGTTTCCAAAACTCTTATAAAAAGATTATATTATATGCCAATGGACTAAAGTGCATCTTTTAATTCTGAATGTGAAGTTTATTTTCCCGAGCTTAAGCAAGGGCAATAAACACACGCGAGATTAAAAGGCTATTTTGTTCTGTGGTGTTTACGCTACTTTTTGCACGACCTAAAAGACTTAACCGCAAAATTTTCTAAAACACTCTTAAATATCATTCTAACAATTGGAATCTTTTAACACCAAAAATCACATAACTTTAGCATAGTAGGTTAGGTTTCCTTGAATATAACGCGATTATTTTACTTTACTCCCTAGGGAGTAAAATAGCTACTTTACTCTCTCCTTTGAGGGAATGAAGTAGAGCTTTACATATAGGCCATACAGTTTTATTTTGTCTGTTTTAGGCTATAACTGGATAATTTCTTTACCGGTTTTCATTATTTATTGAACTTTTGTAAAGCAACACTTCTTCTCTTCCCAGTAGAAAAAAGATTTCCAAGATGAGACAAGAAATGGCTAAGTTCTAGTCGTTAGAGCAGTCCAAGGTACGAACACTGAACAGGCACATTTAAGTGGATGGAAAAAAGCTTAAATTTCTAATAAGGGCCTCAACATACAAAACTTATCCAAAAACCAAAACTACTTCACTTTTTGCAAGGTAAAATGTACAGATTGACTGGACACTGGACTATAATGACGTATTAAAATAATGAATAGAAATTGTAGTTTTGCATATTATTGGCCATAACTCGGTCATTTGTTAACCAATTTAAAAAAACAAAAATTTCTTAGAAATGAAACAAGATGTATCTTTAATAAATAAAGGGAAATAAATTTTATTGGTTATATAAATATTATTTTGAACAGCTGAAACTCGGAAATTTCTAAAAAAAACTTTTATTCGTGACTGTTTCAGGCTATAACTCAGTCATTTCTTTGCCGATTTTCATTATTTTTGAACTTTTGTAAAGCTACACTTTTTATATTCCCAGTAGAGAAAATATTTCCAAAATGTGACAAGAAATGGCTAAGTTTTGATTATTAGAGTAGCGCAAGACACCAAAACTGGATGAGGTACATTCCGCATACTGGGAAAAAAACTCGAAGTGATGGGAAAATTCTGCAAGTATGAAAAGTCTCTATTCTTCACTATCAAAACAGTTATGTAAGTGAGAGGTCCTGTAAATTTATTTATTTTTTATTTGGAGCGCAGTGTTATGTATTTTTGTATTTTGTTCAGACTCATTACCTGCACACTTCTAAGCCTTTTTGAGTGTAATAACAAAAGTTAGGTATTAATAAAAATCGAAATATGCGTAAAATTATTTATCCACTATCCGCCGTAGTAGTATTTTACTCCCCCCCTCCCCCAAACCCGGCATATATGGTCCAATATCTATAATTAGCTAATTTTGTGCAGCCACTATCACTATATCAACAACGGTTTAATGAAATTTTATCAAATTTTCTAAAACGATTGACATTAATCAATATCAATATCATAACACTGTGCTTGAAATTGATACTCGAAAATAGTGACAAACGGGGCATCTAGTGAGTGACTTTCTTATGAGCAGTGGCGACTGCTGCATACGTCAAACCCGTGCCACCCGTAGTGCAACAGATGGTGATATACTGCTTTAATGTGTGCGTACGAGCATGATAGCGATGTACCAGTTTGTCGTGTGGCCCGGGTTTACGTATACAGCAGCCTGCTTATGAGTATACTGAGTTCAGATTCAACGGCATTTTGCTGGATTGGCTCTAGTTTAGGAGAAATCCGTCTTTGAATTTTGCTGATTTCAGTCGGGTTCGTCGCCAAAGACTTCAGATACTTGCGTGTTTATAGGTCCTAAACCGTTTTGAATATCGCTTTACTCTCTTGGGCAAAGATGTAGCTATTATTACGGCCAACAAATTTGCTGAACACACCACTACAAAAAAAACACAGTCAGTGTTTTCGACTATAATGTCCAGAAAACCCCACTTTTTCGTCGATTTTTTTGAATTTTTCGTCTACAAATGCCAAACTGTAAGGAGTTTCGCTTTAAAATCTCAAGAAAAAACAAAAAAACTGTTGTCCCACAATTCAATAAAAAATTAAACGCACAATCATGATTTTAACTCCAATTTTAATGCAGATTCAAAAAACTTTGAACAATGAAACATAGTTATATTTTCATGTTTATTTTGTTTCTTCTTAATCTTCTTCTTGTTTCAACTTCCAGCAAATATCTCCTAGGAATGCATCAAGCTTTTTGCCACTGTACCAGTGCTCAAGTCTCGCCGTCACTTAATGAAAACGTTCTCCATGCTCATCGGATTCGGGTGGTGATTGTTCGGAGAATTTGTTCATATGGCAATATAAATAGTGAATTGTCAATGACATTCTTACATTGATGTTGTGGAAAGCATCAAGCATGTTTTCAATGTGTATGCGCCAATTTTCGTCATGATGAATTCCAAGTACATTTTTAATAACTACTTTGACACAATCCCAAACCACTAGCTCTAAATTAGAGAGACAGGATTTAAATCGTTGATCCTTCATCAAACATCGAATATCAGGTCCATTGAGAACGCCAGTGAAAAAATCATTCGAAAATATGTGTTAGATATTGAACAAGAGAGCTTGATTGATACGAATGTATGGTTTCATATAAACCTTTTTTTATTTTAATTCCGCTCGATCTTGGGAAAATTCGTGTTAATTCATTGAATGCACTGCCTTCAGGATTCAGTGTCTTTATGAAGTTTTTAACGATTCCAAGTTTGATATGGAGCGGTGGCAGCAAAACTTTTTCGATTGGCACAAGTGGAGCCTCAACCACAGATTATACTTTACAGATGCGAAGCTCGCCTGTTCCCGCCAATCCAAATTTCTAGGAGCATGCGTGAATCCGCCATTGTTTTAGGGGTATTTTAATCAACCTCACTTCTCTGCTTGTTTATATCTTGCACGTGTGTTTTTGTTGCGTTCGGGTATTTTGAATTATTTTGTTAGTACTTTATATATTTTTGCAATAATATTTGTTTTGACGTTGATATTATGGACATGTTACCTGTCTGCACTTACCGATTGATTTGTACAATAAAGTATCCACATAAGAATAATTTATTATATTGTAAATAAAAAGTGTTCGATTTTGCTAAATTGTTTATTTTATTTATAACTTATTATTTTTGCTTTTATAGACCTTAATTTATGTTAATCGTTAAAAATTGTTTAAAATCCACTTAAAAGAATTCCATCTTCGATTTAGGTTATTTTGCCTGTATGCAATTTAGTAGTAAGTTCTTACCGTGGTATTTGTAATGTATACTGTTTTACAATTCCTATTAGTTATTATATGCCCAACGTTTTTGCAAAATTTTCAATTAATTGTGCTTCACGAAATGACTTCATTTACATACTTATAAAGCAGCAGTGAAATGCTAAATCATTTTATTTCTCAAGTAATTTCATAATAAACCAGGCTATTATACTTTTAATACTATTTATTATAATTTATTTATAAAAATAATCAACTATTGTAAACAATTTTATTTTAAATTTTACCAACCGTTTTCTTGTGATTTGAAATCTCCGCGTAATACCACCTATTAAATGGCGCAAGGTCATGAAATTTAGCTACTTTAAGATCAAAGGAACCGCCAAAGCCTTCGCATCTGTAAAGGTTAATCTGTGCCTCAACGATGTTTTCTTGGCGCAATCTGAATCCTACTCTCAGAGGCCGGTCCTTTTTGGTGTATTGATCCCCAGAAAATCGAGTATTCCACAAACACATAAAACACATGTGTTTTGTGTATCCCGTCTGCATCCCTGTGAAAAAAGCTACCACTTTCAAATCAGCACAACGATGGTCTTGGTATTTCACCAAATCAATGATTTTTTTCAACGATGCGTACTTTTCTTTTGTGTTTGTGCTGATAGCAATCGGGACACTGTTTTTTGCGTTTGTGATATGAAGCAAAACCGTCTTGAGACTGCTCTTAGATGAAACAATAAACAATCGCCAATCTTCTAGGTTATATGCATTGTGCATCGTTAAAACCAATCCCTTGATATCAGTGCAATATGCTACAGAATTGTCTTCGATGGTTTTGAAAAAAAAACAGTGAAATGACGATGACCGATTGCTCCATATATATTCACATCTGGTGCTAAGATATTCGCTTTTTTCAAATCTTAACCCAAAAAATGGGCTGACGCTGTGATACTTTGAGGCGACAAACCATTTTATCTAGACAGCTTTGAGAAATTTCGACGTGCTTTCCACATTAACAATATTTATTAAATGAATTTTGACCGCATGAATTCATTCTTGATATTTTCAACGAATTTATTTCTTGATTAGATAATAGTATATTAAAGAACGAGTTTCATAAGGCAAGATTTATTGCACGAGTCCAAATTTAGAAAACGAGCCGCTTGCGGCTAGTTTTCCAAAGGACGAGTGCAATAATGACTTATGAAACGAGTTTTTTTTATGCTGTTTTTTCTATTTTGCGCCTTTTATTCCCTTTTTAAATAAAAAAATCGCAATTTCGAAATTTAGGGAATTTTGTGGTAGTTGACACCACTGACGTGACATTTGAAAATTCAAGTTTTCAGTGAAGTTTTTGTCAATTTTCTGTTTTTTTAATTTTTTTTTTAATGTTACCAACTTTTGAAAAGTTTGGCTATTAAAGCACTCAAATGAGCTATTAACGTTTTGGGTGCTTTAACAGCTTTATTATAGACGCAAAATAGAAAAGATTACGTACCGAAACTAATAAACAATGAAGCTGTAACAAGATATGGCATAATAAGGAATGTCAGAATTAAAAACATCAACAATGGTTCAGAACTACGTAAAATGGTCAGTGTTAATGTCTAGAGTCACTACATCTAGTCACCTAGGCCGCGCTGGTCGAACAGAGTACCGCAAAACGCCGGCATATTGGGGCAGAGGAGGTTGATTTTTAATAATGGACAAATTAAAACCACGTTTTACGTATTTGACATATTAGAGGTTTGATCTTTCAGAATAAGAAAAACCTTTTAAAGTAAACGTGGATTTGATTAAATGCAATATAATCAAATTATATGCAATTTCGTGCTTCTTTTGCCCCAATATGGCGGTGTTTTGCGGTACTCTGATCGACCAGCGCGTCCTAGATGACTAGATGTAGTGACTCTATTAATGTTAGTATAATGGCGACATCTGTGATACAATAGGGTAATTTGAGTTAAAATCATGATTGTGTGTTTAATTTTTTATTGAATTGTGTGAAAAAAGTCTTTTTTGTTTTTTTTCTCGAGATTTTAAAGCGAAACTCCTTACAGTTTGGCATTTATAGGCGAAAAATTCCAAGAAATCGACAAAAAAGTGGGGTTTTCTGGACATTATAGTGGAAAACACTGCTTGAATGTGTTTCTTTGGTATTGGTGTGTTAGCAAATTTGTTGGCCGTAATAATAGGCTACATCTTTGCCCAAGAGAGTAAAGCGATATTCAAAACGGTTTAGGACCTATAAACATGCAAGTATCTGAAGTCTTTGGCGACGAACCCGACTGAAATCAGCAAAATTCAAAGACGGATTTCTCCTAAACTTGAGCCAATCCAGCAAAATGCCGTTGGATCTGAACTCAGTATACTCATAAGAAAGTCACTCACTAGTTTGTCTCTGTTTTGGACTAGCACAGTGTAATTAATTAAAATACATGAGACAATCTGATACATTTTGGATTTTAAGGGCCGATCTATTCACCTCCTTGTAACTTTATCTGCTAGTTAATTGTCATGGATACCATTGTGGGAACAATTGTAACTATAGCAACTAACTTCCAGATAAATTTAAAAGGAGATGAATAGATCGGCCCTAAGCTGAATAGGACTATAGTTCGTCTTACATTCACATTAATTTTCATTAACAGAAAATAATAGAAAACGTAAAAGTTCATTACTTTGAGTTTTGTATTGTTATATATTTAAATAAACCATTGAGATGAAATTATTATAAAAACTTTGAAATTTACATAAATTGTTACTAAAATTTATAGATCAACCTTAATAAAAAGAGCACTGTTCTCTGTTGTGAAAGAATAAATTAAAAAAAAAATTAAATTATGTATTCTCTACGTTTCGTTCGCGCTCTAGCGTTTTTAAAAGTTTATGAAAAGTTGTCAAATTGGTTGGAGGTAAGACCGACTGTACCCGAACGTCATTCGATTGAATTCGTCACACCGACGCGAGCCGACAATTGTTTGACCGCCATCCTTCTGTCAGATTCCAGCACGCGTTTATAATATTAAATAAAATTTTAGTTGCATAATTAAAAAGTTTTAAAATCAGTATATTTAATTAAGAGTAATTCTTAATACTTAACATTAATAAATCATTGTGTGAATAAGAACAGTGTATGAAAACAAAATTGGCAAATTAAAGTTTTAAACGTCAAATTTATCTTCACCCGGTTTTATTATTAAACAAATCAAGTGACCAGAAGCGACTATAACAATAAAAGAATGAATTAAAAATAACCTCTTTATATTTTAGAGCGTTTTAAACTTTTTCGGTTAAATCAAGTTTTTTGATTGACGTTTCTCTAACTGTCAACGAGATGAAAATAAAACCGCGTAAGTATTTTTAAGTAATTTTAAGGATTGCTATTGTTATAACAGTTTTTATGGTTGATCTAGTGAATATATTCAAATATAGAGTAATTCGTTTCGTTGATAAGCAATGTTTTATGTTAAAAAAATTAAATTATTTTAGAGTAAAATAATAAATGTGAGCACGAGGTAGCATGGTAGCAGCCATACTGTCAAGTGTCAACCATGTGAAATGTCATCGTTTTACACAGCATTTTTAAATAAATATCAGAAATTCTCTGTTTAATTTTCTTATAAAATGCAAATTTCGTATTATTTTCCAATTGGCAAAAGAGTTTTATATGAACAAAGCGATTATAAAGCAGAATTAAGAAGATTGTGTTTATAGGGCACAGCTCACGTGTGTAAATAAACCAGTCTACCATCCCGAGTTGTCATTTTTAACGGCTTGAAATTTAAAGGTATTCGCGGGAAATGAATCGGCAACTTACTGTTTTGACGTATAAAAATGTTTATTGCTGTTATTGTTACATACAAACTTTTGTCACTGCATGATTGACTATTCATTATTAGTGATGTGATGACTTGATTGAAGGAGTCCCTGCAAAACTAATTGATTGACATGCTCAATAGCTTTTTGCATGTTAATTGCTTCTTTTTGATAGATTAGAAATTATGTAAACATTGCAAGGTTAAAATGATAATATAACTTTCAAATTTATGAACCATCTGATTGGCTAACGCATGCTTAAAATTTGTTTACTATCTTGCACTTATAACAATTTCTATTATCAGTTTTTAAAATCTTTACTTACTAATTAATTTTTAAATTATGATGGAATATGGAATAATTGCTATAAATCGTATGACTTATGAAATT
This sequence comes from Agrypnus murinus, assembly GCA_929113105.1. Taxonomy (NCBI): domain Eukaryota; kingdom Metazoa; phylum Arthropoda; class Insecta; order Coleoptera; family Elateridae; genus Agrypnus; species Agrypnus murinus. The sequence continues at coordinate 111,558,439 of OV816026.1, read as the reverse complement.
TAAATTGCTTCGTCGGTATTTTACATATTTATAGAAATGTTTCACAATAGATTCTTTATTAGATGGACATCCGTCTGTTAAATAATGTTAAGTGTATTGATAAACAAATGTGTTTTCAAATCTCCCCACTTATCAGATTATGTAAGATTTGTTATTATTCCTCTTTTAAGAAATTTAAAATTAAAGGGTAAACAAACTTATTATAATATGTCATCTTTGAAGTCACTTCTAACCAAGTTTAATAAGCACAACCGAAATAAATTATTGGGTCAAATTTCATCAAGATTAAACTATTTAAGTTAATGCAGCATCCCCACTCTAATTAGCTAACTCGTTTTTGTTAATTGATTTATTATACAAACACTTGAATATCCTAAAGGCATTTTAAAAAGTAGTACCTACACAAGTTTATAACATTTAATTTTCTCATTTAAGAAAAGTCAATGAAAATTGCATACCTATTATTTGTTTTGTCATAAAGATGATTTTTTTTATGAGCTGCAAAGCCTTATGAGATCGGTTTCGGAGCCAAAAAGTCTTTCACAAATTCAGGCTCGATCTCGTGTTGATTCGTTCTGGAATTACTCAGTAAACGTCATATACTATGGGTAAGTTCGGCATTCAGATCTATTTAACTCGAAGAGCTCGGTTTCCATAGTATCCATTATTGCAAATAATTGTAACTATGAGAATAGGGCTTTTGGAGCAAAAAGAGTTACAATGCCGAACTTACCCTCTATAGTTCAGAATAGAGTGATGGACATGGATAGCGATGGCCTACATAACTGGACCAATGATAATTGTATTTAATTATTTATTGTTTTGAGCCTGATTTGATGAAACTACATAACGGTGAAATAAATAAGTGCAATTAGTAAGAAGCTTCACAAATTTATTTAAATCTACCTAGCAATTGTTTAGACAGTTATGCTGTCATTATTATAAGTAATAGAATTACAGCTGAGATAAATACAATAAATAGATAACTAAATATATACCATAAATATAAGTTACAGTTACTTACCTATGTACTATATAGATAAAATAAATAATTATCTATTTATTATATTTACCTCAGCTAAGTGTTTGTTTACATTTATATTACCTTTGTTAATATTAGCTTGGCTGTCGAAACAATTGTCAGGTAGATTTAAATAAATTTGTAAAACTTTTTACTAATCGCATTTATTTATTTCATTATTTAAGTATGCTTATAGAAAGATGTATAAAGGCGTAAGGGGTGTAGCGTACATCAGGGGTTCTCAATGTAGTCCCCCCAAGGGATCATAGCGTATTTCTTAGGGGTCCTGCAGTACTTCATTCTTCCACCTGCTTCTAGGTCTGCCTATCGTCTTAGTTCCTATTGGGTTGGTCTGTAGTACTTTCTTCATCATTCTGTTGTTGTCCAGTCGCTGAATATGGCCTAGTCATCTGATCCTCTGTTATTTTATGTACTGCACTATTGTTGGCCCTCTGTATAGTTCTTGGAGTTCCTTAATCGTTCTTTTCTTCCGCTCACCTTCCACTTTTCTTCCTCCCTAGATCCGCCTTAATATTTTTCTTTCCCATACTAGTAGTTTTGATTCTCTTACTGTCCCTAGCTTCCACATTTCGCATCCATAAGTGACTGTTGGTCTTAGAACCGTTTTGTACAATTGTATTTTTGCTTTTCGTGATACTAACTTGGAGTTTATAATGTGGCTTAATGCCCCTGCTGCCTTGTCTCCTTTCGCTAATCTCACTTTTAGCTCTTCCTCCTGTCTTCCATTTTCTCTTATTTGTACGCCTAAATATGTGATTGTTCTTACTTTTTCTATTTCTGTTATCTCTTCGTTGGATTGCCTATTTTTAGATTTTGGTCTTCTGTCTTTTCTGCTTGTCTCCCTAGTATCATGTACTTCTACTTCTGTTTGTTTATTCGTAGTCCCACTTGTCTTGCATATCTCTCTAAAGTTTTCAATAATCTTTTTAGATCTTCTTTGTTGTTTGCGATGAACACTAGGTCATCCGCGTAAGCTATGCACTGGTATTTTGCATTAAGTATACTCTTTCTCTATTTATCTTACTTTATTTTATTACGCACTTTAGTGTGATATTCAACAGAAGTGTTGATAATGGGTCACCCGGTTGGATTGAGCGACAAAATGCATGTAATGAAGCAGGTCATGGAAATGAAATGTCACCAGTCATGTCATCTAAATAAACAATGCAAAAGTTTTTGGTTTCTGCTTCGCAAAATGTCTTATAAAATTATCTTTGCCGAGGTATTTGTAATATGGTTGGGTGAATGTCAAAACGAGACATTGTCTCGAGATCGGAACATAAGCAAATCGACAATTTATCGCACAATCAAAGAATGTCAAGAAGGAATACCATGTGTAAACTTGCCTAAAAGTGGTTGGCCGCAAGCTTTGAACCAATTAAGAGAGGATAGACTGATTCAAGCAGCTAAACACATAATTGGAATCTCTGCGAAAACGGGCCAGAAGATTAAATGTTGGAAAGACTACGGTGTTTAGGACCCTATCAAGTAAGAATATTGTCTTCTGGAAAAGAAGGAAAGCTCCAAAATACACAGAAGCTCAATTAGAGAGAATTCCGAGATGTTGCCGTGCGTTGAGGCGAGTGCATTTCGTCAACAAGTTGATTGTGATGGACGATGAAAAATGTTTCACATTATCCAACTCTGAGATGAAGGGAAATGATGGTTTTTACATGGACAATTACAAGAATGTCCCTGATGATATTAGATTTAAAAGCAAAAAAAAGTTTGAGGACAAGATTTTGGTATGGTGTGAGGCTGGCTTCATCTCGCAGTTCGGGGCGAAGCATTAAACGCAGAGCTTTATATCCAGAGATGTCTCTAAACTGCGTCAGTTTTTGAACACACATCATGCGGATGATGAAATAATGTTTTGGTCAGATCTTGCTACATGCCATTATTTGAGAATCGCAAGGGACTGGCATGAGACCAATAACATCAACTTTGTACCGAAAGTAGACAATCCCCCTAACCTACCTCAGGCTCGCCCAATTGAAGAGTTCTGGGCAATATTGAGTCGGAAAGTCTATAATAATGGATGGAAAGCACAAAACGAGGAACAATTGTGATGCTGTATATCCAGAAAAATTAGAGAAATCAACCCTGCAGTCGTCTAAAGGTTGATGCAACACGTTAGGGGAAAACTTAGGCAAATCAAAAATAATGATCCCTTGTCGATTATTTGAATTTTGTTTTATAATAAGGATAGTTGAGATCCTTAAGACAGATTGTTTAATAAGCTGATAAAAATATGAAACTATTTTTATAAAAGTTTCCAGTCTCTGAATTTTTTCCCAAAACTTTCGGACCATACGTTAGTTATATTTGCAATGCCACTACAGAGTAAGTTGTCTGAAAAATCTGCTAATTCGGATTTTCAAAAATCTGTTATGCCTAGCATCGGTTTTTAAATTATTTTGATAATATTATTTACAATAACTAACAAAACTCGATGTAGCACGATTCTATAAATAACAATAATTCGAAAAACTTTGGTTTCTATAATAATTACCCCTTGAATTTATATTAGAAGTAATCTCATGTATATGTAGAATGAACCGCTTTGCGAGCATTTGAAAGAGCCCTTAAGTTTTATAATTTTTTAAATGTCAATAAAATGGAATTGTCATTAATGGATTCGTCTCAATAGTGTTTACTGTACTGGATGAGAGCTACCACATAATTTCTTTTAACAACTTTCTGCGAGAGCGCAGATCAATCTTTGACGCGACCCAATAACAAATGTTTCATGTTTTACGGCAAACTCTTCTTGCTTTTTCCCAACTCTTAATTTATTAAGCAAGCATTTATTTATTTATTATATATTACAATGGACGTGAAAACAGTAGAATACACAGACAAATTATTTTTGTCAACAAGATTATACTTTTTTTTTTTTCATTAAAAAACCACCTTTTGCAGAGATGACCGCTTGGACTATTCTGGGCATCTGTTTTATTATTTTTTGAAGAACATCTGCTGAAATCTCCATCCACTCTCTTTGTAGGATTTTTCAAAGTTCTGACCGTGAAGTAGGTTCAGGATATCTGGTTCTGAATTGCCTATAAAGCTCTTCCCACAATAATTCGATAGGGTTCAAATCGGGCAATTGGGCCGGCCATGTCATAATTTTTAAGATACCTTTGTCTGCTTGAACCCGAAGGTACCCTTTGCACAAAGCAGAGGTATGTTTAAGGTCGTTATCTTGCATCATTTCGAAATTATGACCAATTAAACGTAGACCTCACGGAATAACGTGTTCTTCGAGGATGTGTAATTTTCTTTTCTCATTCCATCTATCTTAACTAAATCACCTGTTCCAGCGAATGAGAAATAACCCCAAACTAGCACGAAACCTCCCCCGTGCTTAACTGTCAGTGTTGTACAATGCAGCAACATTTTTTCTCCTGGAGATCTTCACACCAAAACTCTACGCCTTTGCCCAAAAAATTAGTATTTGGATTTATCGAGCCATAAAACTTTCTTCCAATGTTCCAAAATCCAATTTCAGGGCTCCCACTTGTCCTAAAAATCCTAAAATAACACACACTAATAACTTTTATTTCATACTGTATCGTATTATCCATGTTTATGTTAGCGATTACAGTCTAGAAAATGCAGTTTTACAGTCTAGTATGACTGTAAAGAATTTTTCCGGATTTAAATAAAATAAATTGATAAACTTGAATCAACTGAACAAATATTTAGTATTCAGTTACCATGGACACTCGTTCTTCATAGATGTCTATGTTTTGAATTTGTCTAATAGTTGACATAGATGCTCGGTTTTCATAGATGTCCATATTTTAAATTCGTAAATTTATTTTATAAAATAATCCAATAATTACAGAATAAAATAAAACACATTACGCTAAACATCCTGGAAATGTTTTTACAGTCTCGTTTCGATGTTCCGGCTTGGCTCTTTCGTTGCCTTGTCCGTAACACATTACACGACTGTAAAATGCCATTTCCAGGACTTATAATGTTAATAACTATTTCTGATGAGAGTATGTGTTGGTAAAAAGTTTCTTTGGGTGAATTTTGATGTGTGAGCAAAGGAAAGATGGTGGATACCAATTAGTTTGATAAAGATAGATATTTATCGCCTACTTAAAAAAGTCTTGCAATAAATAATTTTTTTGTAATGTTGGTGCTAGGTAATTTTGTTTAAATAATTAACATTTGTAAAAAACATTTCAGGTTAGAGGGAAAAGTTGTACATATAGTTTTATACATAATATTAAATTTTCAGTGATGTCAAAATGACAAATGTCTAGTATTTTTAAGATTTTTTAACCTAGCACCAACCTTACAAAAAAATGTTACTATATTGTAAAGATTTGCAAGTATGCAAATACATAGCTCACTTTCTCATATCGGTTGCTATTCATACTTGCTATATTTCCTTTGCTCACACTTCAAAATTTAAACTCAAAACCACATTTTGCTAACACTATATAAAAAATTATGAGAGAGTTGCAACTTTGTTTATTTATTCGTTATTTTTATATAAAACTAGCAGTCTTATTTTCTATTCTGGGCCAAGACCTTTCCAATGATACCAATTTCATCCAAATCGGTCCAGTGGTTGCGGAGAAAATCGCATACATACATACATACAGACAATCTTTCCCTTTTATACATATAGATGGAATTTAATTTTTGTTTATTGTATATACAATCGCAGCCAAAAAAAATGGAAACTCCAATCTCGTCCGTCACTTTTCTATAATTCTGTAAGTGTCGGTTGCGTCCTACGAATTATTTAAATGTCATAGAAATTTCTATAATAAAGTTTACTAAGCACTTCTTAATCGCCTTTTAAATTACTTCTACACCGCTGTCTTGTAATGCAGACTTTTGTTTATCACCATGTATAATATGACTTAAATGAAACGTATATGTCTTACCTTCATCGTATCATATGGTCCTAAAAATACCTAAATTTTTGTCTTAAACAATCCTAAATTCCTAAAAAAAATTACAATATATGAGAGTGGGAGCCCTGCAATTTTTATGGGCTTTTATCCACTGCAGTCTTTTTTGCATATTTCCACAACGTAGCAATGGTTTACGGATCGCTATACGCCAATGCAAGTTTGCTTCTTGCAACCGTCGCTTTACAGTACTGACACTTTTTCTGTACGAGTTTTATTCAATTCTGCCGTTAATCTTCTATTTCTTTTACTAATTATTCTTATTCTTGTGATTGCTGTCTTCATGGTTACCTGTTATTGTATACCGGTGTATAGCTTCATTTACAGTAGATTTGGCAATTTGTAATTTATTGTAGATGCGATGCACTAAACATCATTCTTGATGTAGACTAACGATAGTTGCCGTTTTATCAATGGTTAAAAATTTCTCTCGTGGCATTGTCACACTTTCACTGCACGCTGACTTTATGCAAACACTTCTTCAGTGTTTAACAATCTTCACTCGAACACTTCTAAAATGTTATTTTAGTTGTAGTTTTCAATGAAGTTTGGGATTGTGGGGGATGCTAAAGTGTATTTATACCTGTTTTAGAAAATTCGCAGAACGTACTGTTTACAGCCCGTGCATTCAGACGTGAACAATAGCTTTTAAATAATACTGCAATTTTACCTACAGATGTTGTAAAAATAGTAATACATACTTGCAAAATATTTATAAAAGCATATTGAAAAATCTTGGAAAGGTTTAGCGTTTACCAATATTTAAAGAGCAAAAGTTTTGATATGCAGAATTTTTTGTTATTATTCATTCTATAGATTTTAACTAAGTGTCTGAACTTCCGTGAGCAGCAGTGTACATACACTACTACTCATAATTATTCAAACTCTTATTGGTCCTCTCATGTTGGGACTACAGCGAAGGAAAGATAGCCAATGTATTTCTTATGGGAGTTTGTGATTCGTTGTTGCCACCTATTTCACTGTATGAATCTATAGAAATGTGGATTAAGATTCCAGAAGTTCTAAACCTTTGAAAACAGTAACCGAAAAAGTGTAATCATAACCATACAAAAGGAGAATTTAAAAGAAAGTTTTATTAACATGTATTTGTTATTTTATTAAACATTACTTGGGATTGTTACATCGTACATGTATCTAAATATTCAATATTTTATTACTTATACTTTTTTGTTTAATGCTTTCGTCTTCAAATTCTTTTAAAATAAAAATAACGGCTGGTTAGCTTCTGTATGATCTTTTTAATCTTTTAATTCACAGGTAAATAAAGGAAGTCCCAAACGCAATTTTAACGGTAAAATAATTCATCATGATAAAATCATTCATTTGTTCAACTTGTTTCAAAAGAAACTTGAAAAAACGGAAATTTAGGATTAGCAACAAATGCAAAGGATTTTAGTAAACAATAAACTCTTCTGGTTCTTTCTACTTTTACTTCGCGGAACTACATAATACAGTTTGTACTTACTGAAATTATAGTATAACGTTTTTTGTCGGCATTATTATTTGTCACCGAACGCATATAAGCAAATTTCTTAATACAGAAATAATTATTTGGTTTCAAATTTTGATAGCTTGTGCGTCTATAGATCTTCGCTTAGTTGTTTAGGTTTTTATCGTTTGTAATTATTGTTTATATTGTCCTGTTGTTTGTTGTAACTATTCGTATTGTAGTATTACATAACGCACATAGTACATTATACATATGGCGGATGTTGTTAAAAACAGAATGGGTTGTGTACTAAAGGTTGGTGAAAAACAGATTTTGTCAAATTTGATAAAATATCGTCTTACTGAGACCCGGCAGTCATTATCAGTAACTATTTGACAAGTTTCTAATGAAACAGGTATTAGCGAAAAAACTTTGTTCTCAATAGGTCAAGAAAGTATTTCACCTGATGGAATAAAATCTCTAAGAAAAAGAGCGAAGAATAAAAATACTTCAAATCGCATTGCATTATCTTTCCAAAACCATCATAGAAAAATTAGGGTTTCCATTAAAAAAAATTATCGTTATCGGCATAACTCGGAAACAAAAGACGATCTACAATTTATACGCTCACTATATGAACAGCAGCTTTTGAAATTTTGTTTTACTACCGCTGTCAGAAGAAGTGACTACCTACAATATAAATTGCTTGAACAATAGGGATTATAAAGGTTTATGCAGTTACAACTACAACACAAGAAAGTGTTTTTAAAAGTTGCTTGCAAGATGTTTGGCAAGCCCGTTGTCCATAAGAACACACACTGTAGTCTCAACGTGAGACGACCAATAGATTTTTGATCTTTCCCCATACAATTTATAAATGCAGGTGCATAATAACCAAAAAAAAGCCTCATCTATATGTATTATCTTACTAATTTGAGTCATTCTGCTCAGTAATTCTTGAAATGTATTTGCTCCAATTATTTGCGATTCTTGTTATAACTTCTTAAAGAGGTCAGTTTGCTTAGATGATTGCGTTGTGCATTTTTTATAAGCCAGCCCGTATAGAAATATCTAGAAAACTTTGATATTAATGATAAAATAAGAAAACCATTATTTTTTTCAATATTGACAATTATTACAGTTTTGCATACTTCTTTTCAGACCGTGATAGATTCCAGTCAAGCAGCAGTACTGACGAAAATGAATCTGGATCAGAACAAGAAGATCCCGTGCATGCTCTCCAAATGGCGAGCATGCAAAACCATAACATGGCAACGGTACGCAAACGACGTGGAAATCTACCTAAACATTCTGTCAAGATACTTAAGCGATGGTTGTATGAGCATCGCTATAATGCTTATCCTAGTGATGCCGAAAAGCTTACGTTATCGCAAGAGGCTAATTTAACTGTTCTACAAGTATGTAATTGGTTTATTAATGCACGCCGTCGAATACTACCTGAAATGATAAGACGAGAAGGTCATGATCCATTGCATTATACAATCTCACGTCGTGGAAAGAAATTGAATAGTGCTGGTTCTTTGAATGTTAGCCAATCTCATAGCAGTTGGGATGAAGACTCAACTCCTAATAATAAGCGTATTCGCTTGGATCATGATTATGATGAGAATGTAGCTTTAATGTATCGTTCTGAAGAAGATAGTCCGAACGAATATGAGAGTTCTAGTCCAAGCGAGGAAGAGAAGTTTACGCCATGGCAAACAGTCATTCGTTATGGTTTGTCCAATGACATAGAGCATCCTGCTAGTAGAGGGTAAGTGTTATTTAGACTACGTTGTAGTTAGGATAGAGAATTTTAGTGTTGCTAAATTTATAATTTTCTAGGGCCGAAGAAGAGAAAGTGGTAACCTCGGATAATTACTGGAGTTCTCCTCATCCTCAACTGGCACATTTATCGCAGTTACCCCATCCACTAACCGTGTCGAATCCGAAGGTACAAGTAGTACCAGCGCATCCTGTAAGCTCCATGTTGCCATCGTCCCCTCCACCAACCCCGCCCGAAGCCGAAGATAAAGATAAATTTAAGTGTCTCTATTTGTTAGTAGAAACAGCGGTAGCAGTACGGCAACGCGAAAAAGAACAGGAAGATGGCAGTAAAGTATAGCCACCACAGTTTGTGTCATCGTCATTTCTTGTGCCTTGCATATCATAGTTTGCTCAAAATGATACAAATTAATCTTTAAGGTAGTGTCAAAATTAATAGCACAATATAATTATGTCTCAATTTTGTCATAGAACACTGTGGCACTGATACTGATTTACGAATAATGTTGGAAATACATTTCAGTAATAATAGTAACTTTTCTAATTTTCTTATTATTGTGAAGCTAAACCATACAAAATAATTTGTATATACAGTATTGGATAAAGTTCATCTAGGGATTGGATTTTCATGTGCGAGCAAAGGAAAAATAGCGAATAGCAATACATCTGAGAAAGCTATATATTATGGCATACTTGCCAAGTCTTATGGCGTTTTTAATTGGGGCCCAGATTGCTCTACGGTTGCTCGCAAAACGGGTATGACGTCATTGCTCTTATGTAGATTGACCTTAGATTCATCGAAGGGTATTTCACAATACACAACCGAATAAAATCATTTCGATCAGCATAAGTTTGTGCGCCCATTATTATATTTAATAATTATTATCTATACTAATATTATAAAGAGGAAAGATTTGTATGTTTGTAACGAATAAACTCAAAAACTACTGGACCGATTTCAAAAATTCTTTCACCATTAGAATGCTACATTATTCCTAAGTAACATAGGCTATATTTATTACTAGAAAAAATTAGGGATCTCTACTAAAACTTAAATAATGTACGAATAAAATTACGAACTTTGCATAATGGTTGTTTCTCATTTAAATATTCAATGATAGCTTCAATTTCTTTATCATTAGACGAATCTGATTATAAAATTTCTAATAAAGCCAAACAACACCTTTCATCATCCATAATAATACTTTGAATGCATTTTTCCAGTTGAAATAATGCAGATACGAATGAATTAGAGGTTAGGTTTTTGTTTTGATCTGAATTGATCTGCCTCACGACATAGATCAACGAAGACCACTCTCGGGTACTTCGAACACGCAAATCTCGATCGAACGCAAAACCAATCGAACACGAAATTTGCTCTCGGAGCAATCTAAGAGCACTCCAGTGCAGTCAATTGAAAACTTGATTAAAATAAAGTAACTTTTTTAAATGTACATAATTCATATTTGTCATTTTGACACTATTAACCTGAATTGTTTATTTTATTAAATAGTTAAGTCCAATCTACTTTTTAAAATAATTGTTCATTTTGTTTAAAGAATAATATATATTATGTAATTAGGAGATCAAGCGATACTTTAAATCCAAGAAGATGTATAACACCGAGGTGCCAGCCGAGGCGTTATAACATCTTCGAGGATTTAAAGAAGCTTGATCTCCGTATTGCATAAGTTGTTTTATTTTATTTCGTATTTCAATCCTAATTTCTCCCTTTTAAAATCCATCCGAATTTATTGCATAAAGAAGCAAGTTGCCTTGTCTGTGTCATCATACGCATAACTAAGGAGATAAAAAGCAGCATGCATGTGGCTATAATGCAATATCAAATTATTTACGTTGCCAACAACAACGGAGATCAAAAACGTCTTGAACTCCGGTGTCATTGACAACGGAGATCAAGATATACTTTATATTACTAATTGTGATATATAAACAATTGTTTGAAATACGAAATGAAATAAAGTATTTTTAATACTGCAGCACAATTATCCGTTGTTTATCTTTAGTTACTAAACTTACAATACTGTTGATTTTAAAAAGTTTCAAACAGTATAGGTTATTGTGTCAAATTGACAAATGTCAATTATATTTAAAAATTCTTAGCTATAGCACCAACCTTACAAAAAAGTTACTATATTTTAAGGTTTGGCGAGTATGCCATAATATCTATCTTTCTCAGATGTATTGCTATTCACTATATTTCCTTTACTCACACATGAAAATCCAATCACTAGACAAAGATTTTCCAATACTGCATATAATAAAATGTGTTAAGTCTTCAAAATTAAGTTTTTATGACTTGGATCATACAATTTAATTTTTTACATCAGTTTGATATAATTGTGTAATGCAGTAGATCATGACCATCATCATATCATCATTCAATGAAGAATTCGGTTTGTATAATTCAAATCTTACAAACTTAAATATTTCTTTAGTATCGAAATGAAGTAATAGCTTTTATTAAGACCTTAACATTTTGATTTGATGTAAAGATTAGGTTGTATGATAGACTTTCTAAAAAGAAATGTTACCGGTATTAATTTATTGCATTGTAAATATTAGCTGTAAGTTGGTCAGGATACGACAGTGTTGCTTGACGAAATTAGTATATAATTATTTTGCGCTATTGGTGATTGCTTCCTCTGTTCCTCATGAAGCTGAAATTTACAATTTGTTTGATTGTAAAGTGTGTTAATTTATTTGTAAATTTGATATAAAAGTATAAATCAAGTAAATGCAGCCAATGAATGTAAATTTACATTTGCTTTTTTTGAATTTATCATATTGTATGGTGGAAATGTGAACAAGAAGTATACGGTACTTACGTTTAAAAATATTATTTTTCTTGTAGAAAATTTAGATACATATTATTACCTATTATTATTTATATTGCATCCACCGTATAGTATAAAAAAAAGTTTTACTTTAGGTTTACCATGGTAGAATGCCATTGCTATTATAAATATACATCACACCAAACCTTGTGTTCTTTTCTTCCATTATCAACCTAGAGTAAAAATTTTCAAAATAATTGAATAACTTAAATAATGTACAGTATATTCCAAATTTACCTGAATTGTAAGATTCTATTTGGTATATTGATTTTATTTATATTTGGATATTTCAATTGAAATTAAAAACTCCAAAGTATTATACTACATAGCTGTCAATATTGTTATTTTAGAGCTTGGGAGCTAAGCAATACGAAGCATTCTAGAGTGCTTCAGTACAATAATTAAAAGCACTCTTATTTCTTCTATCTGCTGTTTCATTACTTTTAATATTGAAAATTCAGCTACATCTGGAATATACTATAGGTAAAGTTACAGTTCATTTTTTATACTATGATTACAGCAATTGAAAAAATCATACCTTCAGTACCTTTCTAATATATTGATATGGAGAATTAATCGGTATTGAAAGCATAATTTCGATATAAAAAAGAACTATAGCTAATTATTTACATTTACCCTCTCTCTCTCTCAATTTATATATTCAATTTTATTAAGTGTACATACAGTAATTATTTTAAGAAATTAAAGGAAGAATATTGCAATCTTTTTTTATAAGAGTAGTTTATAAGAGTTTCCAATTAATTGTTACATAGCAGCTTGCTATAGATCTCAAATCATTAATGACAACGTAATTTTAATAAAAAATAAACCATTTTACATAATCTTTATTCACAATAGCCAAACAAAAAGTCACTTTTCTAGAATTACCAAATAATCGTATAAACTAGAATTCTATAATAATACAGACAAAAAAAATGAAACGTCAACAAACTGTGTTGTCCTTGAATAGGGGTGAGCCAGGGAATATCGACCACTTAAGAAAAAAATATTTTTAGTGACAGTAATGATTGGTATGGAAAAACTGTTCATTTAATTAGCTGAATGGACACAAGCAAAATGCTAGATGTCTCATGGTTGATCACCACGTCATCTAAAATCAACCAGGCGTAATATCACTTATACAGTGTTGGTAAGACTTTACTTTGGGGGGTGGAATTTTCATGTGCAAGCAAAGAAAGAATAATGTATAGTAATACACAGGGCCGTTCCTTGGGCAGGGTGCTGGTGGTGCACGTGCACCAGGGCAACCGATGACAAAGAAAAATTGACTAATATCGTTGAACAACATCACAATTTAAAAAACGGCTTTGAAAAGAGAACCAACAACACCGCAGCAAGATTCCCCGGTAGTAAATCTCAACCAAATACAGGGCCCATACAGGTATGATTTAGTTATAAATACTACAACTAGCATTAGGAGGACGTTGTGGCTTGCTGCCTACGCCGCGATAGCCTTATCGGTTTATCGGCGAAAGCCGAAAATGGAAAATTTGGAAGAAAAGTAGGGAACCGGACTAAATTCAAAATTCAATGAAACCTGGCCTTAGTGTTGCATAACTATTCAGGGTGAGAGTTTTATAAGTATTACACGGTGATATCTTAAAAACTACTGGGACTATCTGAATGCTATTCGGGACAGGCAATTAGTAGAAAGGGGGGCACATTTTGATGTAGTTTTCAAATTTTTATCCATTCATTTTTAACTGGTTGAACGTAACCTTGGAGTTTTAAACACGATACATTCATCTCTTTGAAATTCACATCTACGTAAAAAACTACGCATGTTTACACAAAACTTGCTATGCTAGTTACATAATTTGTTAATTATTAGGTTAGAAATAAAAACTAATAATCTGCCATTTCATTTGAATTTATCTAACGTAGGATCATGCTTCAGAAGGGGTTCGAAATGCCCCCTTCAACTTCTACACACCTTTTTCAACCGTTTTCCTAAATTAGTTTCGTACTGTTGGCCAGCATGTCGGATACGATTTTTCGTATTTTCATAACTTTTTCTTTTATAAAACCCCACAGGAAAAAGTCAAGGGGGGGTCAAATTGAGTGATCTAGGAGGCGAGTTTATCGGGATAGCTCGACCAATCCACCTGTTCCCAACTCATTTAAGGAATTGCGGGCATGTCTTGCATAATGAGGTGTTGCCTCATCCTGCTGGAACCGCATGTCAAGGTGTATGGTTAATAATTGGGGCAACTTGTTTCTTAGGAAATTTATTAATTAATTTAAATAGACGTTAAATAAATTGAAATAGTAAATTTTTATTTTATATTTCTAAGCTAATAATTAATAAATTATGTAACCAGTCGAGCAAATTTAGTAATAAAAATACGAAACAAGCAAAAAATATTTTGTAATATGAGTACAAGGGACGTACTTAACATTTAAAATGCGATTTTTCCCGAAAAATAGCGAAGCAACCATATGTTGATAAGGAAAGTATGTTCTAAATTATTACGGTTTACCCCCCCCCCCCCCATTACAAGGTTTTTAGTTTTGTTATGTTCGGATTTTTATACTTGAACTAATTAACTATAGCATATTTCCGATTTGTTATTGTTTATAACTATTGTGTGATTAATGTTAAATTACTGCTGCATATTACCATTTCTTTGGACAATTTATTGCTCATAGTGCACTTTGGTTTCGTTTTTGACCAAGTTATATGTCAAAATTTAAAAAACTAAAATAATTGCACTTTGAGAACCTATTAAGATTAACATAAAAAAAGATCCTTAAAATCGGCTGGAAGTTTGCGCGCACGCGCGGGGCGAACGGCAACGCTGCTATATAGGCTGAAACTTGCCCATAATTACTTATACATATATGCAACATTAAGTAGGCCGAGTTTTATTGAATTTAACCAAAGTTCGATTCCATACTTTTCTTCCAAATTCTCCGTTTTAGCATATTGTAACTTGTAATTAACGCTAGTAAAAGCAAAAAATATTTTTTACGTTACAAACATTATACTCTATGCTAGTAATAATAAGCTACTTGTTACTTTCATAGATGAAAAATGTCTGTATTTTCGAATTTTATAAAAATAATTATGAAGTCAGGTAGAAGTTTTATGTTAAGTGTAAAACGATTTTGAATTATTTCGAAAATAATGCTATTTCAAAAAAATATCTTTAATGTTTAACTTATACAACCTTAATAGACCTTTATATGGAAACAACAAAAAATGATAGTAGGGGCAGCCACTTTAACTTTGCACCTGGGCGGAAAGCACCTTAGGAACGGCCCTGGTAATACATCTGAAAAAGATAAATTTTTATTGCATACTTGCCCAAGAAACTTTTTTGCTAGGTAAAGATTTTTAAAAGTACAGTCAAACTTCCGTATTACGAACTTCTATATAACGAATTTTTGTGCTGTACACTTCCCTTTTAGAAAAAATACATATAAAAGTGTTTCTAAATAACAAAGTAAAATTTCTATATAACGAATTTTTTAGGCCAAACTAGCTATTTAGCATCAATCTTTCTTAGCAGCAGTAAAAGATTATAAATTTACCCATCTTCCAAGAATTCTGCACACATTTTTAAAAACCTGTAAACTTTTCAAAAGGATTTTGTAAATTGTTGAAATGGAAGTTCTAAGAAGAGTTAAAATTGTCATTAAAAGGCCTCCAACAACTGGTTTATCTCTACATTCTTACTTTTTCAGGAGATTTCCGAGAATTTACCTGAATTAGAATTCTAGGAAAGATTAAACTTCGATGCATTATACAAATTGTTACTTGTCTAAATGGAGATTAAGAAAGATTAAAATTCAATTAGCATTTAACTATGTAAAGTTAAAACTTGCATTCCAAATTTTTATTTTAACTTTAGTTTTGTGAGTGAACAGTCCTACACTGTAGTACAAAAAAAGCCAAAGCGAAAGTGTTTAACCATTACTGAGATAATCAATGTGTTGCAGGAAATTGATAACTGTATACAAAAAAGAAAGACATCTCTGCAAAGTTTGGAATTCCTACCAGTAATTTAATCAAGTGTAATAAAAAATCACGAATCAATTTTAAAATCAGTTGGTCAATTTACAGCAAAACATAGTTACTAGAACTTAGGTTTACGACGACGTAAATGAAGCAGTTTTAAAGTGGGTGCATTTAATTGGAGACAATTATCAAAACAATTAATTAAACACAAGGCGTTACAGTTTGCATTAAAGCACTAAAATAATATTTACAAAAGGTGATATTTCTTTATAACGAAATTTCCATTTAGCGAATCTTTTCTCAGGATTTACCAACTTCGTTATATAGAAGTTCGACTGTAATTGACGTTTGTCATAAGGCTTGACAAGTACACAATGATACCTGTCTTCATATCAACAATGTGGTGAATTGGTATTCACTATTTTTCTTGCGGTCACACATGAAAATTCAAACGCAAAGATTGTTGACAATATTGTACAACTAGTTATGAAAGTCTGTTTTTCACAAATTTTGCAGCAGTGAGCAAATGAGTGAAAAAAAGAGACTTTCATAACATGTTGTACACAACATTTTTTTTGGATATTGTAAGTTGAGAAATGTTGTCCTAAAAGAATTTATGTAAAATTTAAAAAAAAATCAGGAAAACAGTATTCTTTGAGAATAATCTTCGAGGAGATTGAAGTTTGTTTTTTGACAAACATAATTAAAAATGTAAATCAGTAAACGCTATAATTAAAAATAATTAAAAGAAGTGCTACTTTCATTACGATTTTTGCCTAAATAAGTCAATATTCATAATCAATATGCAAAAAAAAGTGTTACTTCAATTACGATTTTTCGTTAAAAAAAAAGTCAACTTTCATAATCAATATGCAAAAAGAATTTTACTAACACTGTATAGACAAAAACATGCCAGAGAAAAAAAAAGTTATTGAAAAAAGTAGCATTTATAAATCTCTTAGGGTGCGTAATGGTGCACCACACTTCGCCTAGACCATAGCCTAGTGCCCTCGCCTCGACCATCGCTTTTTGAGCTTCGCCTTTACCCTCGCCTTGAAGTGTCCGGAACGGGGCACTGCACTTAGCCTTTTTGAGTCAGTTTTGAAGTAAGCATCCATAGCGCAAATATGGATTTTACATCTTCCACCTCGGACGGGGAAGATATCTTATTAAATTCAAATTTAAAAACATGGTATTTGCTTGAAAACTGCCGAAACACGACATAAATGCCATGCCATAAATAAAAAGAGGGTTTATTATGGAGAATTTCATCAGCTATACAAGGACTTTTGAAGAAATTCAAACCGTTTTTTTAACTACATGAGAATGGGTATTGGTACGTTTGATTATATTTTAGTAAAATCCCTCAGTGTGCAATGGGCGATGCTCTGAAAAATACTAAGCTCAATTTCTCTAGGCTAGGCGAGGGTACCAGACTAAGTGCGGTACGATGGGCGAAGTGTCATTGCGGCCACGAGCATTTAAAATAACGCACTTATTTTTTTTGGCATGCGAGGCGAGGATACCAGGCTATGGTCTAGGCCAGTGATGGCGAACCTTTTTGAGAAGTGGGTCAAATTTTGTTCATTATTTTTTTTAATACTAGCCTGTGGGTCACTAAGTCAGTGGAATCACTTGGAATGGGGGGGGGTAAAAAAGGTACCAATAATTTTGAAACTCCGAAAATTTGTTAACAGAAAAACTTGACAGTTGACACTTTTGTTGGTTCTCACTTTTAAAATCCTCTAAAAAGGTTTACGTTTCCTTTTTGTTTTACAACTTTTACTTTTGCAAGTGAAAACCAAAAAATAAAGGTCGATGTCAAAAAATTGATATCAATGGTATGGCACCATGAATTACCGTAGCAGGTGACATCATCAGTGGCGCCTCTGCACTGAGTATTTGAATGAACAAGGAATAAGGAAAAGAACATATATATTATGAAATTTTCTTTATTAATAAACATAGTTAGGTTCTGGTACATCCCCGTTATATGATGCATCGAATATACGCGCTAAATTTATGACCGATTGTCATGAGTCATACACAGGTGCAGGGGATACGATAGAAAATTAGTTAGCCAAGATCCACTTGAAAATATTTTTTTATAAATTTGACATTAGATATTTATACTTTAATTTTTTAATATTTTCGATTGTCTGGTCTCTTTTATGATATAAAAAATAAGTTTATAAAAATCAACGTGTGGGTCATTTAAAAATCTTTCATGGGTCAGTGTCTGACCCGCGGGTCACAGGTTCCCCACCACTGGCTCTAGGTGAGTGTGATGCGCCATTGCAGACGCACACTTACCCAATGTGATTCTAACGTGTACAGACCTGTTGCAAAAATAACTAAATTCTTTGCATGTGATACAAGGAATTACAGCTACCTCAGTTTAAAGATTTAGAATTTTTGTTCTTAACAAGCGAGGTGGAGGTGCAATACCTTCAAAAGAACTGTCCTTAAAGGTCTTCATTGTCTATATCATCTGAGTCTTTAACTAAGTCAATTGAATCTGAATCAAAAATAACTGTCTGCTGATCCATCTCTTTCAAGTGTAGTTTTCATTTCCAGATACACTCTGTCCAATAAAAAAACCCGCACCTATTTCAAATAGAGCAATTTTCGACCAAATTGATTTAGCATCCTGTGCACTGTTCTGGTGCTTATCTTCTTTGTAGTAGTTTTTGTCAGTTCTCTACTAAATTGCGAGGCTGTTATAAAACAATTTTGTAATATCGTAATAATATGTAGTATGATCATCATATTTGAGTGTTATTTTCTTTTGATCACTTTTGTTTTTCTGTTATAACCAGCCAGTGCAACGTCTTTGTACAAGAATGTTCTTACCGATGATTCATTACATTTCAGTTGCCTTGCAAACTATCATGGCTTTTTCTTCAAGAATTGACTTAATGTATAGACAGTAATGTAAATGGCTTTTTTTTATGGTACAATGTATGTTTGCTTCAGATGGGCCAATCAAAGGAGGTGTGCTTTCAAGTGTCATTTTTTTGTCTGACAAACTAACTCTGCCACATTCCTGTTTTTTAATCCCTGAGGAGCTTGCTTTCAAAACTTATTAACAACATTTTTATGCAACGATTTAGGAAAAATTCATTTTTCTAAGCTACAAAAATAAAAATTCTTCGGTAAATCTCTGCATAAGGGCGACATGCGACCACCGCCGCATTGGTGCTGATGCAACGCGTTTTCAGTTTTTTATTACAGAAACTGCTTAGTGATCAATTTTCAGCTTTTAGAAAACACTTAGATGACACTACTTCTTGTTACAACTTTCAAACTGCACTGACGCCGAGTGTCCCCATATCAGAGTTTCTTTTGTGTAGGATATTTATTTACCTAAATATAAGCTAATATTAAAATATTAGCCTTTACAAAACTCTTACACTTTTTGGTTGCCAGCTCTCAGGCTAAAGGTTATCAGTTAAAAAATTTGGCCACAAGCTATTACTGTAATAATCGTAACGTAAGTAACGCCCTCTATGAGTTATCAAAAAATAATAAACCTATTGTAACTTCTTATGTAACTCAAATGCTGATTTTTACAAATTTTAAGTTGGATGCATCCCAATATGTTTCGCTTTAATGCATTAAAAAAATTATTTTCCAGAATCAGCATCCTGTATCTCATTAAGCGGGATCCATTTTACCAAAGCATGTTTTGCTCTATTCTCCTATTTTTGTGTCCCATTCTTAATGAAACACCCTCTATAATATAGATCAGGTTATTCATTTTACGCAAAAGAAGCTAACAATTTTTATTTTAGGTTATAATTTAAATTTCTTACAACTCAACTTTAAATAACAAAAATTTATAATCTTTCTATTAAAACTAATGAACCAAGTTCACACTGTTATTATAAGATAACATCTTAAAAACCATAAAGATTTTTAAGGCAGCAACAAAAACACACCTATTTACCTTGGCTGCTTGAAATCAACTGAGAATTCAAGTATTGTTCTATGAGTGAACTACACTGGAAGAGCACCAGGTGAGGTCGACCTTGGCAGGCCAAGGCAGAATGTAGTGGTCGATATTAACTGATATTTCCTGGCTTACCTCGATATAATATTCAATTTACCAGTATTTGTATATAATTCACATACTTATTGATACATAAATTTCAAGTTGCATTTCATGATATGGACATTGCACCATTTCATAAGTGACCAATTTTGACCAAAGCCCCTGGTTTACAAGAACCTATAATAAGACCATAATCTAGGAGGGACTGAAGAAAACAGCCAAATATCATAGTAACAAAAACAAACCATATTTTTTTATTTTTAGTCCCTGAATTATAAAGGTACTTTAGAAAGTATCTAATCTACAAATTGATATAATCATTAGCTATTTCAGAGGCGGAACTTACCTAAAAGTGTCCTAAAATAATGTCAGTGTGTATGATTGGTTAGAACTAGTTGAATTTACTATTTTAAACCCATCATACACATTGGGCGTTTATGAAATTGAATCTGGTTTTATGACCCTTTGAGGTTATATTCAACCTTCGAAATACTCAAACATGTAACTTCTTTGTTAGTACATTTCCTAATAGAATATAAAAACCTAATATAAATATTGAAATTAATAAGAATTTCATCATTAAGGTTATGTAATTTCTAATTATCCTTTAGCACTTACACAACCTTAAATCTTGGTATTCTATCTTGAATTGACATGCCCTTCAAGTGTTGCAGTGTTACTGGGCTGAACATTGAGTTAACTACATAGGTTTTTTGATCAACGAAAGGACAATATTTAACTTTAACAATTATGTCAGTTTATGAATATAGTTGGTTTGTGCAATAAACAATTAAGAGTAGTTAACCAAAAAAGATATCCAAAAACTTATAGTGTCGGAAATGTTTCATCTAATTATATTCACTACACTCCAAAAAATCCGTTACAATGAAAATACATGTAATGGTAAATTACAAATTATTACGATTATTTTAGATTTTATACTAAAGCTTGATTTAGTTTAATGGATAAGTGGAGGTACTGCTAAGTGAAGGCTACAAATCTGTTTTAGATGCTGTATGTAAGCAGGCTGTAACTGTAATGCTTAAATTATGTTTAAGGAGGAAGCTGTCCCCCTGTTTCTGATATGCCAACCTATTGTGCAAGCCTTTCGTGTTTTTACTTGTTTGAATTTTACAGTTATTTCTTAAAACTACCTTATTTCTAAACTAAATATTTGTACGTGTAACTTGATATGGTTTAGTTTACGTTGTTGTATGATACAGTGCACCGATTTTGTGGTTTGCTAGCCATGTTTTTCATGTAGGAAACAGAAATCGCAGACCACATTTGCCAAATCTCTGCTGTGATAATCTTTTGGCCCTTAATTACTATTTCCTGTACTAAACAATTTCTACCTCTGAAAATTGCAATTCCTGATACAATCTGTTTTAGGTTATTTTCACTTGACAAACATTTTTATCATTCTCTCCATAACATTCGTTATCCTGTTTATTCTGTATATTGAACCAGCACAAAAGCCTTCTGCTTGGTATGGGTTTTTGATTGAATGTTAAGTGGATATATTGCTACATTCAGACTACAATAAGTCTACATCAAAGGATCTCCGGGTCACTAACTGTTACGTTACTCCATTCAACCTTGGTATTCAAACAATATTTTATTGTAATAAAGCATGAATTAGTATCTCTTTTATAAATTAAAAAAACAAAGAAATATAAAGATTATTAGTAACTGAATGTTCAGACCCCCCAGTTTCATGAACCATCTCCAATAAATTGAGAGAGTTTGATCTAAATTATAGATTAAAACGACAATATAATGATATTAAAGTTTGTTGGTTTTTAAAAAGGTTTTTTCTGGTAAATGACTGCTGCAGATAAAAATTAACAGTAATATTTTTATAATACGTTAGAAATGGAATATGTTATACAGATTATGCTGTAATCTTAGCTGTTATTGAACACATTCCATTTCTAATATCTTTCAATATAGCCAAATAAAGTACACTTTGATACCATTTTTAAGAGAGCGTACTATGTATAAGTTTTTGAAAAAGATACTTTTCATACTTTATGCAGTTTGTAAACCTATAAAATACTTAAAAGAATAGTTACATTTTATAAATGTTGATGCTGAGAATGTGTAGTAAATTTAATCGTGTTTGTGCTTTATGAGAATTATAAAATATGGATTGTGTTTAAGTGTTCATTACTATTATGTAAAATGTATAGTTTGAAGAATTATTAGTGAGTAATAATTTTCATTTATTATTAATACTTACGTTTATGTTGTAATAATAAAGACGAAGTTTTGATTAATTTTAGTTTTTTTTTAACCTATACTTTACATGCTGATATTAATTTAATAGTAATTAAATGTTAATCTATTTACACATTAGTGTTAGTAGTTTTAAAATGTTTTAAGTATATAATGGGTTATCATAAAGTAAGGGACATATTTCCACTTATTATATATTTTTAACAAATCAAATTAATAACAAAAACTAAATGGAATCTAGTTGCTTATGTATACTTTAATATCTATGGAAAACAACAGAATTGACATGACAACTATTGATACAAGTGTCAAACGAAAGTATCGTCATTCAGATAATTGTTCTGAAAATAAAACTCTCGTAAACGTAAATTGTAACAATTTGAACATGCTGCAAACTTGAATTGGTTTAGTAGAATGTTATGAATGCGGTAAAAATTGCACTGCTGGATTACTTAAACAATTTGTAAATGCAACTCCATGATGAGGTGGACCTCATCATTACAGCCTTGGTAGTGTAATGTCTGGCGTGCCGGACTTTCGCCCAAACGGCCCGGGTTCTACTCCCGGCGCTGGCAGATCTGGTTAAGGTTTTCTGCAGTTTTCCTTAGCTGTAACACAAATGTGGGATTTGCGCTGTTCCATCTATAAGTCGGCTGCAGCCGCACATTGGGCCTACATAATAATAATAATCGCCCCCTCCCTCCCGCACAAGCTTATAGCTTCTGGGGCTTTGGTTTAGGTTATGGGTTGTAGTAATTATTATTATCACGAAACGATACGATTGATGTTTTGCAAAAATAATGAATTCTGTCCTAAGTGACAGTTTCATCGTGAAAATGAGGTCCTGAGATTTTGTTGCGCACAAGTTTCAACAATTTTGCCAGGGTTCTCATTATCCCAATAAAGCAAATTAAGCTTGTTAAAAATTCCATTTCTGTAAAAATCGGATTCGTATCATTTTCTCTTACATTTAGGACAGTATGACGTATTGAAAATGCATCAATGCACGTTGTAATTTAAAATCACGAAGCCACTTGTGATATATCATTGTAAAGAGAAATTTATTTAGAGAAACTTAATTCCGCAAAAATTTACAGAACGTTGCACTTAAAAAATTAAAGATAGTTTGTAAAGCAATTTAAAGATATTTAACATAAAATGGTCATGAAAAACTGTTTTGTGCTATTTTATAGATCAGGTTATGCTAAACAAGTCTTTTGTTAAAATAAAATATTCAACAATTAATTTTAACTAAGTACTGTAGAATAGCCCATAAAATGTTTTTTACCTCCAGTACTTGTTTTAAAATTTCTATTCCCAATGAAATACAATTTTACAAAAGCAGCGCCCTTTGGAGGATTGCCCCCCCCCCCCGCCTCGCAGGGTCTGCGGGAGCGGTAATTACGCCACTGGTCTGTAACTGACCTTCCGAGATTAGGAAGACCAAGGATTAGTGATGTCCAAGTTGCAGAAGTTCTTCAGGAAAATCAAAACGTATCCAATACTACTCCACTAGCAATCAGTAGCGTGAATGCGATATCAAAACGATTACAAATGCCAGACGCCACAGTTTGGAAAATTTTACGGAAAATCCTAAAAATGTAACCCTATAAACTGCAACTGCTGTTTGAATTAAAGGATGCAGATTTTGCTCTCGGGTACGATTTTTTATTACAAATATTGGCTCAGAAATTGAACAAGAATGGTTATCCCGTATTTTATAGACAGATGAGGCCCATTTCTCTCTTAACGGTGGAGTTAATACTCAAAACTGTTGAATATGGTCAACAGAAAATCCACATGAAATCATTCAGCAAGGTCTTCATGACAAAAAAGTCACCGTTTGGTGCGGTTTCACAGCTAATTTCATCATTGGGTTCATACTTTTTGTAGGAAATACAGAATGGGGAGGCCGTATCTGTAACTGTTACTGGTGAACGATACCTGCAAATGTTAAGGGATTATGCAATTCCACAGTTGCAAAATGAGCATGCAGGATGGGGCACCTCCGCACATTTACCGACCAGTTAAAGAAATGTTGACTGCAGTTTTTCAAGAACGTGCTATAAGCAGGCATTTTGCAAATTCATGGCCACCAAGAGCGTCTGATCTTAACCCAGCGGATTACTAGCTGTGGGGTTATTTAAAAAATCTGGTGTTTAGAACATGTCCAACAACGCTGGATGAATTAAAGGACAATATCCGGCAGCAAATTCGTGCAATTCAACCAGAAATGTTGAATAGTGCTGTATACAATTTGGAGGAATGGTTGGTAATTTTACAACAACAAAATGGAGGTCATATCGAGCAATTGCGTTAACCAGTGTTTGACATTAGAAATTCCATTATGTAAGCAACTAGATTCCATTTACTTTTTGTTATTAATTTGATTTGTTAAAAACATAATAAGTTGAAATATATCCCTTACTTTATGATAACCTTGTATGTTACATGGTATACTGTTATTTTACAGCTTAATTCTCAAAATCACCATTTTGTATTAATAACAGATCACAGACACATATTACAATATTACAAGTATAGTAGGGTGCGATCTTTTGCAGCCTTCCACTTTTTACAGTTCTCCCGCCCCTCACCAAAACTGTTCCATTTTATACAAAACCGCCCCTAATCCTTTTTTCTGCATTTAGGCATGTAGATGGTGTGCTGCCGGACACTTCAGTATAGGAAGAATCTATTAAGGTTTGCATATTTAAGGTAATAGGTAATGGAAAGCACCGGGAACCAGGCGCGACTCGCCTAAACGAAACCAAATAATTACTAAATAAAATTAAATATTTTACCGTCAATTATTTTTTTGGTACTATGTTAATAAATTTATTCTATCAATATTTTCTAGATTTAAAATATTGAATTTAATATAAATAAGCTTATTTTATAATAAAATGTATTTATATGCGCACACCCAACGCTTTGCAATAAACGGAGTGGATGAGGCTCAAAATTTCAAGCTTCAGTTCATGCATCTGTATGCATGGGCTGGCTCATTACAGCGCAGCGGCTTGATTATCGATCGTGTACTCTTCCTATCGGCAGAACTGAAGCTGAAATTTTACAGTTTCGTGAATCAATGAAAGTTCGAGATTCGTATCAAATGTTATTTTATCGTCGCGACCTCCGTCCGAATACTACCGAAGACGATTTCTTTCGTGTTTTGTTGTACTTTTCAAAATCGTATTTTAACGTGATTAACTTGTGTGCTATATAAGGTGCTTTTATAAGGTATTCGGGAACATTTAGGTATATTAGTGAAAAAAGTCGGGGATTTTAATTGAGCAGCTAGTAACAAATTTTTGGTTTAGATGCAAGGAAATGATCCACAATAAGATCGCGTGATGTGTTTACTAGAAACTACATTTTTAGGGCGTAATGAAATAGAATAGCAACACATTTTAGAGCAACGTCCGACGCCAAAATTGTTGTTATGTCTGCTGACAAACTACAAAATCGGGCATTTCATAATTTTTGGTATGCAATGCATAAGTGGCTCTGTGGCAGTAATTAATGAGAACTGTTAAAAATGTATGGTTAAAACAGCACAGGTTATGATTAAAAACGTTTTTCCAGAGGCGTAAAAAATATAACGATTCAAAAGAACGTATTAAAAATCTCTAGGTTTTGAGCGTATTGAACGTAATGCTTCTACAGTTATAGAAGTTTTGCAAGAACACGCATATTTAAATACAATTTTATACAATGAGAATGTAAAAGAAATCGGCAACTTATGTGTTATTTAATTGACGTTACAGTTTTATTAGGTAATCGATAACTTTAGATAATCGTGGCAATTTTAAAAAAATATTTGAATGCTTGATTCAGCTCAATGTAGAAATTAGCGAACATGCTAAAGAAGTCAAAAACTATTCAAAACCAATTAATTTCTTGTTGCTATAATTATTCAAGAAAATCTATTGACAGTGAAACTAATAATGCAAATTATTTTGCAATAATTGCTGATGATACAACAGACATTAGTGAAAAATCACAATGCCTCATTACTGTCCGAATTGTAAATATTGGAAATTTAAAAGAACGATTTTTAGGGTTTTTTGACGTAAGTGCTGATAGAACTGCAAATGCATTATTTGATGTAATAGCTAACGTTTTATATCCCTTTAATTTAGTGCCTCCAATATTGTGCTAATAGTTGTATGTACTTATGAACCTGGTAAGAGCAGTGCGTTAGAATGAGACGGAAGACGGGTGAAAATAGAGATAGAACGATCGCTGCTCAGCCGTAATTTATACATTGTCGGGATAAATTGGTCATATCTTCGTTACTGTCCAGCCAATTTCAAAGTTTTAAAAAGCATTGGATTGTAAAATCTCGAACTAATAACAATTATTTTTTGAACTTTTCTGATATCTTGTGTCGTCCAAAATTTATCACGATATAAACATCTTTCTATGTTTGTAGAAATAGAAATACGCATAATAAGGGAGTTAGAAGCTAATCTAGTGAGTATCCTTCCGTTTATCTAATGATAATTCTTGACTGAAAATTAGCTCTAACTCGCTTACTACTTTAGAGATCGTATTTATTTTAATATAGCCGGATAGAAAATAAAGTATTCTAGATTTGCTGTTTCTTCAGTTTTTCTCCCCCGGGGGGGTGTTGGACACCGATATCGACAGACGAATTTAGGGGATTAATATACACCCTAAATAGCATCCGATAACGTACTTGATACCTTTTTACCTTTCAATGTACCACGGACTTGATTTCTAGATGCGTTTTTTAAGTTTGCGAACTCTACTAACTCACTTATTCATTTTTAGAAACCTCTATCAAAACAAGCAGAAAACTTCTTTTGGAACATTTGCATCACGAAATCAGCAATTCATGGCTTTCTTAATGGTCGGAAACGAAAGAAAATTGCAAGGAACTAAATCTGAGCTATAAGGGGGTGAGTAACAAAGTTCTTGCAGCTGTATGTGGTGTCGGATTATCGTGTTGTAAAAAAATGGTTGCAAACCTGATTTTCTACAAACTTCACGCAAGTTTTCAAAAACCTGGGGGAGACATGTACTATTGATTTCATAATGATTTAGGACCGCAAGGCTAATATGATCTATTTTATTTTTTTTTCTGTGTAAATGCATCAGATAAAATAAGATATAGCATCATATTAGCCTTGCTATCCTAGATCATTATAAAAGCAATAGTATTTCAGTCTACCACTCGGAAGTAATAGCTTTCTAAGTATCTAAGGAATTACTGTGACGAGGCCACTGCATCTAAAGAAAACGTTAATCATTTTTTTTATTTGCACTTTTACTGTGGGTGTCTTGTAGGCATTTTTTCAGTTCCGAAAACTCCAAACTCTTGTTTAGTTTCAAAGTCACAATTATATATCCATGACAATATTAAAAACTTTAATGCTATCAAAGTTTCTGGCATAAATCTACACCAATGCATTTATGCTTGTTTTTGCTCATCGGTTAGTTAAGTGTGAGATCCAATGACTTGCCAGCTTTCTCACACCTAACTTTTCATGTAAGATTGTATAGACTTCAGATGATCCAATGCCTAATTCCTGCTGAATCTCCCAATGGGTAGTCCGAGAGCAGCGTACCTAAATTCGACATGGTCGTCCGGACTCGATGACACGCGGTTTTTGAGAACGGTTTTTTATGTAGAGAGTCCGAATAGCCTTGACTCCTACAAAATCATTTTTACGTAAAATTTCAAAAATCAAAAACGCGCTACTTTTAAGTTTGCGTCATAACTTCATGTTGGATGGAGCTAGAAAGTTAATTGTTGTTTCAGAGAATTCCTCCAGAGTTGTAGATTCCAATGTACTAATAAAAATTATGTCTTGAGAAAAAAATATCTAAGAAAATTGCCATTTTGTTATACTAAATATGTCATATTTGTGCATTAAAATTTTCACCATGCGAAGAACTTTTTTTATTACAAGAGATAGACGCCTATATAATCGAGACTATATTTAGTAAAAGACCCAAAGAATTCTTTGGTGAAAAAACCAACCGTTATCTGTAATACAGATGAAATTATTGAAATTTTAATATCTGCTACGCGGACGACTATGACTCTTGCGCTGCAACAGAGCAGCTAAACGGGTAATTATGTGAGTTTAACAAATAAGCTGTAATATGTAGACCTTTTTATTTTATTGTATGACATTTGCATTCATATGGACAATGTTTTGTACGCTGTACATCATTCGTAAAACATAATATATATTATATCAGTGGCGTGCGGTGAGAATTTAGGCTAGGGAAGCCACCACGATTTTAATTATAATACACCTAGGTACAGGCGCGGATTAACGGGGAGGGAATAATTCCCCCCTCCCCAATTTAAAAATAAGTACACATAGAATAGAAACAAATAATGTTTGTTTAATTATTATTTATTAAAACAATTATTTTTCCAAAAATTTTCCCCTCAAAATACTTCTCTGGATCCGACCCTGCTAGGTACAATAAACAAAACAGTGTTACAATTATTAAGCTTAAAAGTTTTTCAAAGAAGAACTTTTACACTTTATAGGTACTTATGGAATTTGTTGACTATTATTCTTTATTTTAAAAAAACTACTACTATGTATTTATACTGCAAATCGATTTTCCGGTCTTTCTTAGCAAAATACCAGTGCAGGTTTTAATCTTTGTTGTTAAATTTGAAAGTTCTGGTTTTGATCTGCCTTTCTTAATAATTTGTAATTTCTCCCCAAAACTGTATGCGGAAAATTCTTTATTAATAATTTACAAACTGAACAAAAAAAAACCGACCCGATTCGGATGTATCGAAGGTACTCGAACCTTTCACCGAAGCAGCTGAATTTGCAGTTGTGACGATAATGCAATTTTAAATTTGCATACAGGCAAACTAAATAGAATTATTTGTCTTTAAAAAAATCCAACTTATATAAATTGAAATAATAAAATGCGACAAAATACAGCCTCATTCGCAGATTTACATTACTTAAGTAACATTAAATTTAACAAACACTAATAAATCGAACAAAGAACCAAGTTATAATAAATAAACATTTGGGCATGAAGCACACTAACAACAACGGCCAAACAATGCTAAGAGCATCGTCTACTATATGACCACGCCTGCTGAATCACGCCAACGCTAAGAGAAGAGCAGTTGTCAGTGCTTATATGCAGTGTATGTAACACATTTGAATCGGTATTACCTTTCCATGCAAGTTTAATGAGCCTAATTTAAAATAGTACTCTAAATGATTATACTTTTTGCTGTGCGGAATTGATATTAATATTAATTGATATTAGATATTACAAATTTAAATAAACGATAACCATAATTTTATAAAAATATTTTTGTTAGCATTGGTTTTTATTTTTAATAAATTCTCAAGGGAAGCGTTGCTTCCATTGCTTCCATGGACTGCACGCCACTGCATTATATACTTATTATATAAAATGTGACAAAGATGCCAATGACGTTGTAAGGTGCTATTGTTCTATCTACATCCATAGTCCATTTAAATTCTAGTATTTCGGGGAATTTAGCATTAACACAGTTGTAAATTGTAACAGTTTTGAGAAAAGAAATCTGAGAAAATTATAGTTTTGTTTTACTAGTTATGTCATATTTAAATCTGTGCTAAAACTATTATCATGCGAGAAAGTTTTTTTATTATAAAAGATAGACGGTTATTATATAATCGAGACTGTATTAACTAAAAAGTCCAACGAAATTTTTGGTGAAAAAGTCATTTCGCTATTTAAAAATTATTAAACTGCGCGTTGCGTCAGTTTTCAACTTCAGCTTTTGATTTCGTCCGGACTAAGCTGTAACGAGGTTACAGAATTTTAATTAATTATTATGGGTAAAAGAGTAAAGTGGTTATCGACTGTTGCAATCAGTCACCGCTCGGATAAGCCGCCGACTCAAGCGAGTACACGCGTCCCTTCCCTAATCGATATTTGGCGTGCGCCGCTCCGTTACACTCCTACCATTTCCCCCACGCTCCGAGAGCGCCTATATAAACAGGCGCAGAGCGCAGGGTTGCCAGTGCTATTACTTTAGTAATAGATCTATTACCTATTAGTATGATATATTACCGCGTTACCTTTTATTAAAAATCTATTACTTTTCTACAAAAATCATTATTTTAATGTTTTTCTCAATCGAAAGTTATTTACTATTGTTCTCAAATATAAACATTATGCAGAAAATTGTCATTTCCAAATTTATCTAAATTGATGTAAGCAATTATGCCATTACCCCATTTTTCGACAGCAGAGGAGAGGGTTTTCCTATTTTTCTTAGTTTCATCTTGAATATGTATTATTATTATTTATAGTATTTTATTTGCTTTTTAAGAAGAAATAAGGTTGAGAATCGCACGACGATGCCGAGAACCAATAGAAAAATTCAAATTTGAATTGTATCCATGACAATCACACAATTTTCCGGAAATTTATACAGGTGGTCCAGACCACCCGTACACCCCTTTTAAAATGCGGGGGATTAATAGATATTTACACAAAAGTCAGGAAAATGCTTCATTACTGGCGAGGAGCCCTATTGAAATACGAGGAGCTTTGCTCCGAGTATTTTAAAGGCTCTGAGCCAAGTAATGGCATTTTACTGACGAGTAGTGTATAGAATTTTTTCTGAAAGCGAAAATTACGATAAAAGTAATTTATTAATTTAATTTTCTAAACAATTCTCGGAATTTATCAAGTGGTGCATTTCTCTCGTTTCTATGGTGACAGAAATAAATAGAAAAGTACTGTCAGCGTTAATTTTTGTGTGCGCCTAATTATGGTAGATACTTGTGACCAAACGCCGTTAGAAATACAAGAAGCGGCCGCTGCAGCCGTAGGGGACCTCCTACCTAAAAAGTCCAAGAGTAGGTACAACGCCGCTTATGAAGGTTTCGACATTTGGTGTAAGGCCAAAAATGTAAATGTTATCACCGAAGACGTCCTTTTGGCTTACTTTGCTGAGAAAACGAAACAAAATTATAAAGCTTCATCCCTTTGGAGTCACTATTCCATGGTTAAATCGACATTATTAATAAAGAAGAATGTGAATATTGGCAAATTCAGCAAGCTCATTGCGTATTTAAAAAGGCAAAATGATGAATACCAAGCCAAAAAATCAAGAATTTTGTCACGGATTGAGGTGAACAGATTTCTTCAAGAGGCTCCGGACAAAGAATTTTTAATGTCAAAGGTAGGAAATTATAGTCTTCTACTTCATTTTCAATAATTTTAAAAAATTCAG
The DNA here is from genome assembly GCA_929113105.1 of Agrypnus murinus. Classification (NCBI taxonomy): domain Eukaryota; kingdom Metazoa; phylum Arthropoda; class Insecta; order Coleoptera; family Elateridae; genus Agrypnus; species Agrypnus murinus. Next base: position 111,526,834 of record OV816026.1, on the reverse strand, counting down.
GTTGCATTAATCATCGGTATAGCAGGAGGTTGTCGGTGTGATGAGCTGGGAAAAATGTCGATTGATGACGTTGAAGATAAAAATTCTTTGTTGATGATCCGAATACCTGATTCTAAGACACATAAGCCAAGGCGATTTATAGTTCTTGGAGATGATGGAAATGAGCTGAATCTCACACTATATAGGAAGTATACTAGCTTAAGACCACCTCAAACACCACACAGACGTCTCTTTTTGAATTACAAAAACGGAAAATGCTCAAGACAACCAGTGGGCGTACATACTTTTGGCAAAATACCCAGCAAAATAGCAACTTATCTTGGCTTAGAGAATCCCGCAGAATATACTGGACATTGTCTACGTCGCAGTTCTGCTACGTTGTTAGTTGACGCTGGCGCTGACGTTACAACTCTTAAAAGGCATGGCGGATGGAAATCCTCTAGCGTCGCAGAAGGATATATAGAAGAGTCATTAGAAAATAAAATTCAGACTGCTAAACGAATAATGTATGGAAAAGAAAACAATAATTGTGCCTTCACTTCCGTGAAAGGAGTTGGTGATGAAAAAACTGGTAGCAGTACGTCTGAGAGTGATAATTGTGCAATGGTAGTTAACAATGAAAATAATGTTTTTCTGAAAAATAAGAGTGCTTTGTCTGGTATTAACATATGTAATGTACAAAACACTACTATAAATATTAATATTAATTAAAAATTTAAATAAATATGACAATTGGTATTATCTGTATCTGTAACTACTTTACCTGCCTTGGCAGGGAAATTGAAATTTCCTGCGCCAAATGTGTCATGGAAACGTAACTATAGCTCCGCTTTCAGAAAAAAATTTTTAACAGGACGATGAGTGATCTTACTAATGTCAATGTGCTCTTTTGAATGACCCCAGAATGGAACCCCCCTGATTCCTCCTTGTAGGGGGTAAGGGGGGCAACTTTGAAAATTCAAATGAGTAGTGGGAGATGGCGGGTTCTGGACCCACACCTCCACACCTCTAGTAGGCAACCATGCATACACGCGAGCATATGGGATAATGTATAGTTACTCTCATAGAGGGGATGCAATTATTTACGATATAATGCATAATATTATATATTAATTACATAAATATAATTACCCTAATTAAATTTATTTGTTCCAATTAAAAACGCTTAACGTTATTATCAAAGATTGAAATTAAAAATAATATAATCAAAGAATTTTAGGCAGGCAACCATGCATACACGCGAGCATATGGGATAATGTATAGTTACTCTCATAGAGGGGATGCAATTATTTACGATATAATGCATAATATTATATATTAATTACATAAATATAATTACCCTAATTAAATTTATTTGTTCCAATTAAAAACGCTTAACGTTATTATCAAAGATTGAAATTAAAAATAATATAATCAAAGAATTTTAGGCAGGCAACCATGCATACACGCGAGCATACGGGCTAATATTCGGTTATCGTTCTCATACAGGAGCGTACAAGAGAAAATTATGAAAGGGGGCTTGAATTAAATGCTATAAATCAGGTCAGGGGTAAATATATCTTAATACTCACCCTGCTTCTACGTTTATGAATCGTTTTCATTCCCTTTCTTTATTATTAACATATTACTTTTACTCTCGTTAAATTGGAATGTATGTGTAGGAGAGAGACATCCTTCTTAAATGAAACAACATAGTATATTACAATTCAATATGGTTTATTCAACTATTTTCTCAATACATAGCATATGCAATTTTAGATCTGGATAATTACACATATACAGATTTATATCATATAATTAACATATCACATATGCAATTTATAGACTAAATAAAATAATTACATAGGTAGAGGGTTTATATACAGACTTATATAATACAAGTTATACATGTAAACTTAACTAGTTTCTAAATTATCATCGTTAGAAATCCTACGCAACGTATACGCATTAACTCTACATATTACGCAGTGATTGATGCAGTCGTCTGAGATCATAAGGATTTTATAATGACGACATCACGGCATTCTAGGGCTTCACCCCAGTAACAGGGCCCCATGGTAAGTGAAGATGATTATACTTCTACGCTCACATCTAACTACCCACGTTAGATGGTCTATTGAAAATAATGTATTAACAAATTATCATGGGTACATATAAGAAATATTATATAATTACTATGTTAATAAATACTAATCATGTGCTGCCGGCATCAACTACACGACAGAGCTCGCTATCTATTCTCACTAAGCATGTAATACTCATATGACTATACATATATTATTTAATAAAGAGCTGTAAATAAAACACACAAATATGGTTTATACACTTTTATTTTATTTAGCTATTATACATTTCAAGCTAAATATATGCTCAACTAACCATAATTAAACTGTCATAGTAGAAGATCATTATTTGTTTAAACTAATCTACCTATTAAGAAATACTAATTATCAACTCTGAGTAAGGACTTTTACTAATATCTCACAGGAAAAAAATAATATTATAGACATTCATTAATGTAGAAACATCAAACTAAACAAATATAGTAAATATACAATAGTAAGTAAATATACTTAATTATAATTAAAATACAGGATGATATGATATGATTAACAATATCTTATGCTAAACTACTCATTAGGAAACAATAATTACAGAGCACAAGGCTTTTATAATATCTTACATGAAAAGAAGATATCATTCGATCTATTAACTCAAATTGAAACACATAACATTATCATAGAAGTCAGATATCGTAATGAATATATTACATATTAAAAACATACATACAATATACATCAAACATACACACAGATTACATTAATATCTAACCTTACAGAATTTTATATTACATATAAGATTTTCGGTGAGGACATACATCAGGCTACTACATTCATTTGTTCTAATATCGAATAATGACTCAAAGGGAGGGTATCATAGGAGCCAGGTAAGAGGTAACGTTTATCATCATACGGACTAAGAGCAATCTTTTGCTGCGTAATTGAATGGACATTATGCTTATCGGATCGGATTCTATTTTGATGTACACGTTTTTCTACAAAGTTTTCAAGACATTCTACGTAGTCTTCGAAGGTAATTTTTGTGTGAACAACAGATTTTGCAACAGTAAAACTCAGATGTCTACAAGAAAAGCAAAAATAGAAGCTATTTTACACTTTTCAGACACGTTAACGTATTTTTTATTCTAATAATAATATACATCCCCTACGACCTAAAATGATATTACCTATATTGTAATCAACAATAATTGGAGATTTAATTCAATCGAGTGAGATAATTGAACATTTCTTAACATTAAGGAGCAATTTATTCATATCAAGCCTCAAAACAGCTTAACCGCTGAGTTTATAAAAATGCATCCCAGAATTCCTTGTAAACGACCCAAATTTAAGATCAATTCGTTCAATAATTCCTACCCTACCTGTGTGTTTTAAATGTCTACGTTCTAGATAATTATCATTTGTTTTGTATAACAATTAAATTTATCAAGTATTCATATAAAAAAGGTCAGGCAGGCAGGCAGGCAGCTAATAATTACTAGCTTAGAAGGCCTATATTGTAGAGGTCGGATACAGCCACATATATGCTTGTATATTACCTCTAAATTTTACTTAATCTACATACTTTAACAGTACATGCAGTCAGGTTTAGCGTAAATAACAATTAGGGATATCAAGGCCATACTAACTGAACGTTAACATATGTTCTAAAGGTTAACCTTAATTAATTAACCCCCGGGACTATACATCCTTAGGCTAAAAACAGTCTTGAGGCAAAAAAATAGCAGAATCCACCCTGTTAGATGGTCAGACAAGAAAGCAGAGTTATGTTATTAGCTGACAAACTTCTTTGAAGAACGCTCTGATTCCACCATCTGTTATCCCGATGACGTTATAGGGTGACATTATGAAGTACTCTATGCAAAACACCTCTATACAAAATTAGAGATGAAAATTAATCCTATATGGTGAAAGCGCAAATATTCATGGAAATATGTGGTACACAATCCTAATCAGCATGAATTATAATTTATATTATACAAACGGGGAGATAGGAGTAGGTACAATCGGTTTATGTTATGCTCCCTCGTAGTCTTAACAGAGTAATTATACTATGCAGGGGTAAGCACTATCTTTTTCCTTGAGGTTATGTTTTAGTTCGAGTTTAAGCTTAAATAACTTTACTATTGATGGCATAGACCCTTTATTTTCATATAGTAGCGACAACGATCGATCTCGCCGCTAGCTCAAAAGCATCAGAACGATGTTGACAACATTGACGATGACTATCTCAGTAGCCGGCATAGAAGCTTCTGCAGGTCTCGGAAAACTCCTGCTGCTGCTGCTGCCTCTGGTAATGGTATGAAATAAAACGTATCAAGATGATGGAGGAACTCAAAAGGATCATCTACCAGAACGTTTACTGTGAGAGGTAAAGAAATAAGAAACATATATAGAATGTATGTCGTTTATTTTATCATCAGTGTTAAAATATCATATTACATATAATTAGCAGTACAACAAGATCATTTTACATAGTACAAATTAAATATTTACTTATTCTATGATGTTTCTCGTTTTAAGCTCTGTGATGACTGAAATTATTTCGTTGTCGTTTTCGAGATTGCTGCTATGAGCTTTCTTTGCGGCGTACAACAATTGTAGTCGATCCACTAGTTGATCAGGCGTACTCTGATGTATCCAATTCGGTTTCATCATCTTGTTTAACTTTTTGGGAAGACTAACCTCAAAGTCTGTAATTCTGTATAAATTTGGTCTGATTACATTTTCGTATTTCCAATGTTTAACGCTTATTAGTAGACCGTTGCGCCTATAGTCTTTCTTATGAGCATTAGTAAGTGAGATTATTTTCATATAGTTGTCGATATCTTCCTCTGTTGGACTAGGAGAGCTTATTCGTTTAAGCGTTAGTAAATTAAACAGGCCGGATGTTCCATTGAAAAGGTTGTTTTTAATTAAAATATCTTTTCCCTGAAACTGTACTCGCGAACAACCAAATCGCCACTCATCGATGTCGTTATATAGAGCGTACCTAGTTTTGTCTACGTTTTTGTTTTTTCCGCTAGCTAATAATGCTCTATAATAGTTAGAGAATTCGTGATAATCTTTTAAGCTAGAATCGCATTCTTCTTCTTCATCATCAGCAGATGTAGCGAGAGATGATTGTTCAAGCTCTGGTGAGAGATTGATAGCAACGATCGCCGATCGCGGTATAACACGATTATCATGAGGTTCTGCTTTATCACAGTGAAAGTAGGCTAATTTCTTACGGATAGCATTACGAGCGTTTATTACTTCATCATCATCATCGAGCCTTATTTCTTTATTTATGTCACAGGGTTCATTGGTATGCATACGTTTCAGATTCATGTCTTTAAATATTTCATTATTTCTAGGTGACGACTTATTATCAACAACTATGGTATTATGAACTGTGTTCAAATGACTTCTATAGTTATCAAGGCGTGTAAAATACTTTAAACAAATAGAACACTGAACTTTATACCCCTGGTGTATCTTCAAATGGCGAGCAAACCCTGAGCGTAAAACACTCATACAACATACGTCACACATGCGTCGCTGGTTCATATCGACTAATAATTGATCATGAACTCCTATTTATATAACATGTTCTTCAGGTCACTCTTAATTAACCCTAGCACTACGTCTATCATCACCCTGCCAATCTTCCTTTATCATCACTAATTAGCCCTGGCTAGCCGTCCTTAAGCATGAATTCACCCTTGGCACGGGTCAATGCTTCGATAAATACCTGAGAAACCCAGGTTATGAGTAATAATAATAATAATAATGTTTATGCGTCTGTTTCTCTAATCTACTAACTTTATCAATAGATCTCTTCGGTAGAGCTATGGAGAGCATGACGTCATCAGATGACAGTTACAAGCATTCAGGGATACATAGTTTAAAACCAGTGTATGATTCTCGTACACGAGAATTTGCAGACATTCAGGGTAGACATAATAGCGCCACATACAAATTTCTTTTTATACTCCAAATACCATCAGTATGAGATTCCTGTAATCAAAGATGGCTGCCAACAAATCACAGCGTAGTAGGCGTGATCCAAGATAGGTTAGGTTAGAACACGTGATGTTTCATTTACTAGCACGACTAAGGGCGAAGGGTGAAGCGACTAGTATGACTAAGGGTGAAGAGACTAGCATGACTAAGGGTGAAGGGTGACGAGACTAGCATGGCTAAGGGCGAAGGGAGAAGGGTGACTATATATAAATGGTAGATCGTTATCAGCGAGAGAGTACACGAATAAAGCCGAATCTTTCCGATGGCGAACATCCTAGGTTACAGAGCTGGTAAGTAGTCATCCTATGAGAGAGAAAGAGTTTCCGCTTAGTGAAAGGAGGATCCAATTCCAGAGTTAGCGCTAAATCTAGGGAAATCCAAGATGGCTCCTTCAAATGACAAATTCAAAATGACACATGCAAAATTGTCAGATTTAATAGGTTAGGTTAGAACACGTGATGTTTTATTTAAATTATACATGAGACTAGCATGACTAAGGGTGAAGAGACTAGCATGACTAAGGGTGAAGGATGATGAGACTAGCATGGCTGAGGGCGAAGGGAGGTTACTATATAAAAGGTAGATCGTCATCAGCGAGAGAGAGTACACGAATAAAGCCAAAGATTTCCGACGGCGAACATCCTAAGCTACAGAGCCGGTAAGTAGTCATACTATGAGAGAGAGAAAGAGTTTCAGCTTAGTGAAAGGACCCAACCCCAGAGTTAGCGCTAAAATTTAAAGCTGTCAATTTTGCTATAATTTAAATAAAACATCACGTGTTCTAACCTAACCTATTAAATCTGACAATTTTGCATGTGTCATTTTGAATTTGTCATTTGAAGGAGCCATCTTGGATTTCCCTAGATTTAGCGCTAACTCTGGGATTGGATCCTCCTTTCACTAAGCGGAAACTCTTTCTCTCTCATAGGATGACTACTTACCAGCTCTGTAACCTAGGATGTTCGCCATCGGAAAGATTCGGCTTTATTCGTGTACTCTCTCGCTGATAACGATCTACCATTTATATATAGTCACCCTTCTCCCTTCGCCCTTAGCCATGCTAGTCTCGTCACCCTTCACCCTTAGTCATGCTAGTCTCTTCACCCTTAGTCATACTAGTCGCTTCACCCTTCGCCCTTAGTCGTGCTAGTAAATGAAACATCACGTGTTCTAACCTAACCTATCTTGGATCACGCCTACTACGCTGTGATTTGTTGGCAGCCATCTTTGATTACAGGAATCTCATACTGATGGTATTTGGAGTATAAAAAGAAATTTGTATGTGGCGCTATTATGTCTACCCTGAATGTCTGCAAATTCTCGTGTACGAGAATCATACACTGGTTTTAAACTATGTATCCCTGAATGCTTGTAACTGTCATCTGATGACGTCATGCTCTCCATAGCTCTACCGAAGAGATCTATTGATAAAGTTAGTAGATTAGAGAAACAGACGCATAAACATTATTATTATTATTATTACTCATAACCTGGGTTTCTCAGGTATTTATCGAAGCATTGACCCGTGCCAAGGGTGAATTCATGCTTAAGGACGGCTAGCCAGGGCTAATTAGTGATGATAAAGGAAGATTGGCAGGGTGATGATAGACGTAGTGCTAGGGTTAATTAAGAGTGACCTGAAGAACATGTTATATAAATAGGAGTTCATGATCAATTATTAGTCGATATGAACCAGCGACGCATGTGTGACGTATGTTGTATGAGTGTTTTACGCTCAGGGTTTGCTCGCCATTTGAAGATACACCAGGGGTATAAAGTTCAGTGTTCTATTTGTTTAAAGTATTTTACACGCCTTGATAACTATAGAAGTCATTTGAACACAGTTCATAATACCATAGTTGTTGATAATAAGTCGTCACCTAGAAATAATGAAATATTTAAAGACATGAATCTGAAACGTATGCATACCAATGAACCCTGTGACATAAATAAAGAAATAAGGCTCGATGATGATGATGAAGTAATAAACGCCCGTAATGCTATCCGTAAGAAATTAGCCTACTTTCACTGTGATAAAGCAGAACCTCATGATAATCGTGTTATACCGCGATCGGCGATCGTTGCTATCAATCTCTCACCAGAGCTTGAACAATCATCTCTCGCTACATCTGCTGATGATGAAGAAGAAGAATGCGATTCTAGCTTAAAAGATTATCACGAATTCTCTAACTATTATAGAGCATTATTAGCTAGCGGAAAAAACAAAAACGTAGACAAAACTAGGTACGCTCTATATAACGACATCGATGAGTGGCGATTTGGTTGTTCGCGAGTACAGTTTCAGGGAAAAGATATTTTAATTAAAAACAACCTTTTCAATGGAACATCCGGCCTGTTTAATTTACTAACGCTTAAACGAATAAGCTCTCCTAGTCCAACAGAGGAAGATATCGACAACTATATGAAAATAATCTCACTTACTAATGCTCATAAGAAAGACTATAGGCGCAACGGTCTACTAATAAGCGTTAAACATTGGAAATACGAAAATGTAATCAGACCAAATTTATACAGAATTACAGACTTTGAGGTTAGTCTTCCCAAAAAGTTAAACAAGATGATGAAACCGAATTGGATACATCAGAGTACGCCTGATCAACTAGTGGATCGACTACAATTGTTGTACGCCGCAAAGAAAGCTCATAGCAGCAATCTCGAAAACGACAACGAAATAATTTCAGTCATCACAGAGCTTAAAACGAGAAACATCATAGAATAAGTAAATATTTAATTTGTACTATGTAAAATGATCTTGTTGTACTGCTAATTATATGTAATATGATATTTTAACACTGATGATAAAATAAACGACATACATTCTATATATGTTTCTTATTTCTTTACCTCTCACAGTAAACGTTCTGGTAGATGATCCTTTTGAGTTCCTCCATCATCTTGATACGTTTTATTTCATACCATTACCAGAGGCAGCAGCAGCAGCAGGAGTTTTCCGAGACCTGCAGAAGCTTCTATGCCGGCTACTGAGATAGTCATCGTCAATGTTGTCAACATCGTTCTGATGCTTTTGAGCTAGCGGCGAGATCGATCGTTGTCGCTACTATATGAAAATAAAGGGTCTATGCCATCAATAGTAAAGTTATTTAAGCTTAAACTCGAACTAAAACATAACCTCAAGGAAAAAGATAGTGCTTACCCCTGCATAGTATAATTACTCTGTTAAGACTACGAGGGAGCATAACATAAACCGATTGTACCTACTCCTATCTCCCCGTTTGTATAATATAAATTATAATTCATGCTGATTAGGATTGTGTACCACATATTTCCATGAATATTTGCGCTTTCACCATATAGGATTAATTTTCATCTCTAATTTTGTATAGAGGTGTTTTGCATAGAGTACTTCATAATGTCACCCTATAACGTCATCGGGATAACAGATGGTGGAATCAGAGCGTTCTTCAAAGAAGTTTGTCAGCTAATAACATAACTCTGCTTTCTTGTCTGACCATCTAACAGGGTGGATTCTGCTATTTTTTTGCCTCAAGACTGTTTTTAGCCTAAGGATGTATAGTCCCGGGGGTTAATTAATTAAGGTTAACCTTTAGAACATATGTTAACGTTCAGTTAGTATGGCCTTGATATCCCTAATTGTTATTTACGCTAAACCTGACTGCATGTACTGTTAAAGTATGTAGATTAAGTAAAATTTAGAGGTAATATACAAGCATATATGTGGCTGTATCCGACCTCTACAATATAGGCCTTCTAAGCTAGTAATTATTAGCTGCCTGCCTGCCTGCCTGACCTTTTTTATATGAATACTTGATAAATTTAATTGTTATACAAAACAAATGATAATTATCTAGAACGTAGACATTTAAAACACACAGGTAGGGTAGGAATTATTGAACGAATTGATCTTAAATTTGGGTCGTTTACAAGGAATTCTGGGATGCATTTTTATAAACTCAGCGGTTAAGCTGTTTTGAGGCTTGATATGAATAAATTGCTCCTTAATGTTAAGAAATGTTCAATTATCTCACTCGATTGAATTAAATCTCCAATTATTGTTGATTACAATATAGGTAATATCATTTTAGGTCGTAGGGGATGTATATTATTATTAGAATAAAAAATACGTTAACGTGTCTGAAAAGTGTAAAATAGCTTCTATTTTTGCTTTTCTTGTAGACATCTGAGTTTTACTGTTGCAAAATCTGTTGTTCACACAAAAATTACCTTCGAAGACTACGTAGAATGTCTTGAAAACTTTGTAGAAAAACGTGTACATCAAAATAGAATCCGATCCGATAAGCATAATGTCCATTCAATTACGCAGCAAAAGATTGCTCTTAGTCCGTATGATGATAAACGTTACCTCTTACCTGGCTCCTATGATACCCTCCCTTTGAGTCATTATTCGATATTAGAACAAATGAATGTAGTAGCCTGATGTATGTCCTCACCGAAAATCTTATATGTAATATAAAATTCTGTAAGGTTAGATATTAATGTAATCTGTGTGTATGTTTGATGTATATTGTATGTATGTTTTTAATATGTAATATATTCATTACGATATCTGACTTCTATGATAATGTTATGTGTTTCAATTTGAGTTAATAGATCGAATGATATCTTCTTTTCATGTAAGATATTATAAAAGCCTTGTGCTCTGTAATTATTGTTTCCTAATGAGTAGTTTAGCATAAGATATTGTTAATCATATCATATCATCCTGTATTTTAATTATAATTAAGTATATTTACTTACTATTGTATATTTACTATATTTGTTTAGTTTGATGTTTCTACATTAATGAATGTCTATAATATTATTTTTTTCCTGTGAGATATTAGTAAAAGTCCTTACTCAGAGTTGATAATTAGTATTTCTTAATAGGTAGATTAGTTTAAACAAATAATGATCTTCTACTATGACAGTTTAATTATGGTTAGTTGAGCATATATTTAGCTTGAAATGTATAATAGCTAAATAAAATAAAAGTGTATAAACCATATTTGTGTGTTTTATTTACAGCTCTTTATTAAATAATATATGTATAGTCATATGAGTATTACATGCTTAGTGAGAATAGATAGCGAGCTCTGTCGTGTAGTTGATGCCGGCAGCACATGATTAGTATTTATTAACATAGTAATTATATAATATTTCTTATATGTACCCATGATAATTTGTTAATACATTATTTTCAATAGACCATCTAACGTGGGTAGTTAGATGTGAGCGTAGAAGTATAATCATCTTCACTTACCATGGGGCCCTGTTACTGGGGTGAAGCCCTAGAATGCCGTGATGTCGTCATTATAAAATCCTTATGATCTCAGACGACTGCATCAATCACTGCGTAATATGTAGAGTTAATGCGTATACGTTGCGTAGGATTTCTAACGATGATAATTTAGAAACTAGTTAAGTTTACATGTATAACTTGTATTATATAAGTCTGTATATAAACCCTCTACCTATGTAATTATTTTATTTAGTCTATAAATTGCATATGTGATATGTTAATTATATGATATAAATCTGTATATGTGTAATTATCCAGATCTAAAATTGCATATGCTATGTATTGAGAAAATAGTTGAATAAACCATATTGAATTGTAATATACTATGTTGTTTCATTTAAGAAGGATGTCTCTCTCCTACACATACATTCCAATTTAACGAGAGTAAAAGTAATATGTTAATAATAAAGAAAGGGAATGAAAACGATTCATAAACGTAGAAGCAGGGTGAGTATTAAGATATATTTACCCCTGACCTGATTTATAGCATTTAATTCAAGCCCCCTTTCATAATTTTCTCTTGTACGCTCCTGTATGAGAACGATAACCGAATATTAGCCCGTATGCTCGCGTGTATGCATGGTTGCCTGCCTAAAATTCTTTGATTATATTATTTTTAATTTCAATCTTTGATAATAACGTTAAGCGTTTTTAATTGGAACAAATAAATTTAATTAGGGTAATTATATTTATGTAATTAATATATAATATTATGCATTATATCGTAAATAATTGCATCCCCTCTATGAGAGTAACTATACATTATCCCATATGCTCGCGTGTATGCATGGTTGCCTGCCTAAAATTCTTTGATTATATTATTTTTAATTTCAATCTTTGATAATAACGTTAAGCGTTTTTAATTGGAACAAATAAATTTAATTAGGGTAATTATATTTATGTAATTAATATATAATATTATGCATTATATCGTAAATAATTGCATCCCCTCTATGAGAGTAACTATACATTATCCCATATGCTCGCGTGTATGCATGGTTGCCTACTAGAGGTGTGGAGGTGTGGGTCCAGAACCCGCCATCTCCCACTACTCAAATGGGAACCCCTAAATTCTATTGCATATTTAAATTCTACTCATCAAAATATGAATAATTTATTTGACACATTTTTTATCTTGGCAACAGGTGGCACTATAATCGCTAAAAACCGACATTTTGCATTTTCCGTCGTCTCTGGCATATTTACAGGTGCAAATAACAGTTTTTCATATTTTTTACTAAATAGTGATGAAAAAGCTTTGCTAATGTGTACTTTCATGAGAAGAGATTTTACGTTACGATGAAAAACGGAAATTCTCTCCCTAAGGTGTTTTCGACAAACAGATTTTTTTTCTTGCGTTGTACGTGACAAGAATGTTTTTCTGAAATTTTTAGATCGTTTTTTAACCTTAACGTCTACTTATTTAGATATTGCTTAATCTTTTTAATCTTTATCTGAATATTTATTTTAAGCATATGTAATTAATAAAAATGATCGATAAAACATTCTAAATTGGGAATCTGCTCTGGATATGGCAAAATAATATTTAAATCGTACTAATTTAATATTTAATTTTAACAGAAAATAACTTGCTCCAGTTCTTTACTTCGCAATTCTATTTAAATAGTATGTAATTGTTGAAAATCAACTGTTCAAATAAATTTTTATTTCACAATTTAAAATTTTATTCGTTTAAATTATTCTTACTTTATGGCCTGGGTGAATGAGATATCCATATTTCATCATTCATTGCTATACCCCAAAAGAAAGATAACCACCGAAATTTAAGGCCAAGATTCGATATAGCCTGATATATTTTGCAACGAAGATCAAATAGTTAGAAGTGAGACACACATAGCTGACTAATAAATGCTGTATGTATTTGCAGATCTAACTTGCAAGCAAAATTTAATTGCTTCTAACGTGAATGAGTCACAACAAAGTTGAGACTGAAATATGATATACACTGTTACAATGGAATGTTCATTTGCTTTAATAATTCTGTGTATAAATAGTAATAATAATGCGTATCTATAGGATATTCGTGATAATGCACCTAATATTTAATTAAAAGAAAAGTAAAATATAATATTATCAAGTATCAGCGATATTGTTCATTTTCTTAATGTAATTAGTAATTATGATGTTATCGTCGTTTGCGATCATGGTTGAATTACTAAAACAAAATTTATTTGGTAGGTAATTTCTTAAATAATTTGATATGATTTAACAAAATTTTCTTGCTACATATATTATCACTAGTTGGTGTTCTAAGTGAGCGTTGAAAAACTGCACTTTACCGAAAGTAGGGGAGAGCCGCCCAAATTGAACCTTTTTTAGAAAAAGTTGGTATTTCAGGTCATTGTCGGTTATTTAAATTAAAATTCACACTAAGGCATACTTTATAATGTTTATCATATATTCAATTAAAAAATATATTGAAAAAAACATAAATTCTCTATTAAAATAATAAATTAGAAAAATGTGGAATCAGTTCGATTTAGGGAACCAGTCGCCTAAATTGAACCAAGAGTTCCCTAATTTTAACGACTAGCAGATATTCAAATAAACATCGTTCTAAATAATAAAACCAAAAAAAACTTAATTATTTACTATGACACTGGGTAATATTATACTAGAAATCACAATAAACCTGTTAAGTCTAACGACTGGAAGATGGAAATCCTCATCTTCTACCCCAGCACATTCTTCGTAGGCCCACTATGCACTACTTAGGCACCGTGCATTCATTTTCAAGTGAATTCAGGTAGTTATATCCTTACAATAAAGACATGAAGCATCTTCTGCACACGACTTTGCCAAACCATCAGAAGAACTGTTTGCCATTTGTCTTTTCAATGAACCTAACCAGTTCAATTTAGGCAACTCATTCGTTTTATTCAATTTAACCTGAATCTTTTTTTTTTCAAATTATAATCAGCGCCGAAATTGCGCGAGACTGTTTAAAATAGTATAACAAAATAATGGTATATACTGCCTTCCAGACATTTCCGAAATTTTCTGCACCAGTCTTTACGAAACATATGGAGAAAATTACATAAATGAAGGCATAAACATACAATTTGCAATTACATCGATAATTTAATTCATGTATAAAAAATCCCATAAGCCGCGATACATTTGTCACTTTGACATCGGATAAAGTTAGCCCTAACTTTGCATCTGGATAAAATGTGTTTAAACTTCCATGGCTAACTTTCTCGAACCTGATTATTGTTTTTAATAATTGTCATTTTCAAGTTAATAAATGTGTTCTTGACTTCTTCATAATTACCTAGTTATTCCTTTTTATTATTCATTAAATTATCTCATCGAATTACGCTCGAGGTTTTTTTCTCCGGGATATAATTGATTTTTTAAACTCTAATTTGGTTTCTTTTTGGTAAACTGACTCTACAAACCACCAGATAAAAAAACTCGTCCTTCGGACTCGTTTTTTTATCGTAGGTGGTTTGTATCGTCAATTTACCAAGCAACCAAATTATCGTTAAAAAAATCAATTTTATCCGGACAAAAAAAGACCTCTCGTGTAATTACAGTCGATAATCGCGGGAACACTGTAGTCATATTGAAACTACAGCATTCTATAGTCCTCCTGTTACTATTTTCGACGATAGATGGCATTGCAATATAGTCTTTAATAGAGTCACTCTATATTACTTATAAGAGTTGGGCCAACGCGGGAATTAACGCTGATTGGTTGGATCCATTTGCACTAATGCCAATTTAAAAACACGAAGTTTGATAAAATTATGTAATAATACGACAGGTCTTTTCACTTCCTCATAAATTTATGTGGAAGTTACTTACTATGGTTACAACTGTTTCTGCAATTGTATCCATAGGATAAATTGTATCCATAACAATTAACTGACAAATAAAGTTACAAGGTGGTGAAAAGATCGCCCTTAATTTGACAAATAATATGATGTTTAGTAAGAATTTTTATGTATTTCTCTTCAAATTTTTAAGAAATATAAATTGCAATTGAAGGGTTGATGTCAAACACGGCATTTGTCAAAAAACTGTAACCTTTAGGAGTACCAAAAACTAATGTAAGGCCAAAGTTTTTATTATTTGGAACTATGTGCAGTTTATGAAACATTCTTACACAATCCAAAAATCTGTGGTTTTTGACGAAAATTTGGCAAAACAGATTTGTTATTTTTTTATTAAACATAAGATACATTTTAATTAAATCGGTCTGGCAGATTTAAAAAAAATTAAAATAGGTATGTATATACTTTTTTAAACAAAAGATCCATATCTCTAGCAATGAAAAAAAAAATATATGTAAGCACTGCTGTTGTCGTCCTCGACAATGTCACCTAGGTCTTCATTAGTGCCCAGAATATCATAGAAACCACGGTGTTCTCGATTAGATAATACTGCACAAAGGGCTTGAAGATCTTTTAGTTTTGCATGATTGATCTCGATAGGTACACGTTGTAATTCACTAGTAATATGGTCTTGCTTCTAATTATGCATTGTCTCTACGTTCCAGAACAGCTATCTCTTATTCTATAAATTTATTTATTTAACAAAAATGTTATTGCCTGAATGTATGCCATACATTTGCGAAGACTTTAGTGGAATAGGTGGTCGACTATTCTTTACAAAAAACTTATCAGTCGACAGTTTGAAGTTAAAAATATCTTTCTTGGTCGCCCCATTTGATAAAATATGCAAAATATGTTACTGAGTAATAACTCTGAAATAAAACGATTTAAAAAAGCAAAATATTTTCACTACTTTTCCAGTGTTTTTGTCACGGAAATAATTCAAATGGAAATTGACTTACTAGAGCACAAGAGACATTAACAGTTTTTTTTGTAGCTGAGAGTAGTTTCTTCTTTTCTCAATTTTGCAAATAATATGAATATATATATTACTCTATTTAGGAATTTTATTATATTAATCAATTCAAATAAACTATGGTAAATTATAATGAAATAAATGTCAGGTTATGAAACATTTGACATTTGCCAGGCAAACATAACCAATCATTTTTGCAATGTATATTTTTGGATCCAAAATGGCGGATTGACATTCGCGTTGGCTCAACTCTTATAGGTAATATAGAGTGACTCTAGTCTTTAAAAAGATAATTGACTGGTTCAATTTAGGAGGCGGTCCAATTGGGGCGACCCTCCCCTATATTGTCTATTAAAAGAAATACTTCTAGGGAATCCTTCGTTTTCGGCATTTTGTAAAAGGCACAATACCTTCTGTTCACATAAACCGACTATTATTGTAGACTTCTTGCAAACCCTATCGTAAATTTGTAAATTATCCCAAAGCCTGCTTTATTATACTATAGCGGTACTTGCGGTACGGGTCTAATAAAAATGACAAAGTCTCGGCAAAGATAACTACTTTATAATAATAGCGTTTAAAGATGCATTACATCAGAACTAGTCAAAAAGCAGCCTGTCCAGCCACTTTTAACTCAACCTTTAAAACAGAACATCGGAATGTAATTTTGTAATCGCAGTTTTACGAATCCGTTTGGAAAATTTGTTGAGCTTGGTTGTTGCATTTTTATGTACAGTTGGTTTCAAAATAATTGAGTACAGCCTTTTTAAGAGGTATAAATCATGTTGCCACAATGACAAATAAAATGTCAAAGTTAGTTGTCAACTTATGTCACAAAACATAACCTAAATAAATAAAGATCATTTTACATTGTAAAAAATTTTCATAATCATGGACTACTGATTTATAAAGTGTATTCGATTTTTTTGAAACCAACTGTACCACAGACAACGAAATTTTTACATAAGTTTACAAATGTTTACCGTACTGCTATAGTTTTCGTGTTAGTACATAAGTACGCTTACATAAGTAAGCGTAGCAAGTATTAATATAGCATAGTGTAATTATCGTGTAGTGTATTCTAGTGTAACGTAGTGAAGTGTAACAAGTACTTATATACCATATTGTACGTGCAATTTATTTATGTAAGATTATGCCACGATTAACGGTATCAGCTAGAAGAAAGAGCATACGTCGAAGAATGCAAAACGTTTCTGGTTTTACAAGGTCTTCCCAAAAAGTACAATCAGCAGAATTTGTTTCTGTTGATTAACCTTTAATTTCATTAGATCAACCTTCAACTTCAACAGGTCAACCTTCAACTTCAACAGGTCAACCTTCAACTTCATTTGATCAACTTTCAGCTCCAGCACATCAACTTTGTACTTCCACAAATAGTAGCCACAGCCCAGAAGAAATTCCACCTACTTATACTACTGACGTTGAAAATGAGGTGTTCAATGTTAAAAAAGAGCACGAAGATGTCAGTGGAAGGAGAATTGTGGAAATTCCTAATTTTTTAATGCAATTATACATTTTCCTCATGTTGGATTGTTTTCGCGTAGAAAGGAACATCTGAAAATGGTTTCTGAGCAAAGAATTGACCTGCAAAGTAAAATTGTTGTTCAATGTGAGATGTGCGGAGTTAACATTGTTATATCAACTGACTGTAATGATCAGGCAATGGATATTTAAACAAGGCAGCAGTTCTAAAAAGTATCGCAACCGGAATAGGATGTACTCACAATTGAAGAAAATGTTGGCTAATTGTGATATTCCTTGCATGGACCCAAATCTTTATGCAAAAGCAGAACAACTTCTTGCTACTTATATTGAAGAAACTGCATGGGAATATATGGAAAAAGCTGTTTTAGAAGAATCCCGTTTAGCAATTGAAGAAGGCCGAGTTGATTCAGACGGCATTACATTCATTACTGTTATTGCAGATGGATCCTGGAGTAAAAGATAATACAGAACCAACTATAATGCAGCTGTCGGAGTTGGCGTTATTGTTGGTAAAAAAACGAAAAAAAGGTGTTATTCTTAGAGATTACAAATAAATACTGTTGTATGTGTAACCATGGTAAATCAAAACATTCTGAAGCTCCCCCGCATAAATGTCTTAAGAATTGGAAGTTCGTCCGTATGGTAAAAAATCCAAGAATGTTTAACGTGGAGCACCTGTCGTTAGACTTAATCCCGACGTTCCTTCCAGAAGGAAGCAATTGAGTATGGACAGAAAGTAATTAAAAAAATCGAATGTCGTAACCATCTTCTACGAAATTTTTGTAGTAAATTAAGAGAACTGACCCAAAAAATAATAAGCAGCACAATGATAATTGTTTTTTGTTGTATAATATCAATAAGCTGAACAACTCTATCAAACTAATGAAGTCGGGTATACAAGGTGTCGTTCTTTTTTATATTACAAATGCAACTTTAACTCATTGTGAGAGAGTACAACAGCTGAGAAATGACATTTTGAACTGTTCTCATCATGTTTTTGGGGATCACAATAATTGCGCCACTTACTTTTGCAAGGACCCAAACGTGAAAATGAAAACAATTGGATTATTGACTTCAAAGACTCGGGATAATATCAAGACATAATGGTTGTTACTGACAGAGTAGCGCTTAATTCTGAAAGTTTTGCCATGAAATATGGACAATAACGCTGTCGAATGTTAAACTCTATAGTTGCAAAATATACAGGAAGTAAACGAATTACCTTTACGGGAAATAGTTCCTATAAAACACGATGCGAAGCAGCTGCTTTAACTTTCAATCTTGAACCAGGCCATATTTCGAACGTAATCCATAAAAAGGTAGTTTGCAAAAGTCCTGGGCAATTTACAAAAACTACGTGAAAGCTGCGAAAACCAAATAAAAGTGGGTTACATGTCGAAAGAGACCGTTTAAGTGAAAAATCACAAAGAAGGAAGACTTACAAGTCGGTACCAGCCGATAGCGAATATGGAAAAGTAGAGGAAGAAAACATGCAGGTTATCGGCAGAAGAAGATTCTTTAAAAGAAAATTTTAGAAGTAATGAAAAAAATAAAGACGAATTACATCTGATACAGTTAGAAACAACTGGTCAGAATAATAATCTACTTTGGCGTCAAGAAAGATCATCGCGAATAACAGCTTCTAATTTTGGTAAGATTTGTAAAATGAAAAGCTTAACACATTGTTAAAAGAAACCATTAGAAATGAAGAGTTATGGAGAAGAACAAACCAAGCAGATATAAATATGGAGATAAGAAGGAGAAAGTATGGCTGGCTGGGGCTCACTCTGCGTAAAAATGGAAATGAAATTGGTAAGAAGATACTAAAATGGAATTCTGAAGGAAACAGAAAAAGGGGGCATCCAAAAGGTACCTGGAGAAATATAGCAGAAAAGGAAACGATGACGATTTCGGAGCTGGCACAAATAGCAGTAGACAAGAAGAGTTGGAAGGACTATATTAAAACCCTGTGTCCCTTAAGGGAATAATGGGACCTATTATTATTATTATTTATTATAACACATTGTAAAAATATAGTCAAAAATCTGTTGTATAGCACTTTTAAAGGAAATCTCGCTACACGATGGGGACAAGATCATGAAACAGTAGCACTTAGAGAAGTTCAAGAGAAATCTAATATCCAAATTCGACAATGCGGACTTTTTATTGATAAAGATGATTTCTTTTTGCATCACCAGACGGACTATTAAGCGATGACGGATTAATTGAAATCAAATGCCCTGCATCAGCTGCAAGGATAAAAGTTATAAGTGTTGTTAAAGAAAAGAAAATTAAATTTTTGGAAAACCGGGCTGGTGAAATCTGTTTAAAAAGAACTCATAATTATTACTTTCAAATACAAGGACAGTTACATATTACGAACCGCAATTATTGTATATGCGTTGTATGGACACCTCAAGCAATGATAAGTGAAAAAAACTGATATACCTTTTATTTAGTAGGACGTGTAATTTCCGACAGAAATTTGATTTTTGTTAAAATTGCAACTTAGTATACCCTTTTTGCAATCAACGTTTCAGTTAAATTAAGAAATAAGATTCAATTAAATTAAATTAAGGAATAAAATAAAATACCATAAATAATAATAGACCGCGCATAATATGAACTTATTTTAACAGTGTAGCCTGCATGAGTAATTAACCATCGAAAACTATTGCCATTGCGCCTGATAGTTAGGCAATTGTATTAAGAAAAAACCCGTATCTTATCATCGTAAATGTAAGATATTTTAAAAAGTAGAAGACATTATACGATGGGGTTTTTACTAAATGAAAGAAAAAACTTAAATTGAAGTACCTACGACGAGATTTATTTAATTTTATGTTTATCAGGCCTGCTTTGATTAGTCGAAAATATACTAACTTTAGCAATTTTTTTCTAAAACAGATTACGTTTTGTAAAGATATTCGAGTCGTAGGTACCTACAGAAAACCTATCTTAACAAATTGCTTTTTGTCCCGTGTCACTATTTACATAAATAAAAAAGTTATTTTGCAGATACGAACGTCGGCAAATTTTTGTAATGCACCGTGACTTGACATGTTTTGAAGTAAAACCATCTTCCTTTGTAGAATCTTGGAAAATGTTAGAATGGAACACAAATTCTAACAACATTTAAGGCAAAAAATATTGTTATCACGTACAACTTTAGAAAAAAGATCCGTTTGTAGAAAACACCTAGGGTAGAGAATTTACGTTTTTCATTGTAATGTAAAGTTTTTTCTCATGAAAGTACACATTAGCAAAGTTTTTTTTATCACTATTTAGTAAAAAATATGAAAAGCTGTTATTTGCACCTGTAAATATGCCAGAGACGACGGAAAATGCAAAAAGTCGGCTTTTGCGATTACAGCGCTACCTGTTGCGAAGATAAAAAAATGTTTCAAATAAATTATTCGTATTTTGATGAGTAGAATCTAAATATGCAATAAAATTTAGGGGTTCCCATTTGAATTTTCAAAGTTGCCCCCCTTACCCCCTACAAGGGGGAATCAGTTTGGTTTGATTCTGGGGTCATTCAGCACATCGACATTAGTAAGATCACCCATCGTCCTGTTAAAAATTTCTAATCCCCCGCATTTTAAAAGGGGTGTACGGGTGGTCTGGACCACCCTGTGTATATACATATATGCTACCAAGGAGTAATTTTTTGGAAATTATACTTGTAACATATATAGCTACATAAAACATGGAGTCTCTGTACATAAAACTTGAATCAATAATTTATTGAAATAATGGGTGCCCTTTTTTATATTTTGATATTTTGGGACACTGATTTTAGAAATAAAAACCAATTAATCATAATGCATTTTTTCTGTGCGTCGTGCGATTCTCTTACCGAATATAGCCTTAATTGCACTCCACTCCGTGTCGTGCAATTAAGACGTTGCAGAAATGTCACTCAAAAAATTTCCGGCAATAATCAATGCACTTGGTATATTATAAGTGAATATTTTTGAAAGATGAATTATTTTATAAAGCGCCCTCTTATATGACAACTTCTATTACTTTTTGGCAAAATCTGTTACCTTTTGCAACTCCTATCAATACTTTTTCATTTTAAGTTCTGGCAACCCTGGCAGAGCAACGATTTACTCAGTCCGCGTCCAGGACTCCCAGCAGGACCAGCCAGTCCAGCCGACTAGCCAGCCAGTCCAGCAGACCGGACCGAGCCAAGGGATATAAGAGTAAGTCCTCTTACCGCCGCTCTCACTTCCACCCTCTTGTCCGTACCCTACCCGAGACCTCGCTGTGCGTAGCCTGGGGATCTCTTCCTTTCTCCTTACCATTTTTCCAAGACCTCGCTGTGCGTAGCCTGGGGGTCTCTTCTTTTCATCCCTCACCCCGTTCCGAGATCTCGCTCCGTCCTCCATTACCCGACAACTCCGTTTCACGACACCGTATTCGCATGCTTGTTTATTGCACCCCGCTTGCTGTGGCTATTGTAGGTAACCGTAGATAACCGTATGTTTATTTTAGTTATAGAGAATGAAGCATACTGGAGGGTTGGAGCTTTCGTAGCAATAAATATTGTTTGGTTTAACAACTGTGTGTTTTATTTGTTAGCTTTAACATCCTCTTACTGTGTGAAAACTTTAGGGACAGATGGAGTGATCCAGACAGGGCCGACCTCAGCAACCCCAGCAGTTCCCTGGATTATCCTTTCTCTACTAGACCTCGCCTTCAGGTTCGAAAAGTACTCTGTTGGAGGTGTGGGCGTCCGGGACATTTAAGGTACTTGCCAGAGAGAACACGTTCGGTTCTGTTCCCGCTGCGGACGCATTGGAGTTCTCTCCAGAGTCTGCCCATGTCCGGCCGAAGGTTCCGAATCATCTAGGCTCAGCAGGAGAGACCGCTCCTCAGCCCCGTACCCAACAGGAAGGAGTTCGACCAGAGCCACTCGCTGTCCGGAGCCCTACATAGAAGGGAAGCGTAACCCCTGTCCAACGTGCGGGTGCCCGAAGCCTCCTCGCCATCATCGTAGGCGTTAGCCGTTCGACCAGGGTCATGGAAGAAGAAGAAGCCGTTTTAGTTTATTAACTTATTTAAGTTAGGGAGATGCTTTATGCATTGTTTCATATACTATGTAAGAATGATATATTTCGATTAGTTAAGGTTTTATTTGTTGGATGCCTATTGCATCGTTATGAAAAAAAAATCTTTTTTTTGGTAAGCAAAGGGGGTGTGTAACGACGTTACAGAATTTTAATTAATTATTATGGGTAAAAGAGTAAAGTGGTTATGGACTGTTGCAATCAGTCACCGCTCGGATAAACCGCCGACTCAAGCGAGTGCACGCGTCCCTTCCCTAACCGATATTTGGAGTGCGCCGCTCCGTTACACTCCTACCGTTTCCCCCACGCTCCGAGAGCGCTTATATAAACAGGCGCGGAGCGACAATTTATTCAGTCCGCGTCCAGGACTCCCAGCAGCACCAGCCAGCCTAGCCAACTGGACCGAACCAAGGAATAGAAGAGTAAGTCCTCTTACCGCCGCTCTCACTTCCACCCTCTAGTCCGTACCCTACCCGATACCTCGCTGTGCATAGCCTGGGGGTCTCTTCCTTTCTCCTTACCCTTTTTCTAAGTCCTCGCTGTGCGTAGCCTGGGGGTCTTTTCCGTTAATCCTTACCCTTTCCAAGACCTCGCTGTGCGTAGCCTGGGGGTCTCTTCTTTTCATCCCTCACCCTGTTCCGAGATCTCGCTGTGCGTAGCCTGGGGATCTCCTCCAGCTCCGCCTATTCCAGTCCGTCCTCCATTACCCGACAACCCCGTTTCACGACACCGTATTGCACCCCGCTTGCTGTGTCTATTGTAGGTAACCGAAGATAACCGTATGTTTATTTTAGTTATAGAGATTGAAGCTTACTGGAGGTTGGAGCTTTCGTAGCAATAAATATTGTTCGGTTTAACAACTGTGTGTTTTATTTGTTAGCTTTAACCAGTGGCAAGCATGGAAGCAATGGACGCAATGCTTCCCTTGTAGTCCAAGAGCCAGCAACGGGTTTGCTTACAGTATTTTTAACAAGCGTAACACTGCTATGGAAGGTCCCTTTAAATATACTGAGAAGGGAACCCGACGTCTGGCAACTTTGCGGTGGTGGTTTTAGCATCCTCGCGCTTCTGAAGGGTGTAAAAAAGTATTAAGAAAACAGTATAATAACAAGTCTGCCGCTTTGCTATGTTATAGATAATCATCTGTTACATAAATAAAGAAATTTACAGACGTGTTTGCGAGTGGTAAGTTTAAGGCAGATTCTTATAATAACTAATAATAACAATAAATAACTAATGCGTATCGACGATCACTCCCCGCACGCGCGCTTGTATCCAGGTGCCCGCATAAGGCTGTCTCGCTCGCACTCACGCGTTTGCATAAGGCTATCTCTCCGATTTGACTTATGTCAAACGTGTTTTATGGTCTGTCGCTTAGTTTCCACTGCTTTGTTATTTTACTTTAAATGGTTATTTTTATTATGCAAATCTGGCGGAAACCTACCACCCGCAAATACGTCTGTATTTATCGTTTTTATTTATATAGCAGATGATTTTCTTTAACATAGCAAAGCGGCAGACTTGTTATCATACTGTTTTCTTAATACTTTTATGCACAGATGCATTATAATTAGGCTATTATTGCAAGACTCATCTAAACATAAACGTCTTTTTATGGCCCAAGGGCCTATTTATGGTCAGACGGGCAATAACGAAAAGTCAATTAAATGTCAGAAGTTTTTTTGTAGAACTTGATTGGTTCTTAAGATAATTTATAAACTTATCATCAATGAAAATAAACTGAAATTAAATATTTTGGAATAGTAACTATAGTAACGAACTTCGTATAATCACATAAGTATACGCACAGCTGCTTGATGTACCTACGTACTCATTTAATTATATTTTTACACAATAATAGATTTGACATTAAAAACTTAATCTGTGCATAAAATAATGTATGTATAGCGGGCATAACTTGCTTTTAGGGCCCTACAGCCTTTTCCTAGCCCTCGACTGACGCTTCGGGCTAAAAATAACGCTTCTGGCCATAAAAGCTTCATTATGCCCTTAACACATAAATAACTATTTTACACCCTTCAGAAGCGCGAGGGCGCTAAAACCACCACCGCAAAGTTGCCAGACGTCGGGTTCCCTGCTCAGTATATTCAAAGGGACCTTCCATAGCAGTTATACGCTTGTTAAAAATACTGTAAGGAATCCATCGCTGGCTCTTGGACTATTGAGAATTTATTAAAAATAAAAATCAATGCTAGCAAAAATATTTTTATAAAATTATGATTATCATTTATTTAGATTTGTAATATTTAATCAACTTAAAGCACAATATCAATTCCGTACAGCAAAAAGTATAATTATTAAGAGTAATATTTTAAATTAGGTTCATTAAACTTGCACGGAAAGGTAATACCGATTCAATTGTGTTACATATACTGCATATAAGCTCTGCTTATAACTGCTCTTCTCTTAGCCTTGGCGTGAATCAGCGGGCGTGGTGATATAGTAGACGCTGCTGTTAGCATTGTTTGGCCGTTATTGTTAATGTGCTTCATGTCTAAATGTTTATTTATTATAATTTGGTTATTTGTTCGATTTATTAGTGTTTGTTAAATTTAATCTTACTTAAGTAATGTAAATCTGCTAATGAGACTGTATTTTGTCGCATCATATTATTTCAATTTATATAAGGTGGATTTTTTTAAAGACAAATAATTCTATTTAGTTTGCCTGTATGCAAATTTAAAATTGCATTATCGTCACGACTGCAAATTCAGCTGCTTCGGTGAAAGGTTCGAGTACTCCCGACACATCCAAATCATTTTAAATGATTTTTTTGTTCAGTTTGTAAATTTATAAAGAATTTTTCGCATACAGTTTTGGAGAGAAATTGAAAATTATTAAGAAAGGTAGATCAAAACCAGAACTTTCAAATTTAACAACACAGATTAAAACCTGCACCGGTATTTTGCCTTAAGAAAGACCGGAAAATTGAGTTGCAGTATAAATACATAGTAGTAGTTTTTTTAAAATAAAGAATAATAGTCAACAAATTCCATAAGTATAAAGTTGTAAGCCGGTTTGGGGTGCCCCTGAGTTGTCTCGTTGTTTGTACGGGGCTTGCTTACGAAGTGGCGCTTGTATGCTTCTCGGTGATCTCAGTACTCTCGGGCGCCAGTTATTTTAACGTGGTATGCTCCACGGAACCGGGTAACTGCAAGTGGAGAAAGGATAATCCAGGGAACTGCTGGGGTTGCTGAGGTCGGCCCAGTCTGGGTCACTTTACCTATTCCTAAAGCTTTCATAAAACAAGAGGCTATTAATGCTAACAAATAAAACACACAATCATAAAACCAAATAAAGTTTATTATTATCAAAGCTCGAAGCTTTAAATTCTATACCTAAAAGCAAACATACGGTTATCTACAAAAGCCACAGCAAGCGGGGTGCAATCCGGCGTGCAATAAACAAGCAAGCGTGCAAATACGGGTTCGGGGTTGCGAGACGGGGTGTCGGGTAAAGGCAGACGGGCTGGAATAAGGAGAGCGGGAGGAGATCTCCAGGCTACGCACAGTGAAGTCTTGGGAAAGGTGCGGGGGATGTAGGGATGAGACCTCCCGGCTACGCACAGTGAAGTCTCGAAAAAGGTAGGGATATAAGGATGAGATCTCCAGGCTACGCACAGTGAAGTCTCGGAAAAGGGGTAAGGTATACAACGGGCGGAAAGGGGATCGGTTTATCGGTCCGATATCTTACTCTTATATTCCCCAGGAATGGTACGGTTGGCGCTGGCTGGCTGGCTGTGCTGGCTGGCTGGTCCTGCTGGGAGTCCTGGACGCGGACTGAATAAATCGTCGCCCGGCGCTTGTTTATATAGGCGCTTTCGGAGCGTGGGAGAAATGGTAGGAGTAAATCAGAGCGGCGCACGCCAAATATCGGTTAGGGAAGGGACGCGTGCACTCGCTCGAGTCGGTCTCTTATCCGGACGGAATGAGATTGCACGCCAAGATATGGATTTTATTTAATATATACAAAATAAATAACCAAAATTAAGTAACTTCGTTACAAAGTGTAAAAGTTCTTCTTTGAAAAACTTTTAAGCTTAATAATAACACTGTTTTTTATTGTACCTAGCAGGGGCGGATCCAGAGAAGTATTTTGAGGGGGAAGTTTTTGGAAAAATAATTGTTTTAATAAATAATAATTAAACAAGCATTATTTGTTTTTATTCTATGTATACTTATTTCTAAATTGGGGGGGGGATTATTCCCTTCCCGTTAATCCGCGCTTGTACCTACACAGTAAAAAATGCAGTGGTGGTGAAAAACATATTTGGTGTGGTGAAATATCTGAGTGTAAATTTCTACACTCATGTGAATGAAATTAACAACTAAAATTAACACGCAGCACCAGGTTTCTTATGAGTGTTATCTTAATTTAAAAAATGGGTAAAAATAATGTTTTTGGTGTACAAAAATCATTTGAATTTAGTAAAGATACTCTCGTTAGTGTAAGAGTCATCTTTCAAAAAATGTATTTCACTATTCTAGCATGTTAACAACATTAACGAGTGTTAATAAGATCCAACAAAACCGATTTAACCCTCGCGAGTGCCATCCACCGAACATCCACCTCCAACGCGAATAATCACGATTGGACGTGAGCACTTTTATTTACTGTTTGTGTTTGAATGTAGTTGGTTCTCTTTGAAAGTGACAACAATGATTTTTAAGATTCAACTAGCCAATAAAAGTAAATATGCTAAAATAGAAGAGGATGCATCTTTCTAACGATCTTGTGCAATTAAGTAAGTAAGATTTTAAAACTATAATTTCCACTCCTGGTTGTGTCTATTCAGCTTTTTCTTATGTAAAAGTTTTATCTGCCATGTTGATCCATTGTAATTTAAGTCATCATTATGCATAAATAAAAATAATTATTTTTATGTGAATTGTGGATAAATAATAGATAAAATTATTTTCAGATTTTTGGTTTACAAGGAACAATTTAAATGCAAAACCGTTTCTGGTTCCTGCTATGTAGTACCTAACCCTAAGTATGTATGTAATGAAATTATACTTCCATAGTTTAATTATTGCTGCGTTCTACGCATTGGTATAGTAGGCATTGACGGCCGAACTCAGCTTACAAAGATGGCGGCGATGGCGCACATGTGTTTATAAAATTCACGTGTGATTTTTAAGAACTGACATTATGATTAGTGACATTAAATGTCGTTTCTATAATTACAGGTAAGGTTTGTAATGTAAATTAGAATGTGTCAATAATAAATTTAATAAAACTTTAATTACAGAAACTGGTGGTCTTGATGGTGATGGCTGGATCATTTACCCTAATCATACAAAGGAGCTCATAGGTAATTGTTCAAAACTAATGTTGATTGCCTAGTAGTAAAGATTCACTTTTTTATTATTTTAATATTATCAGCCGTACTTATAGAAAGATTTACACGCGTGCAACATTAATAAACATTGTGTTACACGCGTGTAATTTATCTATAGTACGGCTGTAAATAATAATATGTAAATGATATAATATACAAATTATAAAATTTTGTCTATAAGGTATTCTATAATATTTAAATATTGTACCTATTATATTGTACATATTTTTATTTATTAATTCTGTATTTATAATTTAACCATTTATCTTTTTTAGGCCATAATTTTCTTTTAATTGGATTTATTTTTCTTTCTATGAGAAACACTAGATATGCTTTATATACACTTGTTTCTATTTCCACAAACCTTATTCTGTGATTCACTTTATTTTCTTTTGTAGTTGCATGCTGCTTGGTGTTATGCCCTTCAAGATTCTGCTGCTGTGGTACTCCCAAAACCGTTCTCTGGGCTGGATAGCTGTCAATACTGAAATGGTAAGCTCAATTTTCTTTTTATTTATTTACCTTTCTTAAATAGCATTTCTTGATTACTATTCAAGAAACATTATTGCTAACTTCTTCTTCACTTGTTGCTGGTTTCTTGAAAACAACCGTATGTAGGATACTAATTAATATTTTACGTTCTTCTCCTGTAGTTCTTTTTTAATTATTTTGACCAATAAACTATACACTATTAACCCAGGATAACTTCTTAAACTTTTATTTATTATTTTCTTTATAAATTATACATTTATTTACTGGACAAATTTATTTACAACCATTTTTATCATTTTATTAAATTCATCTCCCCCTTTTATTTACATCACTACCCCTTGGTAACTTAATATTGTTTTTCTTGCAATTATTTTCCATATATTTTGATAGTTTATAATTTTATTCAAAAAATAGCTTGACCTTGATCATTATTTCAGTAATTTGATTATTGTCTATAAAGCAATTGTATTATGTACCTACTAACTATATATGGTCGTCAAGACTATTTTTATATTGCTGTTAATAATGTTTGTACTGTTTTATAAACCTTTGTAACTAATGCATTTTCTTTTTCAGATTTAACTGGAAGTGAAGATCCTGTAGACCCAAAATTGTTTTCCTGATCAAATTTTGTTACTATATACATGTATCCAATAAATAAATTAACTCAAACTTGAATAGTTTTAACAATAAATCCTTTTAAAAATTCAATTCATAATTACAAATGATAAAGACGAACAGTCAACTTTGAACTTTTTTACATTGGGTAACAAAATTAAGAATTCATCATTTTCAAATAATGAAGGAAAATCATCACAATATGTATTTACATTGGTTTATTTAGATTTAGAATGTATTTATATTTTGCATTTTGTTTTAAAATAAAACTAATATTTGTATGCACTATTTTTTACCTTTTTCTGTTTTATCCTAAATTACAAAAAAAAATATCTGAACCAAAAAATAGAAGTATATAATTACACGAACAAAATAGTTATTTACACTCCAATAAATGATTGTAACCACTATAGTTGGTTCCTTTTCCATTAAAAAAATGTTCCTTACCATTATAAGCAATGATTTTTACACTAAAAGAATGGGAAATTAACACTCAGTTCGTGCATACTTTACACCCAACAAATGTTTTCTCAACAATATGGTTGTCATTTTTACACTCAGTGTCCATGACTTTAACCTGCATTGAAGGTTAAAGTTGTTATATATTTTACCACTTTTAAGACCAATATTATTTACACTCGTCAGTGTGGATAAATAGGAACCACTCTGGGTGTTATTTGAGTGTAAGATTTAACACTCCATTTTTTACTGTGTAGGGGTATTAAAATCGTGGTTGCTTCCCTAGCCTAAATTCTCACCGCACGCCACTGGCTTTAACACTCTCTTACTTTGTGAAAGCTTTAAGGACAGGAGGAGTGATCCAGACAGGGCCGACCTCAGCAACCCCAGCAGTTCCCTGGATTATTATTTTTCCACAAGCAGTTACCCGGATCCGTGGAGCATACCACATTAAAATAACTGGCGCCCGAGAGTTACCGCCGAAACCGAGATCACCGAAAACCACACAAGCACTACTACGTAAGCGGGCCCCTTACAAATACCGAGACAACCCAGGGGCACCCCGAACCGAGCTTATAAAGCTAACTATAAGCACTAAAGCGGTTTCCTAGGACAGTCAGCCGGCGTAAACTGACATCGACCGAACCGAAAGCGGAACGAAAGAAAGCAGAGTGCAAACCGAATCCGCCGCGATTTTATGGCGGATTTAGTTTCCTAGCGAAAAATCTTTAGTTACCTTTTTATTCACACATAGAAACAGTTTCTTTGTCCTAAGTTGTATATCTACTTCATACAATTCATAAGTGCAAAGCTTATGAAGAGTTAGACCAATTATTGGCAATTTATGGAAACGTTTGCTTCATATTATTAAATAATATATTTATAATATAGTGTAGGTACTATTGTACAGGGTGTCCATTCAGTCCATCAAAATTATTCGATATCTCCTAAACTACTAAATATCGAGAAAACCTTTTAATACAAAGGTTAAAAATATTTACAACAATACAGGGTGTTTCACAAAATCAGGGCAAATGAAACTACACTTTTCTTAAATGGAACATCCTATATGTAAATAATATAAAAAACAGTAATTTACCTGTAAAAAATCAACTTGACCTTGTAAGATTAATGGTATATATTACCAATATATTACCTCTCAACACCTATTTACAACTTATTTTTTGATAGATTTCTTTCAGATTCTGATCTGGGAACTTCATTAGGGATATATCAGTAATATAGCCAAACTATCAACCTTCAGCCCTCTGTATCTTGGATCCTAATCAAAGGATCAATTTGTGTGTATGAGAACTTTTGTTCAGAAAGTCGAGAACTATAATATACTCAATTTTCAGACAATTTGACCGGGACCCACTTTCCATCCAATTTGTACGGGGTTCTTTACAAAATTACAAACTATAATAATAATTATAATATTGCCGCCAACCTTTCTGTAGAAAATGTGTTTTGTGTTTTACAAAAAAATTATCTATACATATATATTTTGCTTTACAGTAGCGCACTCAGAACATTTTTCGGGGGGGGGGGTTATTTGATTAAATTTGCTTAATATATACTATCTTATTTATTTATGTATATTATTAATAAGGAAAATCTCTATGATAAATACAAAAATTTCGGGGGGGTTTCGACCCCTAAACCCCCCCATGAGTGTGCCACTGTTGCTTTATGTATTTGCCTTAATTTATGCTGCGTGGGCAATTAATGTTCACAAACATAATTTTGAAAATTATAACAATTTTTATTATTAGTAACTTGTATAAACAATTTCTACAAGATTTTCTTTTGTGCAAATATATAATACGTTTTTAAAATTAGTGCAAGCAAAACTTTAATTTGAGTATACTCGGATTCATTATTTCATTCTGATTGAAATTTGTAGAATAGATAATAATAAAGGCTATAATAATTTGGATATTTAACTTAAATATGAAAAGGTATAATAATATAAATAATTATACATTATATCCAAAATCTATTATTAAAAAATAGTAAATCTGAAATCCACAAGGAACGGTACCTAACATGGGCGAGCCCCAGCTCCTGCTCGCGTTCGTTCGGTAACATTCGGTAAAAACCCCAGAAATCAAAATCCAATCCCTTACAGTTTGTTTTGCGTTATGCAAATTTTAGTTGGTGGTATCTGCTTTGTAATAATTTTAAAATGGCAAGTGCAAGTACAGATACAATTCGACACGCGGTGAACAATAAAGAGGACATCGTATTTTATGTATTGAAAAATAAGTTCAGCAGTTTGAGCTTTGTGGATAAAATTTTTATTTGCAAAATAAAACAATGTCCGAATATGAAGAATTTAGTGGTGTTTAACAATTGCGGCAATAGTAGGGCTTTCAGTTCAAATTGGTACAATAAATAGCATTGGCAAGCAGGAAGTGAAACAACAAATAAATTGTATTGTTGAGATACTTTTTACCGAAACAAACTCGAAATTCTTGGAATTCAACAAAAACTTTAATATGAGTTTTAAATAAAAACATTCTGTTTAGGTCTTTAGGAAAACTGCTATTTAAAAATATTTAAAACTGTTAATAAATAAGGTAGAAAATTCCGGAATAAATTTTTTTTAATATAATTGAATAGAAAGTATACAGTTTACTTATTGAATGGCTTGGCCAGGTATGGTACCTAAAGCAGCTTCTTCTTGAAACTAATTTCTTTCCCTGCATTGATTGAGACCAGTTGTGAATAATTTGTATGTTTTTAAAATGGTTGTTTACTAGTTTAAAAAAAACTGTTAAGAAAATCAACTATGTAACGCAACATTCTTGTTCAGAACTACATTTTTTTAACTAATAATTTGTTCAAGAAATTGAAACAAATCCTTAATTCTAAAGAAAGAATTTTAATTAAATATCTTATATACAAAAGTCCTGTGTCTCGAATTATTTTTCTCGGGTTTCGAGACAAAGAAATCAAGGAATTCCCGGGACTTGTGTACCGGAGATTCTCGGGCCAGAGACCCTAGTAAATACGGGAATTTTTTCAAGATTAAAAACAATTTCTCATGCAGTCATTAAAATGTAAAAACAAATTAATTATACTAGTTCCACTCATGAAAATCTGAAGAACTGTAATCACACAACGAATGTTGTATATAAAGAAATCCTTTAATCAATTACCCTTTTGACCGTCATGTCTTGACTGGGTTTCCCTAGTATTTAATAAAAGTATTGTGGACAAACCAGCAACGCACAATTAAAATTTCTTTTAACTTTTAAAATGATTATAGGTATATATGAGTGCGAGTGTGAGTTTTTATTACTCATAGAAAATTCCGAGATAACTTTGATAATAAGAAATATAATAAACCTTAAATCTCCATAGAAACTCAGATGGATTGAAAATCGAAAAATATAAATAAAGTAAATCGTATCAAAGATTTTTTAGAAATTTAATGAAATAGCTTAATTAAAGTAGAAAACTGAGTGTGCATCTAGAATTATTCAGTTATCAAACTTATTAATGGATGCAATGAGAGCAGATTTAGGTGTGTCTCTTCAAATAGACAGATATCAAATTTTGAAATTGTCACTTTGACTGCCTGTCTTGTGACTTGTGACAATTAAAATTATATAGCCTGACATAGTTCAGAAAAGCGGAATTGGCAAAAATCAGCGTATATTATAAAAAACCCCATTTTGTTTCATTTTTATGTCGTGATTTTCCAAAATATGAAAATTGAGTTTTCTGCCACCAATCACATTGCTACAGTCCAGGCCGCATATTTTTTTTATAATGACCACTATTACAATCTTAGTTTCTTTTCAGATGGAGATAGATACCAATCCAGTAGCAGTACGGAAGAAAATGAATCGGGATCAGAGCAAGAGGATCCTCTTCAGGCTCTCCAAATGGTAAGCATGCAAAATCATGGCAACATGGCAACTGTACGTAAACGACGTGGAAATCTACCAAAGCATTCTGTCAAGATACTTAAGCGATGGCTGTATGAGCATCGTTATAATGCTTATCCTAGTGATGCCGAAAAGCTAACACTCGCACAAGAGGCTAACTTAACTGTTCTACAAGTATGTAATTGGTTTATTAATGCACGCCGTCGAATTCTGCCTGAAATGATACGCCGCGAAGGTCATGATCCTTTACACTATACGATCTCACGTCGTGGAAAGAAACTAAATAGTTCTGGTATTTTGAATATTTGTCAATCTCATAGTAGTTGGGATGAAGATTTAATTCCTACTAATAAGCGCATTCGTTTGGATCATGATTATGATGACAGTATTGCTTTAATGTATCGTTCCGAAGAGGATAGTGCGAACGAATATGAAAGTTCAAGTCCAAGTGAGGAAGAGAAGTTCACACCATGGCAAACAGTCATCCGGTATGGTCTGTCCGACATAGAGCACACTGCTAATAGAGGGTGGGTATTATTTCGATTACATGGTTTTAAAAATACAAAGGTTTTACTGATTTAATCGTTTTCATTTTCTAGAGCCCAAGAAGAAAAAGCAGTAACTTCCGACAACTATTGGAGTTCTCCTCATCCGCAACTGGCACATTTGCCGCAATTACCCCATCCGTTAGCCGTGTCGAATCCAAAGGTACAAGTAGTACCAGCGCATCCTGTAAGCCCTATGTTGCCATCCTCTCCTCTGCCAGCTGCGACCGAAGCCGAGGATAAAGATAAATTTAAGTGTCTTTACTTATTAGTAGAGACTGCGGTAGCAGTCCGTCAGCGTGAAAAAGAACAGGAAGATGACAATAAGGTATAAGCAGCACAGTTTGTGAAATCACTTTCATGTGCCTTAAACATAATGTTAACTTATAAGTTGTATTCCAAATGATGCATATTAGTTCTTAAGGTAATGTTAGAAAGAACAGTACAATATTCTTGTTTTGTAACACTAGGGCATCACAATTGACTTAGAGATTTGTTTATTTCTTTTGAAACCGAATCATACAGATTAATCACTTATTTTATTAATAAAACTAAGTAAGTTAATACCTACCTTAGCAAGAAGTGTTTAATGATTTTGCTGCTAAAAAAGAATTATCTTTGTTGTACTTGAATCATACAAACGTTTTTCACCAAATCTTAGCTGAAGTGATTTAAGGATCGTTAGGTACCTTAAAGAAGCTAGGTACGTCTGCCATGGATTCCTATGTTCCTTCTCTCCTACGGGCGGCTTTTATGACAAGAAGTTCATGACATGGTTTAAGGAACACACTGACATAATGTCATATAATAATAATAGTAGATTTGATTGCCTTTTACTTAAATTTAAAAATAATTTTTAAATCTCCATTTGAATGCGTTTAAAATGCAAAATTATTTGACGGTGTGACTATGGCACTATGTATTTCTTAAATACATAGTTCGGTTTTCACATTTTCATGTCATGATAAAGAATTGTTTGATTCAAGTCAATTTAATTTTTTATTGGCCCCAAAGTCAAATTAGAGAAGAAGTTGTACCGTTATTATAATTGATTGACATTATGATTGTTGTTGAGGAAGTTTTCATGTTCTGTAACTTAACGGATCTGTAATTCGGTTTTGGTAATACAGTGTTACAAGGCAAGATCAGAATTCTGTGCTATTCTGTTTATCCCGATTTTATGTGCTTGTAAAATATATTAATTATTAATTTGTAAATAATATTAGACTAGAAATATAAATAAATGCACCTACTGTATTTCAAGTTATATTCTTATTTCTTTACTTTTAAATAGCCCATTCATTTTAAGATTTTCATCAGAAAAATTAGGTATGACTTGATGCCCTGTATGATACCAACAAAAGTTCCCGATTTTCCTCTGTCCGTTTGCTGCGTATTTTGAGGGAAAGAAGCTCTTAAATCAAGGTGTATACGAGGTAAGCGCCATAAATTCTCGGCCCGGCAGGCTTCTATAGGTGCCAACATGTTTAAACTCGGTTGCATCATAATTGAATATGTAAGAGGCCTACACTATTGTAACGTTCTTTTTAAAATAACAAAAATGCTGTTTAAATCATCTATTCACAGAAGAGATATTATTTAAATACACTAATTATAAACTATTTAATGAACTTAAATGCTAGATATTTACAAATTTATTTGAGGACTATATAAGAACTATTTATGTATTATTACAACAATCTTAACATTTATTTATTCAATAACATTCGACTGTTAACTAATTATTCAAAGCACATTTCGATACGCCGGTTACACACTAACTGAGCTCCTTCTACCCGCGATCTCAATTTATATCTTCCATATAAAGTTCTGGAACGTACTAGATTAGACTAGTTGGTGTATTGTTTTGTGCAGCCATCGATGACTCACACCGATGAATCATACATGCAGGTGTTGATGAATCACACATGCAACTGTTGATAAGTCACGACGATGAGTCGTGTCGATGAGTCATGCAGTCTCGAATGTTCGACGGCGCCGAATAGGGGGTTTCCCCCATTTGTTACACTGTCACCCTCTTCAAGTCTGTTCTGTCCCAGCACAGGTTGCATTCTCTGGTTCCTGTAGAAAGAGTCGTGACGATATCGACAGTCTTCACCTCGACTACACGTTCCATTACGGTAGAAATAACAGTCTACACTCTTTGTTGGCCTTGACGCGGGCTGCGTGTCGAAGCTGCAGACTAAGATCTTCACGTCCGTGCCTCTAAAAATAACTTCCACCATGTTTCGAACGATCCTCCAATCCAACTGGTCCCGCCCACAGCCGAGTTTGGGAACTGCCAATTTTTTAATGCCCCTGGTAAGCAACTCGATCCTCAAATTCCATAATGCCCTCCACAGGTCGGCGTAACTCGGTTTCTGGTAGTAAAACTGCTTGGTTACCAAGTAGTAAATGGAGCGGTCATGATCAGGCAAGTGTAAGGCTTTTCCAACAGAGGGATTCTGATCTCGAAGTTCATCCAGCCGTCAAAATTTATTTCTAAACACTGCTGCGATCCCCCTGGACATGCGGAGATCCTCGGAGACACAGTGGGTAATGGAATAATCACCAGGGACCCGGAAGAGATCTTGTTGCATCTCGGTCGTGACTCCGAATCGCGCTTTTCTAGTTCCAGAAAACGCAGCCATAAATTCTCCAAAGGTTGGCTGATCATCGGGCCTTACGATATTGACAGCCACCTCAGCCTCAACTTTCCGATCCGGGACTGCGTTATTATTTCCCTCATAGTGTGCCAGACGATTGGGATGTACAGTCGAATTCATAAAAAAGGAAACGATTTTCATTCCATTTGTACTTTGAACGTAAATTATTAATTAAAAAATTACTTTATATATTTTCCGACATTTGTACATTATGTAAATAAAGCCGTATTAATGATTAATAATTGTTAAAATTGATAGTAATCTAAATTAATTAATATGAATTACATATTTGATACAAGAGTCGTTTCCTTTTTTTTAATCTGACTGTACCACCTTTGTTTTCCCTCTTGGCAATTTCTGGATGCGATAAATCAAATCATTTATTCGTTTCTTCACCTGGTATGGGCCCTCCCAATTTCGCTGTAACTTTGGAGAATAGTCACGACGTCTTTGCGGCTTGTATAACCGGACAAGCTCTCCAGGTTGAAACCCTCCTGCTTGGGCTCTCACATCGTAAGTAGTCTTCATCCGGTCACTCGCGATTCGACTATTGTTTCGGGTTCGGTCGTAAATATCCCCCAGCTTCTTCTTTAAAGTTGATGACATAATCATTTCCGGCTACCTCCTGCTCTGCAGGTGGAGATCCAGATAATCCAGATAATCAACAAACATTAATAAAACGGATTTTACCCATTCTTGTTATTATTTTGTTTATTAAACAAAGTCGAGCCGATATACATATGTAATAAAATAATGATCTAGATGTAACCAAACCAAACACTTGCAAATTCTATTTTTTGTTAAAGTTGTTTAATCTCTTACTAAAGAACGTGTATTTATCATAAAAAATTGTGATGATACTTACTGCTACTAATACCAACCTACTAATACCTAGTTCTATATTTTAAAGAGCCGAGCGATTTAATGTGTTAATTTAATTAGAGCTTCCCGTTTTGTGATTTAAATCGTTATATCTCCAAACATATTTGAGCTAGAAACCTGATTCTTTTTTTAAATTAAACCTTAAAAATGAGCGCATGCAACAATATTATCAAATATTGCCTAAAGACAAATTTGACAAAAACAGTTTGGGTAGTCATAGGTATTTAAAGTGACAAAAATAATTACACGGAATTTAAAGCTTTAATCATTCAGTATATTTAATCAATTACTGATGCTGATTTAGGCAAAGCTTACATTAAGTACCTATTTATGTAATTGGTTTTTATAAATTTAAACCATTATTAGTTTCAGAAAAAAACAGCTGTGCATTCATAATACGTAGTAAATAATATCATACCTAAAATGTAAGATCATGCTAATATAACAGGGGATTCACCTATTTTTGGTATTAAACACATTTCTTGTAACCTTGTTATATTTAATTGTTTATTTCGGATCATTTTCATTTGTGTTTGGAATAATATTTTGAGAAAGAAATTTTTATTATTTGCAAATTTTAGTTTCATCAGAAACCTTTATTTATTTTATTTACCTTTTAAATATAAATTCTGGTATTAAGTTATCGATGTTCCTCTGTGAAATTTACAAAACATGTACGAGCCCTAACAACTAAATATGTATTCGGACAGTTTCACGAATTCTATGTTTATTTTTCCTACTAGTGTTCCAAATTAAACCATTTTCAAACAATAACCATTAACTTCTGTAAAAAAAATCTGCAGAAAACAATTTTCAAAAATTCAACAAAACTCGCTGACAACTAAATATTCAGATAGCAGTTTATAAATACAATTCAATAAGATTTAACATCTCGCTTTGCTTTATTCGCCGCTTAAATTTTGGCTGACATACTTCTAACTTGGGGATTACAATTATCTAAATTGGATAATGCCCCACTTACTGATAATTTCAAATTCAATAACACTAAAGATCCGAACTGCTTGAGGATCATTCAACAACTTTGAAATTATGATTTTCAAACCATTTTTTGGTCGTTTTTGATGTGTGGTAAGAAGCACCATCTTGTTGAAAGATTAAATCGCGGTCAAGATCGATTTTTAACGATTGGTAACAAGTTAGCGTTAAGAATTTGCTGATACTTTTCAGCATTAACTGTGCCGTCTATGGACTGAAATCATTCTAACCCTCCAGCTGACATATAACACTAAACTATTGCACCTTGAGGAAACCTAACCGTACGTTTTAAGCAGTACTTATGGAATGCTTCATGTTTAGCTCCGATCACTCTTTTGCGAGAGTAACCAACGAAAACACCAGACTTTGACTAGTCGCTGAATATGACCTTATACCAGTCATTCTCTGGAACATTGTCTAGGACAACTACATATTTAGTCCATGTCACTCGTCGTTGTTCTTGTTTCTCGGTTAGAAGTTTTACTTTGACTAAATACAAAAAACGTTTCTGTTACAAAGATAGTTAAGGAATACTCAATGCATCAAAGTTTAAAGATAACTAACTACCTTATTAAAGAGTGGAGAGTCCATCTGAAAACAAATAAACTGTTTAGATTCTTGGCAATTGTTGCGACAGAAAGGTAGGCAGGATTAAGTGTGCCCAAATAGCTGCAAGACATGATCTGGACTAGCAGAAATACATAGAACAAAATTAAATAGCTTATCGGTATCTCCAACGTAAATGACTCCTGCGTGCAATGTTGCTTCTTCACGGCTTGCTCCAAAATGATAAGTCTGGATTTCTTCAGCTAGTTTGCAAGCATAATTTTCAGAGAAGACTATATGGAGTAACCCTTCACTCTTACTAAGACTCTTTTTCAGTGTGTTGTAAGCAGCATTTTTATTTCTAATGTTAAATTTATATTTATTTTTAAAGTTTTCGTTTCTTCTTGAACCTCTCCCTGCAACTCTTGAACTTCTGCTGAACCATACCTAAATGGAGGGCAAGATTGAGGGTAGAAGAGAACTGGCAGGAGACAAGGCTCATGGTTGAGAAATGTGAGAGACTGCACTATCTTGAACTTCATCATCAAAAAGTTTTAGAAAAAATATCCAGCGGTGATTGACCTGCCAAATGATTTTTTAGCTGTTCAATTTTTTGTGTTCTCTTCGTCGGGCAAGTTCTGATACAACAAGAAACCCTCTCTGCACTTGGGTTTCTGGTTATTTGTTTTGAGCAAAATTGAGAATGTGAAAAGAAGAAGAAAGCATTTAAGTAGAAAAAAACTGAAAACAATACAGTTATGAAAACACCTGAAGAAAAACTAATGCCCATCTCTGAATAAAAAAAACTGCAGGAAAACGTTTTGTTGGACTTGGACCTGGAAAAGGAAAAAGCAATGAGAAATAAGCAATCCGTACTCTAGCTTTGCATGACTCGCTGGCAAAACCTTGGAGAGTTGCTGGAGGTCAAAAAAACCAACGGAAAAGATTTTTAAGTACTTTGTTGATGTCCATTGATATTCGACACTAACGTCTTTATAGTTTAGCAAATAAAGCAATTGGCCTTGCACACAAAGCAAAATTGCCATACAAAACAAAAATATCCTACAGTACATTCTCTCGATGCCATCCCTATGTTATTACCGTCTATATTATGTATGCAAACCTAATGAAATAAACAGAGCTACCTGTTTGTACAAGCAACGTGCAAACATAAGCTTCAAACCACAAAAACTAAAACCACTAAAACTTGTAGATAATAACAATCCATATGAACTGCTGTAACATGTAGTAAGGCTTCCGCATTGCATATGTATGGCAGGTATCTGAAATGTCAAAATAAAATGAGGAAAAGGTTGCAGCTAAAATCAATGTTACTAAACCTGTCCGAGAGTTGCAGGGAGAGGTTCAAGAAGAAATGAAAGCTTTAAAAATAAATATAAATTTAACATTAAAAATAAAAATGATGCTTACAACACACTGAAAAACAGTCTTAGTAAGAATGAAGGGTTACTACCTACATATAGATTTCTCTGAAAATTATGCTTGCAAACTAGCTGAAGAAATCCAGACTTATAATTTTGGTGCAAGCCGTGAGGAAGCAACATTGTACGCAGGAGTCACTTACGTTGGAGATACCGATAAGCTATTTAATTTTGTTTTATGTATTTCTGCTAGTCCTAAGACCTTGAACTGCTTCTCTAGTTCCAAAGCCTAAGCGAAAACCAAATTGTTCTTCTCCTACATATTGTCCGCATTTTGTGTGTACTCGTTGATGCATGTTCTTAGCATTATCTACAGTACATGGCTCATCAGGCTAATCAATCGGTACTGTGAGCACTGTTTTACTCCGCTCTTTTTAGGTATCGGAATAAAAATAGGTTGGTTCCAGTCGTGTGGTGTGATTCCTGTATAGTATATTCTATTTAAGAAAGATGTTAAGATGTTGAGGCTTTCATGGTCTAATACTTTACGCATCTCAGTATAGATGTTATCTTCACCTGGGACTCTACGTGTTTTTGATAGCTTTATTGCGTGTTTCACTTCTGCTATAAGAATTTTCAATGGCTAGTCTTCTTGATCTATTTCACTTGGTTCTGGTTACATTCTGATATCATCAAAAAGCTCTTGTATATAGCTTGTCAAAATCTCTTCTATCTCGTCTGGGTCTATTCTTTTTTTGTTACTATCTGTGACTAAGATATCGTGTTGATGGGTTTTATTTCCAGTTATTTATTTTATCTTTTTTTTGTGTGTTAAAGAAATCATGCTTTCTTTGAAGCTCTTCGAGTACTTGACAACGTTTCTCCAACCAGGTCTCCTTTGCCTCTCTTATAAGCCTTGTAATCTTTTTATGGATTTCTTTATATTTATTATAGCCTTTTTGTTTGTACTTCCTTCTTTCGTTCATCAATAAAAGGATTTCTTCCGTCGTCCATTTCTGTTTTGCTCTCTGCTCTTGGTTTTCCAATTCATTTTCTTGTACTGCATGTTTACATTTTTAATAGACTGCCAAAAGTTTTCCATTGTTTCTGTTTCCAATTATAGTTTCCCTAAACTTACTATTCAAAACTCGTGTTATTTCCTCTTTTATTTGTGGTTCCCCCAGTTGCTCAAAGTTAGGTCTTGTTTTATATCTCTTCCGGATTTTCTTCAATTTAATCTCAAGTTTTTCAGCTACGGGGTTGTGATCAGATCTTATGTCTGATCCAGATATCCCCCCTATCGTTTCGTTTGCAAATACCATGGTCTCCAACAATATATTGAACTCTTCCTTCACCTATCTTTCCGTTGAAGTCACCCATGATTATATTCACTTCATTCTTTTTGGTAAATCTTAGTAGGTAATTTTTACATCATGAATGAAAAACTCATGCAGTATGGAGTATTCTCGTGCAACTTATATTACTAGATGAACAGATAGTTCCATATTTTGGACGGCACTCGCAACAAAATGCTTCTAAAAGTAAAACCGGTAAGATTCGGTTTCAAATTATGGTATATCTGTTCAGATGAAGGGTATTTATACAAGTTATCCTCCAAATAATAAAAAATCAAGACTTGGGTTGGGAGGTGACTTTGTTTTTTATCTACTATCTATTGTAGAGAATAACCATAATCATAATATTTTCCTAGACAACTTCTTTTCTTCATATAAATTATTCGACAAGCACACACTATGGTGTTGGACCATTGAAAACTGCAAAAAATTATGACGCAAAGGAAAAGAAAAAACTACTGTACTGCTCAAAAGCTACTGTACTATCAAAACAAAAGGAAATAGTGACGTTAACGAAGAAAATAAAGTAAAAACCTTCCCAAGGATCTTGTATGGTTTCTCTATTTCTTAGAAAATCAAATGTAACTGAACTAAACGGTTCATTGTGATGCAATGAAAAAGTACATCACATGCTCAAAGAAATTCAGTGTGTCTAAAAAAATCCCAACCTATTGCTTGGTCTGGGAGGGATTCATCTCCTAAAAGTAGTACTGTCATGCATTGGGCTGTACCTCAAAGACATGAAAATTTCAAGTATATTTTACGTGGGGCACCTGTGTAAACTTAATCCCCACGTTCCTTCCAGAAGGAAGTGATTGGGATACGCCCAATCAGCGCGCAAGTTGCATAACCGGCAGTCGTGCAATTGCTACCAGATTAACTCACTGGTAGGAGCGAGGTTGCCTATCCACCCTCTACTAGCTAAGTCGCGCATAGTGACCGAGCAGTTGACTTAACACGCTGCTCACCCGCCGGTACTAGAAGTACCTCGTCCAGCAATAGGACTATTCCCCAACTTGACGCTATTATCAAGTGGGACCACTGCCCGATCGAATCCAACCTCAGATGTGGCAGGACTTGGTTTTTAAGCGGTTTTGCCACCCCGATCTACCAATTTTAGGCTTGGTGGGCCCTCGACAGAGCTTCTTTTAAGTCTACACGTTATAGACTCCCGGTGCGTACCCGAAATTGGTGAAGTTATCTTAATAGTGAGAGGCTATGTATTCGCTTCAACTATCCTTAAGAGTAATGGCTTTCAGAGCTTCTCCCAATCACTGTACCCGGCTGCAGTCCGGATCAAAGGGTGGCCGGGATAGCTCCTAAGCACTTTTACCTGGCGGCTTGCAGTTTCCCATCTGCCCAAAGGTCGGGATAAACCTCACTTCTAGTCACCGCTCTAGAGATTCAGTCAAACAGCGGGTTCCTTTGGTGACCATAAATGACCTCGGTCAAACAGCGGGTTCCTTTGGTGACCTTACATGACCTAGGTCATGCAGCGGGTTCCTTGGTGACCATAAATGACTTCGGCCAAACAGCGGGTTCCATTGGTGACCATAAATGACCTCTTCCCTAGGCAAGATTCGAATCCGCCCACACCGGTCTCATCTACCAGGGCTCCCCCTGATCGGTCAGAGTTACCGTCGAGAATTCTCACGAATTTCTCTACCACACACTTTATTCTGACAGCTTTATCCGTTGCCCGTCAGCGGGTTGGGGTAGAAGACAGCCAGTTCTAGGGGTGAACGTCGTGTGGTCTCCCGTCCACCCAAGACCGTGTACCTCAAAGACAGTGGAGCTTCGAAAATCCGAAAATCGAAAATGCTGTTTTCTATT
Source organism: Agrypnus murinus (assembly GCA_929113105.1). Taxonomy (NCBI): domain Eukaryota; kingdom Metazoa; phylum Arthropoda; class Insecta; order Coleoptera; family Elateridae; genus Agrypnus; species Agrypnus murinus. Next base: position 111,482,997 of record OV816026.1, on the reverse strand, counting down.
TTGAAACGCTTACGGTGTTATACCAGTGTACGAAGATCAACGCTTGTTGGACAAAGTTAAATTGCTATAAAACTACATATAGTGACATAAAAAATATTTTGAGAAACTCATAGAAAATGACAGGCTGAAAAAAACTGGGGCCTGCGTGCATGCAGTATAAGAGAGTGTTTGCCACTTTCCTTCTTCTTTGATAGAAAAAATTATGCACGATGGTACATTTTATACTACAATGATTGCTTGAAGCTGGACGAAGGTCCTATAATTTATAATTCCATGTCACTCTTTTAAACAAAAAATAATAATCTTAATTCAATCCTAGTAACGCATTTAAAACAATAATTATTCAAGGCTTTTTAACCAAAATTTGTTTTGGTGGTTTCAAGTACATTTACATTTTATTTCACATTTTTTATAATAAACGGGGTTTACACGCGTCAATCAACTTTATACTCCAATTTATAACTGATGTAACCTACAACACTGTATTTTTATTTATTTTATTTATTAAAGTATTTTCAAGCCGTTAGTGCCTTTAGTTTTCAAGAAAAAAATTTCCAGATTCAAGAATATAAAGAAAAATTTAAAATCTGGCAGCATAAATAATTAAGATTTTAATTTGCATGGGCAACTAAAATCTTCAGTAACATGATATTTGATGCGATGTTTGATGACGCGACGTCAAATTGTTCATCATACAATTCTGAGAACCTAAAGTGTAAATGCAACAAACTTCTTTTAATATTTTTCCACGTTTAGAAATTTGAAGTCGTTACAATTCCGTCGTTTATAATCTCACTACCCTACTGAGATCAAAAATAAATGTAAATGTTTGAAAAAAAACGTAGTAGACCTTATTTAATTGTAAAAGTCGTTTCATAAATTTATTCTGGATACTTGAAACCCTCCCGAAACAAATTTTGGTTAAAAAGTCTTATAAATTGCAAGGATTGAATTAAAATTGTTTTTTTTTTGTTTAAAAGAGTGACTTTTAAAAGAGTGGAAATTATAAAGTTTAAGTTCTTTTTCCAGCTTTAAGCAATCATTGTAATATATAAAATGTACCATTAGTGCATAATTTGAAAAATATGGAATTTCTGGGAATTTCCCAATTCTGGATCTATTCGCTAACTAGAATTCGAATTAAGTGTCATTTTACACAATAATTAGCTTTTGTTTTTTACGAGTGCTGAAATTGGTTTTAAGTTGTTAATCAACATTATTTACTGTCGACCTCACTTTTCTCATCTTTATTAGATTTCGGATTTAAATGGCTTATTGTATACAGGTGAATATCTGGAAAGTGAATCCCGGTTTGTCTGAGCTCACTATTCAAAGACCAAATAAACATTTGTGTTTATAAAAATAATTTCGAGGAAGATAATCTACTGTACTAATAGGTCGTTAAAACTCATTAATCTCAATATTTTTGTATTAGGATTTTATGCCATTTGAATGTATATTTTTTAAAGTTGTGCATTTTAAATTCATTTTGTATATCAGTTATATCCACAAATGTCGGGTTTTTCCGAAGTGTAAAGTAAATTCAGTTTATATATTTTCCAGTGATTTAAGTTCAAAAATTGTCTTTGGTAGGTTGCTTCATTACCGTGCGCATTGTATGAAAGCCTATTAACGTCGTAGGTGTTTTATTCTGAAATACTGTTTTACTATTATTAGGTAATGGGTAAATAAACAAAGGGGTAAAAGTATTATGTAAATTAATTAAATTAAGTAAATTAAACTTACATTATGCATCTATGCACTAATTTAAGAAAAACGAAATAAATTTTAGGTGTATATTTAGCCCAAGAACATAGACAAGTGGAGCGCGAAGAGAGGTGAGACGTGAATTCGGGTTATCGACGCTACTCGCGTCGAGACAATTTAAATTGTGTTTGTTGTTAAATTTTACTCTTTTACGGAATTATTGTAATCTCTAAAAATATAAAAGTGACACCGTTGGAAGCGGAAGATCGCGTTCTACAATTTTATAAGAATGATTTTTTTCGATTAAAGGCTTTCTTTCTGAGATATGAATTGATAAACGCTACAGTACCCTAAAATGAATTAAATTTTGAAGGATCCGAAACGAATTTACGGGCATTTAAAGTTTACAATTCCCGTAAGAGGCAATGCTTTGCAAAAGTTTGTTTATTTATTTTTAGAAAAACGGCTACAAACTTTACGTCGAAACCTACATGAGAAAATTGTTCTGATAACGGTGCATTACGTACGATAGATAACTCAAAAATTATGAATTGTGCCCTTTTGCACAGGCCAATTTTTGGTCAACTTTTTTTGGTAAAACAATTAATTATAATGCAGGGGCAACCACATGGTTGCTGAATGGGTAGTTAAGCCCACAATTTCGTGTAGTCGAATGTATACCTAATCGTACCGTAACCTACCGTAATTTTATACCTATACATTCGACTACATGAAATTGTGCACTTAACTACCCATTCAGCAACCATGTGGTTGCCCCTGAATTTATCAGCTATCGAATACAACTAGTCCCAGCTTTTACTCTCAAAACCAGCGTTGCCAACCTGGACAAAAACAGATATAGTACAGATGCATTTAGAATTATAGTACATTTACCAAAAATTATAGTACTCATAAGTTTTTAACTAAAAGCTAAAATAAAAACGAAATTTAATAGTGTTTGATAACTAAATAGCAATTTTCCCCATGATACGAGGATGGTCTGAAAAGCTTCCGACCTTAACGTGAAGATGGCAGCACTCGTCAATAAAAGCTAGGGAATGTAGTTGTGCATCTTTTGACAGGTACTCACCAAAATTTCAGCCATTTTGGACGCGCAGTTGTTATTTGACAATCGTTTGAGTGAGTCGATGTGAGTGTTTTTGTGAAAATGGAAAAAATCGAGTATCGAGCTGTCATTAAATATTTGTTTTTGAAAGGCAATACGCCTACGCAAATCAAAGATGAGTTGGACTCTGTGTATGGGGACTCTGCGCCATCATTTACCACAGTGAAATTTTGGACAGCTGAATTTAAACGTGGCCGTACCAGCTTGGGAGACGATGAACGTTCGGGACGTCCAAAAACTGCAACCACTGACGATAACATCGCTAAAGTTCACCAAATGGTGTTAACCGACAGTCGAATTAAAGTGAGAGAGATAGCAGAGGCTATGAATATGTCCAAAGAACATGTTTGTCACATATTGAATCAAGATTTAGGCATGAAAAAGCTGTCCGCGTGTTGGGTGCCGCGTTTTCTCACGTTAGACCAAAAACGTGTTCGAATGAACATTTCCAACGCTCTATTGGCGCAGTTTAGGCGCAATAAATCAGAGTTTTGGCGCCGATTAATTACTGTAGATGAAACTTGGATACACCATTATACGCCCGAAACAAAAATACAGTCAAAACAGTGGACTGCGAAGGGAGAATCGGCTCCAAAAAAAGCAAAAACGTTATGTCGGCTGGGAAAGCGATGGCGACTGTTTTTTGGGATAGTCATGGAGTTATATGGCGTACTATTTACATTTTAAAAGTACGTAGTACCAGTAGACCCAATTATAGTATAAATACTATAATTATAGTACGGTTGGCAACGCTGCTCAAAACCCCCACAAACATCAAAACTAAGCGACTTTACGGCGACGAGCGCTCTACTAATAAGGAAAAAAAGAATTTTTATGAGGTAGTTATTAGTAAATTAGAAGAACGTAATAAATGTATAAAAAATAATCGTAACGGGAATAATTCAATATACTACTATAGTCTCGCTGACAAATGAAGGATTTAAATGAACGCGTGCACATCAGCTGTGAGAACATTACGATAAGCTAAGAATGTAAGCAGAGTATTGTGTTACTAGACACGTTTTAAAAAAGTCAGTAGCGTACGTTCGGATAGTACTTTTTAACATTATGTAAATTTATCATTGTTGAAGTATCTATTCAACCTTAATAACGATTTATAATTAAAAATCTCATTACGTTTTAAATGGCATAGGGTAATGAATACATTTAAAGAAAAGTAATTGCAAAAATTTTAACTATAAATCGTTAAAAGTAAAAAATAGGGAATCAATCAATAATACACAAAATCATAACTGGTGTTAATTTACATTTTTAAGTGCATAAAACTGATACTAAATGATGGCAATCCTTTTTATATATTAGGAATCGTAATGTATAATAATTTACCAATTTCAAATAACCAATAAAACAATTAATGTATAAACAATTTGTTACTGTTGTAAAGGAATTACTTAACTATTATAGTAGTTCTTAAGAATTTTTGTTTATAACAATATTTCTGCTTTCATATGTTTAATTTAATTTATATTTTTTGCCGTTTACTTGCATACATGTTACATAGAAAACAAAAATATGCCTAACTGTGAGTCAAATAGTATTTTATAGGTGGAATGAAATAATTAAACTTGGACGTTAATAATAATTGTTCTTATAGTATAAATTAATTTCATTTTCCCTATTTTGTACGTGTATTCGATTATAATCGAATACAACATTAAGCATCAATGTTGGCCTTCGTAAAGGACATTTTGTGACGCTACTGAATCATTCCAGTTTATCAGTTGTTTCTGTTATCAGATACATTTTTCGGGTCGACCACGTGATCATGAGGTGGACACTGCGTGATTTGAGATGCTTTTTACAATTCTGCCCTCGTGATATCGGTAATCTTAAATCCTTCATTTGTTGGCGAGACTATAGTATAAAAGACGTTCCTATAAAAATGCTGTTGTTTATTAATAGCAAGTCTTAGCAAAACAAAAAACCTTTGCACTACGCCATTTCAGTTAAAGCGATATTATGTAGGTGACAAGCATAATCATGGATTAAATTTCTCAAAATTTCTGTCTTTGTTTTTCTTAACATAAAATGACGTAATCTTGTATATGCTATTACTTTAACAGACTTGCTTCCACCGTCATTCTACTTTTTTTAATGTCCCTAAAAATAAACGTTTTAAAATATTTCTTATTAAGAACTTGTATTATTATTATTACTTGTTTATGATAAATCTAATTATGTCTGTATTAACTACAATTATCAAAATAATAAACAGTAGTCGGATTATTGTGTCAAATGACACTTAATTCGAATTCTGAGTTAGCGAACAGATCCAGAATTGGGAAATTGCCAAAAATTCCATATTTTTATCATTTTTAAAGAATTTTGAAAACATTTACATTTTCTCGGCAAAGAACAGAGCTAAAAATCTGATTTTGTACCGTAAATCTAGTTATGTAATCTTAATTATGTAAATCTAGTAAATCAAGTACGTCATGGTGTTGAAATTCCAAAAATGTGTAGATTTTATTTAAAAAAATAACTTTTCGAATGATGAATATTTGCGTAATGGACAATGGCTAGAATTTCAGACTGTTTGAATGCATGTAAAAACTGTAATAATTACTATAATTTTTGTTTGATGACCGTGTTTATATATTAAAAATTAGTGGGATTCGGTCATATTAATAATAAAAACGACGATAATTTTTATTAACGTTTCGGTATATTTTTTTAATCAATACCATCTTCAGAATCTAAAAATACAAGAAAACAATAACAAATGTATATATAAAAGCAATTAACTTACAGGTTAATAATTAATAATATACATCACATTGTGTTTGGAAGAAGTCAAATTATTTATGAAAGTGAAAAGTAAAATTTTTAAAAGGTTAAAACATGGATAAGATAACAAAACACAACATATTTGTAAATAATACTAAAGTATGAATATATACAGTAATGTGAAAAATTGGTTAGATACAGAAATTTATTTAAGTAAGTTGTATGTATGTATGTATGTATAAGTATGTATGTTGAATGGTGACAAACATTTTTGGATTTTTTTGTTAATTTGTGGAATGTATGGTAAGGCAATGTATTTAGGTTGGTTAGAAATTGGTTCCTGATTAGTATTGCTGGAAATGCTATTAATTCTTTGTTTTATTATGGGTTCATAAAATTATTTTGGGTAGTTATTTTTTAAAAGAGTATTTGTTATTTTTTCTAAGTTTGCTTGCTTTTGGTCAGGTTCTGATAATTTTATTGCTCTATCTGTTAGGCTAGTGACAACACTTCTTTTATATTTCTTTGGAGCATATGAGTTGTAGTTTAAATATCTTTGGGACCATACATTTTTTGTGTACCAATTTGTAGTTGTTAGTCCATCGGTGTTATATTTAATAGTAATATCTAGAAAATTAATTGATTTATTATTGTCCGTTTCAACAGTAAATTGCAGTTTTGGATGAAAATTGTTAAATTTATTTAAGATATATTGAATTTGATTTGTTGGTATACAAAGAATGCAGTCGTCGACATATCGTTTGAAAAATATAGGTTTTATATTTAATGTGTCAATTATAGATTGTTCTAGGTGTTCTAAGACCAAGTTGGCAATGGGCACTGATATTGGTGAACCCATGGCAGTGCCGAAAACTTGTGTGTAAAATTCGTCCTCGAATTGAAAATAGGTAGATTTCAGGCATAATTCAACAGCCTCACAGAAAGCCTCGAAGGTCAAAGGTGTAAATTTCTTAATTGAATTCCATTTGTTTTTTATGCATGTGATAGCTAGATCAGTAGGTATATTGGTATATAGTGAAAGAAATAGACATTTCTTGGTAAGATGCAGAAACCTCAATATAATTCCCAATTTTCTAATTATCAAAGAAAAGAACCTTAACTTAATTAACAACAAATATAAACAAAAAATAAATATTGCATTAAATACATTTTATCTGCAATGCATCAATATTTTGATAAGCAATTCTTTCACAAACATAAAATTGGAAAAAATCTTAAATCAACGAAAGACTACATCATTAATTATTTTAATAGCCCACACGTTGAACAATTTTTTATTACTCAAAAAAACAGATACCATTTTATTTTTAACAAAATCAAAAATAAACACATTAAAAAAATACAAAACCTAATGCTCAAAGAAAATAAAAATGATATGAATATTAAGTATAACAATGATTGGTTATGCAATTTAACACAAATAAATATACCTGATAATATAAAATACATATTGAGTTTAGGACCTAAATTTAGTATCCCTACTAAGTTTTTTCCCGTTGAAGATATTCCCATGTAGGAACTGCCAGTCTTGACAACAGGCCCAAGCGTGGCTGAATATTGGGTAACCAAATGTCGTTATTTCAACATTGGTCCAAACCTAGGCCAACCTTCAGATCCCATGCCTCGGCTGCTTTGTCGTGGCCCAAAGGTCAACCAATACCTAGGTACCAATGCTGGGTTCTCTAATCTCTGCCCAAGTCAGAGCCAACCTTCAGCGCCCTAGTCTCGGTTTCTTACTGTTTGCCCAAGCCTCAACCAATTTTAGTGTTTTTAGTCTTGGTTTCTTACTCTTGAACCAAGTTTGGGCCAATCTTCACATATTCTACCAAATCAAGCATGTGAAGTTTTATGTCTTTATTATATCAGCTAGTAATTAAATAAAGAGAAAAATGTGAGAAAAGTTAAACTAAAATACCTACCTAGATTATAATTATTATTACTAAATATAAATTCAGCTTTGAAATTTTTACGCGCTTCGTTTCTTGGAAACAAGAACAGACATGAAAAGTAAGTAACCCGGCAGCTGCAAGGGGAAGCCTTTTAGCGGCTTATTAGTCAGTGTTCATCCGCCTACCATGAGTGATGTTACGTTTAACCGTTTTGTAATATTATTAATAAAATAATTTTTATGAAATAGAACGTGTTTATTTAAAAAAAAAGCTACGCTAATAAGAATAAATACAATTTTTAGCAGTAAACATTAAACTTGTATTAATTTTTTAAACCACTTTTCTTTAAAATTTATTTGTTTAACACTTAAAATATTATTAATTTCATATAAAATCAGTCTCGTGCTTGTTCTTGTGTCACAAAATTGTTAAGTTACGTTGTTATGTTACTAATAATTGAATGAATTAGACTAATTCATAATAATTTAGAATTTTCGTATTAATTTGTTTTCTTCATCAAAGTTATTTCATACAAGTATTAATAAGCTATATTACAGTATTAAATATTAGGTTGGTCACATACTCAAAGGTCAGTAATAACCCGGGGCTTCCGTTGGATTCCGGACCTATAATATCACTGATTGTCAGCCTTGATACCATATTAATATTATGAGTGGCCCAATATTGGTTCTTTACCTTGCGCCAAGACTCAGTATTAGCGTCGGCACTGTATTGGTTTTCACTATTGGGCCAAGATGTATGACCAATCTAGGACCATGACTGATTACCAAGCTTGGCACGAAGTTATCATCCCGATTTTAAACCAGCCATGGACCAGTCTTGGATTTCAGGCTTGTACCAGAGTTGCTAAGCATCGTCCCAAGCCTGCGCCAACCGCGGGCCCTTTGTTATTTCCTATATGGGTTATTGCAAGCATTGAAAGCGGAATTCATTTACTAAATGATAATGATAAACACACTTTAAGAAATAAAATCTGCAACATTTTAACAAATTATAAAAACAAATTTAATAATACTAAGAAAACATTTAAAAGTAGAATTAATTTCTATATTAAAGAAGCAGATACATTTCTTAAAAAGCACCCAGACTTGTTAGTGTTGAATGCTGATAAATGTAATAAAACCATAATCATGAAAAAAGATGAATACCGCATTAAAATGAAAAAACTCCTAAATGACATGACAACTTATAAGAAAATTAATCACGACCCAACAAACAAAATACAGACAACAATCAACAATCTTGCAAATAAATGGTTAAAAAATAAAATGATAGACTTCCATACTAAAACAAATATAACATGCCATAATGGCCTTTCTCCTTTTATTTACGGTTTACCTAAACTTCACAAAACCAATATACCATTAAGACCAATTGTAAGCAATATAAATGCTCCTACATATAAGCTTTCAAAATTTTTATGCAAAACTCTATCTCAAGTCGTTGGTAAAACTGAACACCACATCAAAGACTCATAGGACTTTATTAATTTTATCAAGCAACAAATAATCCCGCCCAACCATTGCCTTATTTCATTAGACATCATCTCACTATATACCAATATACATACTGATCTAGCTATCACATGCATAAAAAACAAATGGAATTCAATTAAGCAATTTACACCTTTGACCCTCGAGGCTTTCTGTGAGGCTGTTGAATTATGCCTGAAATCTACCTATTTTCAATTCGAGGGCGAATTTTACACACAAGTTTTGGGTACTGCCATGGGTTCACCAATATCAGCGTCCATTGCCAACTTGGTCTTAGAACACCTAGAACAATCTATAATTGACACATTAAATATAAAACCTATAATTTCCAAACGATATGTCGACGACTGCATTCTTTGTATACCAACAAATCAAATTCAATATATCTTAAATAAATTTAACAATTTTCATCCAAAACTGCAATTTACTGTTGAAACGGACAATAATAAATCAATTAATTTTCTAGATATTACTATAAAATATAACACCGACGGACTTATAACTACAAAGTGTTGTCACTAGCTTAACAGATAGAGCAATAAAATTATTTGAACCTGACCAAAAGCAAGCAAACTTAGAAAAAATAACAAATACTCGTTTAAAAAAAAACTACCCAAAACAAGTTTATGAACCCATAATAAAACAAAGAATTAATAGCATTTCCAGCAATACTAATCAGGAACCAATTTCTAACCAACCTAAATACATTGCCTTACCATACATTCCACAAATTAACAAAAAAATACAAAAATGTTTGTCACCATTCAACATACAAATAGCTGAAAAACATAATAATATCACGGGAAAAAAACTGTTTTCAAAATTAAAACCGCAAACTGCAAAAGAAAATAGAATTAATTCTATATATAAAATTAATTGTTCAAACTGTGAAGCTACATACATAGTTCAATCTAGTCAATATTTAAAAAAGAGAATGAGTCAACACCAATATACTATAAAAAATAATAAAGACTGTACTGCATTATCTAAACACGGTCTTGAAAATCACCACCAATTCAATTTTAAAAATGTTCAGATACTTACTACAGAAAATCAATATAATAAAAGATCAATAAGAGAAATGATACATATTAAAAAAGAACCCAATTCAATTAATTTCCGTTCAGATATAAACAATCTAAGTAACATTTATAACAATTTACTTAAATAAATTTCTGCATCTAACCAATTTGTCACATTACTGTATATATTCATACTTTAGTATTATTTACAAATATGTTGTGTTTTGTTATCTTATCTATGTTTTAACCTTTTAAAAATTTTACTTTTCACTTTCATAAATAATTTGAGATTCTGAAGATAGCATTGATTAAAAAAAATATATACCGAAACGTTAATAAAAATTATCGTCGTTTTTATTATTAATATGACCGAATCCCACTAATTTTTAATGTAATAATTACTTTCTACTATTCACTGTACTTATTACTAATTACTAAAGATGATAGCTTAAATATGTAAACCCATTTCTACAGCAATAATTGTTGGAAATCGTCGATGGAAAACTTTAAATATAAACGGAAACAAAATGTTTTAAAATACTTTAGTATTTTAGATTTTAATTATTATAGACGCCATATTTCATACGTCCTTTAAATTTTGCAAACGTTGACATCAAATTTGAAATCAGCGACCTCAAAAACCCTTTTGTATAAAATTTCATACAAATCCAATAATATTTCAAGTTTTATGATGTTTTTAATGAGTATAGAGTATTTTAAATGTGAAAGCCTTTTAAAGAAAATGCATACACATAAAGAAACGGAACTAAAAGCATTTATTAAGTAGCTTTAATCAAATAGAAATGTTTTTGTCAGTCTAAATGACGTAATCTTCTCAGAAATACAGCGAGTAACCTGACACCGCAGACAGGCAAGCAAGCTGCTAAACTTTAGAAAAATAAATGGACGCTGAATAAACCTATAGCTTGCAAACGTCGCTGACTGATACCATCATTTATATACACTTTATATACGCAGGACGCTGGGCGCTACGCGCATATATATATATATATATATATATATATATATATATATATATATATATATATATATATATATATATATATATATATAATTCTCTTCTTAGTTGAATTCTTCTGTTGGTCTGCTCTATGTAGGATTCCCCGCAGTCTTTACATGGGATCTCGTATACTCCTTGGCCTTCTAGTGGTATTTTTGTTTTTGCGGATGGTAGCATGTTTCCAATCTTTTTATTGGTGATGAAGATGGTATCGATGTTGTGTTTTCTCAGCACTCTACTTATTTTGTCCGTGGTCCCTTTGATGTACGGTAAGTGTGCTTTGGATACCGATGTTTCTTCTTCCTTTGGCTTTGGGTCCCTTGGTGTTAACGCTTTCTTGATATTTCTGGACGAGAAACCATTTTGTTTTAATGCCAACTTCACCTGTTCTAGTTCTTGATGTTTATTATCGTCATCAGTCAATCGTTGTGATCTGGTTATTAATGTCTTGACTACTGACTGTAGTTGCGCTGGGTGGTGATGTGACTGCGCGTTCAGGTAGCGATTTGTGTGGGTTGATTTTCGGTATACTGTGTATCCCAGGCTGCCGTCTTCCTTCTTGATTATAGATACATCTAGGAAAGGTAGTTGATTGTCCTTTTCCACCTCCATTGTGAATTTGATCTTCTGGTTTATGTTGTTTAGATGCTGTAAGAAGGTCTGCAGTTTCTCTTCTCCATGGGTCCATATAATAAAAGTATCGTCTACGTATCTTAGCCATAGTTTAGGTTTGTCACTTGCCGTTTCTATTGCTCAGACTTCTAATTCTTCCATGAATAGGTTCGCTATTACCGGCGATAAAGGTGATCCCATAGGTGCTCCTTCTACTTGTTTGTACCGTTGATCTTTGTAGATGAAGTAGGTGTTGTTTAGGCAGTGTCTTGTTAACTCGATGATTTCATTTGGGACTTGGTATTTCCGGTGTATCATATCTACTGCTTCTTTTACTGGAACATTCGTGAATAAAGAGGTTACATCAAAGCTTACTAGCAGATCTCCTGGTGCCACTGTTATGTCTTTTATACGCTCTAGGAAGTGGCTTGCGTTCTTTACGTAAGATTCCGCTTCTTCGGCATAAGGTTGCAGTTGCTTGGCCAGGAATTTCGCTAGAGGTTGCAGTGGTGATCCAGTGGAGCTTACGATGGGTCTTAGTGGTACACCTTCCTTGTGGACTTTTGGTAATCCGTACAGCTTAGGGCATGATGACGACTTCTCTCTCGGAATTAGTTGTAACTGTTGTTCTTGACTGAAACTGCAGGCTTTTATTTTGGCTTTAGTGGTCTTTTCCAAATATGTTGTAGGATCCGTTGAGATTGTTTGGTATCCAGGATCATTTAATAAGGTTTCTATTTTTCTTTCATATTCACCCTTATCAATGACTACGGTTGCGTTGCCTTTGTCTGCTGGTAACACGATTACGCTAGTATTCGCCCGTAGGTCGCGTAAAGCTTTACAGAATTCAAGTAAGAAGAGAAGAACACCGAAATGCAGTCAACAAAAATGAGAGAACATCTTCACTAGCACAACATGTAAGTGGTACATCTCATAACATAGATTTCGAAAATACAAAAGTTTTAGCGAATATACAACATAAGACCCGACGAACCATAAGAGAAGCCATTGAGATCGAGAAACGTCCGAACAATCTTAATACCAGGGACGATACACAGCGACTACCATCAGCTTGGAAACCAGCTATAACCAGCATCACCGTCAAGAAGCGAAAACCAGCACAGCAGAACGATAAAAGGGAAAGCGAGAGAAAGCCACCGGATCAAGCGAGACCAATGACACGCAGCAGCGCCAAAAACTAGCCGACCGCAACCATGCGCAACACCGTAACCGTATATAAAGACCAACCGGTGCAGCAAGACGTCAGTCTACATCGTGTAACCACGCGAAGCAGAAGGAAGTTAGAAGTGACCTGAAGATGGCAAGTGTGATCTTGCCGAAACGTCGTCAACCATTGTCTGGTTTCTCTAGGAGCCGAATAGTGAAAACGCGGAGTGAAACCCGGAAGAGTAGTGAAGTATCATATAATATCTGCGGAAATTTAAAATGTAACATATATATATATATATATATATATATATATATATATATATATATATATATATATATATATATATATATATATTATTATATATATATATATATATATATATATATATATATATATATATCTTCATTAATATACATTAATCTTGGTGCTAAAACACGATATTTCTAAATCATTAAACTATATATATATATATATATATATATATATATATATATATATATATATATATATATATATATATATATATATATATATATATATATATATATATATATGTTTGACAAGCGGTGCTTTTGAATACCAAAAATATATTTTGTTCTAATTTTAACAAAATGCTCCTTCTGTCCTATATACACTATAAAAAAAATACTAGAGCTAAATATATACAGGAACAATGATATATAAACAATTTTCTTATAACGGTGCTTTTGAATACATTAGGTATATATGGGTGCTTTTGAATACATTATGTATATATGGGTGCTTTTGAATACAATGAAGCATATACCGGTGTTTTTGAGTACATGTTTATATTAGTCTATATCCATGAGTGCTTTACTTTAACAATAACAATTAAGCTAAATCTTTAGCATTTAGTTTTTAACATAAGATATAAGGAATATACTTCTGCAAAAGTTAAAATTTATGAAAATACCTTATAAGAGTAACGAAACAAAAAGAATAATAAGAAACAAAGTTATCATAATTAAATAATTATTATAATTATATTTAATAAATTAAATTATAATAAATTATTAATTAATACATTGAAATATACAATTAATAAACATAATTTACAAACTTTTTATTTCATTTATTGTAGATAACGGTTTTCTTGAATACATTACAACTATACTGCTGCCTGAATCAAAAACCTGGATAACTCCATCTGATCAGAATTTGTTTCTTCAGACTTCTGAAATCTATTGTTTGACCTAGTTTTACAAAATAAAACAAAATATTGACAGTAATATTATTTTATAATGACTACTTGATGAAAATTTGGTAGTCAAAATTTAGTCTTAAAATTCAAAGTAAACAATTGACAATCAGGTGGAGTGAGCATATATGGGTGCTTTTAAATACATTAGGTGTATACGGGTGCTTTTGAATACATTAGGTATATATGGGTGCATTTGAATACATTAGGTATATATGGGTGCTTTTGAATACCTTGAAGCATATACCGGAGTTTTTGAGTACATGCTTATATTAGTGTATATCCATGCGTGCTTTACTTTAACAATAACAATTAAGCTAAATATTTAGCAATTAATTTATAACATAAAATATATGAAATATACTTCAGCAAAAGTTAAAAATGTAATTATAATTATACTTAAAAAATTAAATTAATAATAAATTATTAATTAATACATTTAAATATACAGCTAATAAACAAATTTACAAACTTGTTATTTCAGGTATTGTATATACCGGTTTTCTTGTATACATTACAATTATACTGCCGCCTGAATCAAAAACCTGGATAACTCCTTCTGATTATCATTTGTTTCTTCAGACTTCTAAAAGCTATTGTTTGACCAATTTTTACAAAATAAAACAAAATATTGTATCACTTTTAAATATAATATAGTTCAAAATTGACAGTAATACTATTTTATAATGACTACTTGATGAAAATTGGGTAGTCAAAATTTAGTCTTAAAATCCAAAGTAAACAATTGACAATCAGGTGGAGTAGCATATATAGGTGCTTTTAAATACATTAGGTATATATGGGTGCTTTTAATACATTAGGTATATATGGGTGCATTTGAATACATTAGGTATATATGGGTGCTTTTGAATACCTTGAAGCATATACCGGTGTTTTTGAGTACGTGCTTATATTAGTGTATATCCATGCGTGCTTTACTTTAACAATAATAATAAATATACATCTGCAAAAGTAAAAATTATATAAATACATTATAAGAGTAATAAAACAAAAAGAATAATAAGAAATTAAATTATTTTATAATGACTTCACGATGGAAACCTAGTCAAAAATTAGTCTTAAAATTCAAACTAAACAATTGACAATCAGGTGGAGTAGGCATATGTGAGTGCTTTATACATTATTGATGCTTTTTTTATACATTATTATACATGCTTGAATACATTGCAGCATATACTGGTGTTTTTAAGTACATGATGGTATATGCTGTTTTTGAATACATCAGAACTGCATACCGATAGTTTCAATTATAGTTACTACACATTTATGTTGATTTGAAGGGGAAAGTTTTCATTTTGATAATAATAATTGCGTCGAGTAGATAAAAATACATTTTTAACATAAAAATTATAAGAAACTCTGCACCCTCGCTTCAATATACTAAGTATAACTATGAAGGTGAAGGAATAATATTTATCAAAACTTGTATGCAGAATTTCCTTATATAAAATGAAACATTATAATTATTTAAATATACGTAATATTATTATAATCAATGGTTTTTATTATGTTATTGAATTGTATCTTGAAAAAGTGTAGAATTCCTCGTATTGTGTACTCAGGTTTTTGCGTACTTGGATATGTAGTACTTACTGCTGTTTTTGTATATAGGAGTCTGATCTTATGTAAAGTGTCTGATCAACCCAAGTACTATTAATGCTGTTAAAGAAGATAATGAATATTTTTCCACCTATTAAATACAGTAAATAATTATACGATATATACGATGTATTCTATATATTAGTGTTTTTGAATACATACGAGTACATTGTAAGTACTCGTAAGTACGTAAGTAAGTACGAGGGCGCAATCTTCTCGGCCTGATCTAGAGATGGCGCTGATAGTATGAATTGAGTAGAGTCACTGCATCTAGTTACCTAGGCCAGCTGGCCGACCAGAGTACCGCAAACAACCGCCATATTGGGGCAAACGAAGCACGAAATTGTTCATTAATTGTTCTGTATTGTATTTAATCAAATCCACGTATACTTTAAAAGGCTTTTCTTATTCTGAAAGATCAAATCTCTAATATGTCAAACACGTAAAACGTGGTTTTAATTTGTCCACTATTAAAAATCACCCTTTTCTGCCCCAATATGGCGGCGGTTTGCGTTACTCTGATCGACCAGCTGGCCTAGGTGACTAGATGCAGTGACTCTAGAATTGAGTAGAGACCCTTCAATTAGAGTCTCGCCAAGGCAGCCATTTCATTTCACAACACGTGGCGCCAAATTTGAAAAGTACAGAAAAATATTGGCATACATGTGAACGGTATTTGACTCAATTAAAAAACACGAAATAGTAGGTTGTGTATATAAAACATTATTTGGTAGTAAAATATCAAAGTCCATCTCATTAACCCTATTGTGATATAAAATGGCGGGCGCTGTGGCAACGCATTGGCCTGACTCTAATTGAAACTGCAAACTACATCAATAGCGACTTCGTCATTATACGGCCGTACCGATCATTTTTTTGGTATTCGGTAAGTCTGCTAATAATTTAATTTTTATAATTTGTTTGACGGAACAGTACCAATTAAGGTTATCTATGAACACATGTTCTATGAATTAGGGAAATAGAAATGTTAGATTTTATTAAAAGTCAATAAATATATAGTTTATTTTGTTTTATTCTATCAAAGTAAGTTGAACACGTACGTGCGATATAACATTAAAGTTTTAGTATTGTTCTACTTAATGATTTGTTTGCAGATTGTTTCTTCAATAAGTCAGTATTTTCCAAACATGTATTGGTTAGAACTGGTTTAATTTCAATTTCTATAAATTCTCTATGTTCAATGGGACACGCCAATAAATATAGATGGCGTTGTACATCAACAAAATGACGTCGATATGCGGTAGGTGACCATGTATGCAACCAGTGAAATACATGCTTTAGTTGTAACATAACATTCAAACCTTCCAGTTTGACAATTATTATTCTACCTCATAATTGGATTTAATAAAATTCCGCTAGATTACAGGTCAATCTTTGACGCGTCCCAATGCATGTAAATGCAGAATCTTGCAAAAGTGACGGTAAAAGTAATTGTGGAAAGTTTTCTTGAGTATTGCTTGTAGCTGGGAACGATAAAGCGATTTTAAAAAGAGGACGAATTTTAAAGTATTATTTCAACAAATAATTATTTGGGTAAAGTAAAGCAAAACGCCAAATATTAAAATAGTACATAAAGGAACAGGCATTTCCACAGACAGTTACCTTCTCAATTTTTGCTAATATAGTGGAATAATTTTATAATTCATCTCCTTCTTGCATCTTTTAAACTTTCCATATAGCATCGATTTATTACGCGCTGTATTTTGGCCGAAGAAAGATTTCGCAGGCTTGGTCTACTACAACATTATTATATTCCATTGTTTCTATATACAGTGCGTTTATAAAGTCTGGAACTATCGAAATAAATCGTTTATTATTTGTTTTTCAAAAAATTCTCGAACACTTCGATTTCGATCTTTAAATGAGACATATTCTAAGCTGAACTCTGCAATTGCATCAGATTAATCTGATTGCTCGAGTAACTAGGGGGACCATTGTCTTAATAATGTTTGCTATAGTTACTGAGTTTTAGCGTAATTGTTATTTGTTGATCGTCTTTTGTTTCCGAGTTTTAAGTTTTAGAACAAAAACAAGATTAATTCAATCGAATAACAATACAGAATTCAAGAGTTCCAATTTAATAAAAAAGTTTAAAAATTTTATGGATAACTGTCATAATTTTAACGCTCAGTCAATTGTTACATGGCTCCTTCATTTTTTTATCAAAAACTTGAAACTCTTTGATTGTTATCCAATAAAAGTTCAAATTTTTTGATAAAAAAATCAAGTAGCAATGTATGTCATTCTGATGACAGTTCCAATGAACATTTCTCAGGAGTGCTTGGAGATGTTTAAACGCAATTCATCAGTGTTTCTGCGACGTTTCATCACTGTTGATGAAACGTGGATTTTCGATCACACGTTAGAGACGAAGTAACTGTTCAAACAATTGGTGACAGGAGATGAAAGTGTCCCGAAGAAAGCGAAATGTGTTCCATCAGGAGGAAGATGATTAAAACCGTTTTTTGGGATGCTCAGGATGTGGTGCTCATAGACTATCTAGAAAAAGGCAAAACCATCAACAGGAAGTATTATTGCTGAAGCAGCGTTGCTCAAGTAATTGAAGGATGCCATGAAGACTAAACGTCCACATTTGACAAAGAAAAGGATGCCTTTCTCAGCAGGACAAGGCGTCCGCGCACGGTCCTTCGATTGCAGTCGCAAAGCGTCATGAATTGCACTTCAAATTGCTGCCCTATGCACCCTACTGACTTTTTTCCATATCCAAATCTGAAGAAATTTGTAACGAACAACTATGATTATTCAAGTGTAATGCAATTCATGATTGGTGCATTTCCAATAATTTCTACGCCTTACTATATAAACATGTAATGTAATTACATACAGTCGCAACAGCGAGCCCATTATATTTCCCTATGAGCGTAATTCGTCTGTCCAAATTATATTGTATATTTTGTTGTTTTTATATTATTACATATATTTTTATTATTACATGGTCTAATATTGGTATCTCTAAATTTCTTATTCAAATCTCTGTTAATCTTACCTAAAAAGTTAAACCGTCGATCTATGGTTTTTTCATCGTATCCGTTGTTTAGAGCTGTTTGTTGTATCATGTTCAATTCTGCTAAAAAATCTTCTTTGGAAAAATGGATCGTGACAAGTCTGTGAATGAAACTATTGAATGCTGGCATTTTAATATTTTCCGAGTGATTTGAACAATTGGGTATTATGCTATGGAATTGATTATCTTTACGTATAATAGTTATATCTAGAAAGTTTTATTGACAATCAATTGTTTTCTCTAATTATTATTATTAAAAGTAAACTGTATTGATTTGTTGAATGAATTGAATAATCTTATTTGTGATAATTGTCTATCAGTGCCGACAAAAAGACATATGATATCGTCAACATAGCTATATCAAAAAATTAACCAAGTTTTTTTTTTAATTACAATATTGGGCCATGTGAATAATGTGTAGTAAAAGCTTTTACTACACATCTATCTCAATCTTATTGATTGAGGAAAAACCTATCTGGTATATTTTATTAATAGTAGTAAAAGCATTTGCTACATTTTATTCACATGGCCCACTGTCTGAATTTAGAATTTTCTGTTCAAGATTATCCATAGATATTTAAAGGCCCTCTTAAGTCATTGTAGTCTATTTGGGTTATTCAATATTTTAATAGTCAAGAATAAAAGAAATTAATTTGTCAAAACGGTTTGTTTAAAATACTTATCGTTACCGAGAAAAACGCTTGTAAAGTGTGAAACCTGTGGATTGATGACGTCATTTCTACTAATACAGCCGAGGCGGCCGGCGGTGCACTATGGAATAGTTTAACCTTTTTCATATCAAAAATCTATAACTTTCTCATTTTTTGAGATATAAACCTGGAATTTTCCATAAGTAATCTTAAATATAAGGGGTTTCAATTAAAATCATATGTGTTTGATATATACATTTTATTATGCATAAAATTGTATATTCTATATTAAAAAATTCGGTATTATCCGCTTAAATTAACATTAACAAAATAATATTTTTCTAATTTAAAACAGTAAAACTAATATTTCTATTTAATAATAGAAACTTCTAGTAGCTATTACGCTTCTTCTGAAAGTTATTTGACTGTTTTATTAGAGGTCCTTCTGAGATTACTAATAAAAGGGTCTAATATCCAAGAGTCTCTAAGGTCGATCAGCCGGGCGGGGTCCCGAGAGCTAGTGGGGCCCTGCAACCAGCTACCTTATTTTAATCAACACTTTTTTATTTACTTGAGGCCCCACTCGATATTTGTGCCCGGGGCCTCAAAATCCAAAGGGAGGCTCTGCTTTAACTAAATATTAGGCCATGAAAAAATGTATGTACCCATAAACTTTATATTATTTCAGTCAAATACAATGTAACAAAATATTTTATTATATGGTGTAAAAGCAGAAAGTATAAGCTTTCTAAAATGGTATAATATTTATACAGTTGCTTTATAATTCTTTTTGAAAATAGACATTGAAAAGCTTATAGCGCAACCAAGTATGAGCAATATGTTTTGATAACGTGCATTTTATATACATTTAACATTACAATATAACCAAAAATATTTTTGAATGTAATACACTGACCATTTAGCTAACGATACGTATTTATTTTATTGGGCAAACCAAACTTATGCATAAACCATTTTTGAGATGCAATGTTAGGTCAGTTAGGTGCCCTCCACAATGCGCCGGCCGCCTCGGTTGCATTAGGAGAAATAACGTAATCAAGATTTTTTAAATGCTTTCATCTCCCTTATTTTGCATGATAAAAAAGTGCGGGTTTCAATAATGTACTGACAAAGACTATATAATATTTTAATTAGTTGTTTCGTGAATTAATAAAAGGGCCTTTAAGCAACTAGTGCATCGGGCTGAAATATTTATGGATAATAAAACTTAATGAGAAACTTATGAATAACCAGACGGATATTCTTCTTTAAGATATTTTGGAAATAAAATTACCGTTAAATCTGTTTAGTATTGAACTTGTTTTGTATTTAGTTATAATGGTTTACTACCTGAGTATATATTCCGGTATTTTTTAAATGTTCAGTCTTCTGACGATGGTGTTAATCGTACATTCAATCAATCATACTTACCTGTTTATTTATCGTAGCAGATAAAACAAATTCTTATTATCGATCTAATTTATCATTACTTAATATCTTTTAAAAGAAACGTGTTTCTTTCGTTCTAAGATTACTAACATCTACAATGGAGTTTGCTACCACCATAAAAGTAAACAATGCGGTAATATAGAATTTCTGAACCTGTCATATACTTTCAGAACTTTCTGCCGAAAGCCGACCCAAAAGAGGAAAGTTCCATTGAAGAATAGATTAACCTTACACTTGGTTTCCACGTGTTTTACTAAGAATGATTATAAAGGACCCTTTCGGTTTTAACTGGTTCTTTCAGCATTCCTATAATTGCATATTGCATGTCTAAATCATAATACATAAACCATACTAAAATCTGCTTTTACTTTTAAAAATGATTTAAAATTCCAATTGTATTATGGATCTACTTATGGATCAACAATATTTCTTGAAATAAATAAAGATTATTAAAAGTTTCACAGTTTTATTAAAATACAACCTGACAATATTGTTTCGACAGCTATGCTGTCATTATCAAAGATAATATAATTATAAACAAACATGTCGCTAAGGTAGATACGTAGTTAGGAATAACAATAAACAATAAACAAATTATAAACAATAAACAAGATTATTTCGTCTTCGTTAGAAGAACAAGCCAAGTTATACAAGAAACTTATGATCAAACACGGAATCGCAAGTCAGAATGTTTGGTTTAACCAAGAATGTCTGAAACGTCAGGTTATTCCTAACTACGTATCTACCTTAGCGACATGTTTGTTTATAATTATATTACCTTTGATAATGACAGCATAGCTGTCGAAACAATATTGTCAGGTTGTATTTTAATAAAACTGTGAAACTTTTAATAATCTTTATTTATTTCATAATTATGGAGTGCCACAAAGTAAGGCTGGAAACAATAAACAAAAAAAAACAATATTTCTGCTTTGTAAATAATTCTTTTCAGTTAATAACTTCATTTTGAAGAAACATCGTTTACATAATACGTAATAATTAAGAAAAATTGCATGTACATTTTTTATTTAATCATTTGTGTTACGATATTGTACTTCATTCAACATGTTATACTTATTTACGGTCACAAAAAAATGTATTTAATAAACGCTTGTTTAACATGCATGTGTTGCAATTATGAGTATTGTTGAATACTTAATATTAAAATATAATTATTATAAAATATGTAACAAGGTTCTAACATTTTTGTGATACGTGTTTTAGTATGTACTACCCATATATAAAATCATATATTAATCATATAGATATAGTATATACAGGGTGGTCCAGACCACCCATACACCCCTTTTAAAATGCGGGGGTTCAATAGTTATTTATGTATTAAGGACATAATGAAGCTTTTATGGCCAGAAGCGTTATTTCTAGTCAGAGGCATCAGCCGAGGGCTAAGGAAAAGGCTGTAGGGCCCTAAAAGCAAATTATTCCCGCTATACATACACTATTTTATGCACAGATTAAGTTTTAATGTCAAATCTATTATTGTGTAAAAATATAATTAAATGAGTACGTTGGTACATCAAGCAGCTGTGCGTATACTTATGTGATTATACGAAGTTCGTTACTATAGTTACTATTTTAAAATATTTAGTTTCCGTTTATTTTCATTGGTAATAAGTTTACAAATTATATTAAGAACCAATCAAGTTCTACAAAAAAACTTCTGACATTTAATTGACGTTTCGTTATTGCCTGTCTGACCATAAAGAGACCCTTGGGCCATAAAAAGACTTATGTTTAGATGAATCTTGCAATAATAGTCTAATTATAATGCATCTGTGCATAAAAGTTTTTAACACGACGATGGGTGATCTTATTAATGTCGATGTGCTCTATCGAATGACGCCAAAAAGGAACCCCCCTGACCCCCCTTGTAGAGGATAAGAGGGGCAACTTTGAAAATTCAAATGGGAACCCCTAAATTTTATTGCATATTTAGATTCGACGCATCAAAATATGAATAATCTTTTTGAAACATTTTTTATCTTCGCAATAGGTGGCGCTGTAATCGTAAATACCAATTTTTTGCATTTTCAGCCGTCTCTAA
This sequence comes from Agrypnus murinus, assembly GCA_929113105.1. Taxonomy (NCBI): domain Eukaryota; kingdom Metazoa; phylum Arthropoda; class Insecta; order Coleoptera; family Elateridae; genus Agrypnus; species Agrypnus murinus. The sequence continues at coordinate 111,460,117 of OV816026.1, read as the reverse complement.
AATATTTACAGGTGCAAATAACAGCTTTTCATATTTTTTACTGAATAGTGATGAAAAAGCTTTGCTAAAGTGTACTTTCATAAGAAAAAATGAAATTTGCTCGATTCTTCGCATAAAATAGTATATTTTGCTGCGGGGCCTAATATTTTGTATAAATAAATAATCATTCAGACATCATTTTAGAAGGTTTTAATTATATTTTATGTTCGGTCGGGCGATTATGACCTGTTTAGCGGACCGTTTTTAGAGCGTAAGTTGCTAAATTACAGTTTTAGGGCTCTAAAAACTGCTTTAGAGCCCGCTAGAAAAAAGCTACCCGTGTTTACGTCGTCTCCATAGTAATAACAGTAATTACATATATATCATTGCACCTACCTACTTCAAATTTTGCACTTTTCAAATTATCTTTATTTTAAAATTAAATATTAATTTAAACTTAGGCCGGACATAAACTAACGTATGCATTTCGGGTTTAATTAGTGTTTTAGAGCCCTTTATCGTCTTAGCTGACTCTGCGGGTGCTGACACACTCAATTAAGCCCTTAATAAATATACTAATTCATACCCATAGATAGGACACCTATAACCGTAATTTTCAAAGCTTTAAAATAGAACAGATTATTCAACTCAAGTACGCAATAAGTAATAAACTACACATTCTAAATAATGCTAAGATTTTTCAATTAAAATAAAGCAATTGTTTACCGATACTTAATTCTGTATCTCAGAAATAACCTACCCTTGGATCAAGAATATTTCTCTGATCACTCGACAGCAATTTTCACTCCAAGTTAGAAAATAATGAAAAAAGAATAAAAACCAACATTAGTCAATAAAACTAACTAGCTTCAGAACAGAACTTGAAAATGAGATACATAAGACTCAATGTGCAATTAAGAACTGGTCAAGAATGGAAACAGAAGCTGAAAGCTTTACCAAGGTTATTCAAAAAGTAGCTTGGAGTGAACACTAGAGAAATCACTCACAAAAATTGCTGGAGTTAATTATCCTATTGAGATCCGAGAATTAGAATATGAACAGAGGTTTTCCGTGGACGGGGAAGTCAAAGCCGCCGCAGACGGCTATTTTTCTGGACTTGGGGAAACACGTTCTGCGGTGGGATATTTTCGAAAAAAGTGTATTGAACGTTCAAAAGATTATATTGAAAAATAAAATAATCTTTGTACATATAAAATCATTGTTTCATTGTTAGGTCACCTAATTATCATCCTGCCCTCGTAATATGTTTTTGCTATGTTTTTCGGAGATATAAAGATTGAAACAGGATTCAGATTTTTATAGCCACCTGGTATATGCAGCGTGTTCTTAGGAAAAAGTTCTATAGTTACTTGAAAAAATATTTTAGTCCTAAAATGAATAAATGCGGTGTATCATCTGAGCCTTTGATCTAAATAATAATGACGAAATAAATAAAGATTAGTAAAAATTTTCACAGTATTTATTAAATTATAACCTGACTTATAAGCTGTCATTATCATTTCCTGATTATGGAGTTCCAAAAAGTAAGGCTGCAAACAATAAACAAAAAAAAATAATAATGTTCAAACACACAATGTGCAAAAAGTTAACTTAAAGTTAGTGCGAAACTTTTATTATGATGCGTGTTTAAATTTCCCTATTTAATATACAGTGCGATTACAAAGTAAGGAATAAATTCGATAAAAGGGAAAGTATTGATTTTTAGAAAAATTCCAAAAACAGGTCAATTATGTTTTTAAAGTCTGCACTTTTTGACATAATATTCGGATATACAGGGCGATGCGTTGAAGTGTGGTGACTCGTCATCGTCATCGGATTTTTCTTTAAATAGCACCTTCCATTTTTTATTCCATATTCTGACACATTATTCAATTGCCAACATAGTAATGTAATAAGTTTGTTATTATGTAAGGACATTTTTTAGAAAAATTATTATGAAGATGGAAAAAGTGCTATAGTCACCACACTTCAACGCAAAGCATTGATTTTTTAAAAAATTCGAAAAACAGGTCAATTTTGTTTTTAAAGTCCGCACTCTTTGACATAATATTCGGATATACAGGGAGATATGATACAAAATGTTTTTTTTGTTGCTTGGTAATTAATTCCTTGTAACGTCCTAGTGCTTGAGTTTTACGAGGTGCTATAGATTGACGTAAAAGAATCAGTCAGCCGCCACTGTTATTTACAATGAAAAGAAATATCTCCGTTATGGGTCCTTTTATTCCAAAGAAACAATCTTTGTATTGCATTAATATGATTTTTAATTTCAAAGTGGATAAATTGATTTTATTGATTTTATTATTCAGTTAATGAATTGATTTTCAAGGAACATCGTTTACGTAATTGCTAAGAAAAATTGCACATGTGATCCTGTCCGAAGAAAGGACACTTATGACTTAACGAGAATATAGCTTAAGATTCAGTCGCTTCTACCATGGAAATGATACACTTTTAATTTGTTATTTATATAATTTTTTTTCTTAATATGTAATGATGAATATTATCTGTTCAATTAGTGTTGTTTATTTTGTAATACCTCCATTTCTTGAATTTCTCATTATATTAAAATGTAAACCAGTTTTTACCACAAATGCTTTTAAAAGAACGCCAAATTTCTAAAAATAGCTTCCAACTACATAGGGTCAATATGCCAGTAATTGACCACTCACACACAGTCTTATAGTATAAGACTCTAAATATTAATGATACACAAATTAAAAAACATTTTGTTTCATAGAAAAAAAATATAAGAGTAAAAAAGTTAGAATTTTCCAGTAGTTAACCACAAACAACCCAGTGTTTGACCAAATTTTTCCCAGTAATTGACCAGTGTTATAACATAACGAATAAAACATGTTTTTTATTATTTTATTATATATATTGTTATAGAGCCACATAGTATGTATTGCATAAAGAAAAACGAACATTCTTAAAAAAATATCAAAATATATGTATATTATTTTTGATGACATTTTGATAAAAACAAATGGAAAAGAAAATTACCAGTAGTTGACCACTTTACGAAGCCAGTGGTTGAACAGTAGTTTTGTGCGAACAAATACTGGAAACAGCTATTTATTTGAAATTTTATTAAGAAAAACAGGAACAAGAGTAACTTACTAATCTTGTAGGGGTGACAAAAAAAACAAAATTCTTTATTTTGCATACAACTAGTGGTTGGTCAACTACTGGAAAACTGATAAGATTTCGAATTCTGTAATTGACCACCACATTTTTTGCAAAAGAAGTGTCAATTAAAAAAATATATATAACAAAAATTTATTAGTTCGACCTTTCTATTACTTGCACAATATGTATAATATAACGATTTTCATTAAAATCCCGGATGATTGCAGAGTTCAATAGAGTTGTTTACTTGCCATGCTTGCTGTAAAAGCACAAATTTAGCTGTCAAATAAACGAATACAAATTCACATGTATTTAGACAACCGTTTGACCAAGATAATGCAGCAATGTGGCACCATATAGTAATTAGAGGTGCAATAATCGCTTGTGAAACATAAAATATTCATAAAGATGTACAGGTATCTTATTTTTTTCTTTTAAAGTGAAAATTGGTCAACTACTGGGTGATGGTCAATTACTGGCTTACTGACCCTACCTGATTTCGGGTAGTTTTCTTATAAAGCACCGTTGGTTAACCGTTGCTGCCAAAAATTCTCTTGGGGGATTAGAAAAATATATAGGCAACAAAAATTGCATTTAATGAATGGAATATTTGTTTTAGAAAGACTGAAAATAGATCATTTAATCAAATCGTTTTAATATGTACATAACATATATGTATAGTGAATAATTGTTTGATTTTCTAAATTATTAGACTCGACGAAACAACACAAAAGTAATTATTTTCGATAAAATTGTATGCTATTTTGTGAAATCATGTCGTCTTTATTTATTACCGACGGCCACAGTGCCGACACAAAAGGTAAATGCCTTTTGTCTGAAACTTTTCTCACTGGGTTAATATTATTGGAAGTTTAAGTAAATAGATGTATCCTAACTTACAGAAAATAAGACACAAAGAATTATTTATTTATTATCAAAATCGTCACTTGCAGTTTCTTTCCCGTTAGAATCTAATCACATATTGCAATTTTATTAAAAATACACTAAACTATTTCAACTAACTAAAAGTTAGAATTTTTCATTTTTTAATTAATTGGGGTAAAAATAACATAACTGCGTCTACAGGGACGGCTTGTAGTTATTTTCCCTGAGTAGACGGATTTACAAATGCATAATTTATGATATAATCAAAATTGCAATTAAAAACTTAAATACCATTATGGTGTTAAAAAACTACTACTAACAGAAAAATGAAAACAATATTTACAAACATTGATTAAATTTAGGTTTTGGATTTTAACTTTCATTTGTAATTTGGAGATGTTTTAGCAGCATTATTCGATAGACGTGTACTATACAAATGACATTCAATAAAGCTTATGTATATTTTAGTTTTAAGGTAAAGGTTAATTAATATTTATAATTAACGCTTTTACATTAAATCACATTTTGAATGCAATTCATATAGAAAAATCAATAAAATCTGTTTAAACAATTGTTAACAATTGTTATAAACAATTTAATTTTTAACTTTTAAATTGGTTTAATATAGTTCCCTTCTACAAAGTATAACTAAAATTTTTAAATTTTAGATAGAATCTGTTTAAACAATTGTTATAAGCAATTGTTATAAACAAATTAATTTTTAACTTTTAAATTGGTTTAATATAGTTCCCTTCTACAAAGTATAACTAAAATTTTTAAATTTTAGATAGAATCGGTTTAAACAATTGTTATAAGCAATTGTTATAAACCAATTAATTTTTAACTTTTAAATTGGTTTAATATAGTTTCCCTTCTACAAAGTATAACTAAAATTTTTAAATTTTAGATAGAATCTGTTTAAACAATTGTTATAAGCAATTGTTATAAACAAATTAATTTTTAACTTTTAAATTGGTTTAATATAGTTCCCTTCTACAAAGTATAACTAAAATTTTTAAATTTTAGATAGAATCGGTTTAAACAATTGTTATAAGCAATTGTTATAAACCAATTAATTTTTAACTTTTAAATTGGTTTAATATAGTTTCCCTTCTACAAAGTATAACTAAAATTTTTAAATTTTAGATAGAATCTGTTTAAACAATTGTTATAAACAAATTAATGTTTAACTTTTAAATTGGTTTAATATAGTTCCCTTCTACAAAGTATAACTAAAATTTTTAAATTTTAGATAGAATCCGTTTAAACAATTGTTATAAGCAATTGTTATAAACCAATTAATTTTTAACTTTTAAATTGGTTTAATATAGTTTCCCTTCTACAAAGTATAATTAAAATTTTTTAAATTTTAGATAGAATCTGTTTAAACAATTGTTATAAACAAATTAATTTTTAACTTTAAAATTGGTTTAATATAGTTCCATTCTATAAAATTTAATTAAAATTTTTTAATTTTTATTTTTATAATTTGTTTAAACAATTGTTATAAACAATTTAATTTTTAACTTATAAATTGGTTAAATTAAAAACAAAATTAAATTAAATTAAGATTTTTAGTAATTATAATTAGTAATTATAATTATAAATTAATTAATTACAATATTAAATATTAAAGAATATTTTGCGATAAAAAGTGCTAATTGTAAATTATAATTGTAAATAAATAAATAATTGATTACAATTCATACTTCAATATAATTAGAATAATATACATGTATCATAATTCTATATATGCATATTGGTGCTTTTTAATACTACATATAAATTCATTATCTATACCATGGTAATACTGTTAGTCTGATAGTATTCAAAAACACCTCTGATCGTACATGCCAATGTTAGTCATTGGAGGGTTTGACTACGGTATTCAAAAACACCGCTTTATAGCTAAATGGTTTTGAAGACCGTATTCAAAAGCACCAGATGTATCCAAAACCACCGCTGCGTGACTATTTTTGTATCCAAAAGCACCGCTTGGAATACATATATATTATTATATATATATATATATATATATATATATATATATATATATATATATATATATATATATATATATATATATATATATATATATATATATATATATATATATATATATATATATATATATAATGATTTTACATTAAATAATATTTTGAATGCAAATTCATATAGAAAAATTTATCGACTCTTTTATTTTTACTTAACTGCGGGTACAATTTCCCTTTTTCGTAGAATACTTATAGTTGTTTTTTGTGTTTAATTAAATAAAACACCCGTTTATGGTTTTAACGTAGATTTATTATCTTGCTTAACTTTAGCAAGTAATTTATCTTAAAGGTGGTTCTTTATAAGTGCAAGATGAAGTGGCAAAACGCAAAAACATTTATCTCAATCCTCAACCTTCAGGATCCGGTTTCAAGCCACTACTGACCGTCGTCTCGGGCAACACCAACACTGTCCAACCGCCAGTCCTACCTCAACAGCAGTGGCAGCCTGCACCGTCATGTTCATGGCAGTCAGCCCCTCCGCTGCCACCAGAGAACCTTACATCACCTACAGAATCGCTGCAGTCTTACTATAGCGATGCTTCAGAAATCTTGGACATTTCTTAATTATAATAAGTGCATGTACTATTGATTTCATAATGATCTAGGGCAGCAAGGCTAATATGAAGCTGTTTTTAATTATTTTATCCTATGCATTTACATTGAAAAAAAAAAGAATAAAATAGCATCATGTTAGCTTTGCTGTCGTAGATCATTATGAAATCAATAGTATATGCTGTTTACGTATAATAAAGTAATAAGTATAGATAATTAATAACGTAATAAAGCAATTAATTAATTAATTAATAAAGCCAATCTTTCCACTGAACTAATAGGCTTTCTCATTACAGTTGTCTCTTTTGTTATTTTTGGAGCCACGATTGACAGTACCTTATCAAATGAATTCATAGACATTCTGCAATAGCCAAAAAAACTTTCACTATCATTTCTTAAATCACTATATATTTTATGGAATTTCCCCTTTAGTAGCCGTTGGCCTACCAGTGGGTGCACCTAATATCTTTTTTGTTTTCTTTTCTTACGAAGTCGCACAAGAAGAAGCGAGCTCCACAAAATCCATTTTCAGACTAAAAATCGGAAAGGGGAAAGTCTAATGCCACAAGCTATTTTTTAGTCGCAGCTGAAATTTGTCGCTCGTGTGAACGTTTACGCGACTAGCTACACTTCTGTCGCAGCTACATATTTATCGCTCGTGTGGTTGGGGGTGCGATTAATCGCAAGAAGCTACGACTAGCGATTTTTTTGTCGCGCGACTAAAAGTCGCTCGTCTGGCCGGGTTCTTATGCAATAAAGACGCACACTATGTACTGTTAATAGTTGTATTGCGTTCTTTAAAATCATTCAGTAAAATACCGTCACAATCCCAGAATATTGTTGTTAACTTTCTTTGTCAATTGAACGACTTCATCTGGTTCATCGGGTCGCCGCCATTCCATCTATTCCCTTTTGGATAGATGATCATAATATAGAACCATTGTTTCATCTCCAGTGACAATGGACTCCAAACTCGACTTTGGGTCGTCTCCACTCAAGTTTAAAAACGAGCGCGCACATTCGACGCAACGTTGACGTTAAACAGCAGAAAGAAGACGCGGTACCCATCTTGCACTAATTTTATTCATACCCAAATGGTCATGAAGAATTCGGCAAACACTTGTTTCCGAAATGTCAGACATCACTGCTAACTCATTAACTTTCAAACGGCGATCTTCTGATACCATTTCTTCAATGATTGCAACTTATTAAGGCGTTACCGCTTCAATTGGCCGACCGGTGCGCTCATCATCTTCAAGAGATTCTTGCCCCAAACGGAAACATTTCGACCACTTTTTTATAGTGGAATATGAAGGAAATAAATCACCATAAACGCAGTCTAAACGTTGTCTGATTTGATTAGGCGTGTGCCTTTCTTTTGTTAAAAATTTAATGACCGCCCGGTACTCAATTTTCGTTAGCTGCGACATTTTCATGCACTCGTCACGATGCTTGAGTCGCTACTAAAATCTATTACGCTTCTAGCCGTAATATATATATATATATATATATATATATATATATATATATATATTGCTGTGGATGGTAGTTTCAAGATTTTGGAAAATTTTGAAAATTTTGTGAAAATCTAAAATTTTTGTTAAATACTAACACTTTTGGAATATTTTTATCAACTTTTCCAGTTAAAAATAAATTTGAGCTATTTTATGGTGTGTCATTGATTATACAATCAATGTGTATACTTTTTAATAAGGTTAAATAATACATGTTTCTTTATTTATTATCAAATAGCTTACTCACCGATTACTTAAGTATACGTAACATCCAGTTGTTCGCTAGTTTGTTATTATGTAATTCATTTATGTATAATTTAAAATGAATTTATCGACGGGTTATGTGATTCTTTAAGGTTTTTGTTTGTAAATAGATCGTTATTATTGCGTAAAAGTATTGTGTAATTAATCTGTAATAGATGTGTCATTTTTATAAAGAATATTAATCTGCTATTATGTATTATATGAGTGTACAGTTTGTATTAGTTCGTAAGGTGACGTCAGATTGTGTAATATAATTTTGTAAATAGTCAATAGTATATAAGCTTAGAAAATAATAATTTAGGGTACTTCCTGACATAAAGCGACGCAGTAAAGTCGTGTAAGAAATATAGTATTAATGTAATAAGACACTTACTGATAGAAAGCGACAGAGTAAAGTCGTGATAAAGACAATAGTAAAATGTAAATAGACTTCACTAAATAAAGCGACGAAGTAAAGTCGTATAAAAGACAATAGAAAAATGTAAATAGACACTTACCAATATAAAGCGACAGAGTAAAGTCGTGGTTGATAATATTATAAAATTGTAAATAGTCTAGAATTAAATAGACAAGTTAGTTGGTGATTTGAATACGGCGAAGGTGTAAAAAGTATAAATTGTAAAAGTGTATATGATTATAAAGAACCACCTTTAAGATAAATTACTTGCTAAAGTTAAGCAAGATAATAAATCTACGTTAAAACCATAAACGGGTGTTTTATTTAATTAAACACAAAAAACAACTATAAGTATTCTACGAAAAAGGGAAATTGTACCCGCAGTTAAGTAAAAATAAAAGAGTCGATAAATTTTTCTATATGAATTTGCATTCAAAATATTATTTAATGTAAAATCATTATATATATATATATATATATATATATATATATATATATATATATATATATATATATATATATATATATATATATATATATATATATATATATATATATATATATATATATATATATATATATATATATATATAATGATTTTACATTAAATAATATTTTGAATGCAAATTCATATAGAAAAATTTATCGACTCTTTTATTTTTACTTAACTGCGGGTACAATTTCCCTTTTTCGTAGAATACTTATAGTTGTTTTTTGTGTTTAATTAAATAAAACACCCGTTTATGGTTTTAACGTAGATTTATTATCTTGCTTAACTTTAGCAAGTAATTTATCTTAAAGGTGGTTCTTTATAATCATATACACTTTTACAATTTATACTTTTTACACCTTCGCCGTATTCAAATCACCAACTAACTTGTCTATTTAATTCTAGACTATTTACAATTTTATAATATTATCAACCACGACTTTACTCTGTCGCTTTATATTGGTAAGTGTCTATTTACATTTTTCTATTGTCTTTTATACGACTTTACTTCGTCGCTTTATTTAGTGAAGTCTATTTACATTTTACTATTGTCTTTATCACGACTTTACTCTGTCGCTTTCTATCAGTAAGTGTCTTATTACATTAATACTATATTTCTTACACGACTTTACTGCGTCGCTTTATGTCAGGAAGTACCCTAAATTATTATTTTCTAAGCTTATATACTATTGACTATTTACAAAATTATATTACACAATCTGACGTCACCTTACGAACTAATACAAACTGTACACTCATATAATACATAATAGCAGATTAATATTCTTTATAAAAATGACACATCTATTACAGATTAATTACACAATACTTTTACGCAATAATAACGATCTATTTACAAACAAAAACCTTAAAGAATCACATAACCCGTCGATAAATTCATTTTAAATTATACATAAATGAATTACATAATAACAAACTAGCGAACAACTGGATGTTACGTATACTTAAGTAATCGGTGAGTAAGCTATTTGATAATAAATAAAGAAACATGTATTATTTAACCTTATTAAAAAGTATACACATTGATTGTATAATCAATGACACACCATAAAATAGCTCAAATTTATTTTTAACTGGAAAAGTTGATAAAAATATTCCAAAAGTGTTAGTATTTAACAAAAATTTTAGATTTTCACAAAATTTTCAAAATTTTCCAAAATCTTGAAACTACCATCCACAGCAATATATATATATATATATATATATATATATATATATATATATATATATATTACGGCTAGAAGCGTAATAGATTTTAGTAGCGACTCAAGCATCGTGACGAGTGCATGAAAATGTCGCAGCTAACGAAAATTGAGTACCGGGCGGTCATTAAATTTTTAACAAAAGAAAGGCACACGCCTAATCAAATCAGACAACGTTTAGACTGCGTTTATGGTGATTTATTTCCTTCATATTCCACTATAAAAAAGTGGTCGAAATGTTTCCGTTTGGGGCAAGAATCTCTTGAAGATGATGAGCGCACCGGTCGGCCAATTGAAGCGGTAACGCCTTAATAAGTTGCAATCATTGAAGAAATGGTATCAGAAGATCGCCGTTTGAAAGTTAATGAGTTAGCAGTGATGTCTGACATTTCGGAAACAAGTGTTTGCCGAATTCTTCATGACCATTTGGGTATGAATAAAATTAGTGCAAGATGGGTACCGCGTCTTCTTTCTGCTGTTTAACGTCAACGTTGCGTCGAATGTGCGCGCTCGTTTTTAAACTTGAGTGGAGACGACCCAAAGTCGAGTTTGGAGTCCATTGTCACTGGAGATGAAACAATGGTTCTATATTATGATCATCTATCCAAAAGGGAATAGATGGAATGGCGGCGACCCGATGAACCAGATGAAGTCGTTCAATTGACAAAGAAAGTTAACAACAATATTCTGGGATTGTGACGGTATTTTACTGAATGATTTTAAAGAACGCAATACAACTATTAACAGTACATAGTGTGCGTCTTTATTGCATAAGAACCCGGCCAGACGAGCGACTTTTAGTCGCGCGACAAAAAAATCGCTAGTCGTAGCTTCTTGCGATTAATCGCACCCCCAACCACACGAGCGATAAATATGTAGCTGCGACAGAAGTGTAGCTAGTCGCGTAAACGTTCACACGAGCGACAAATTTCAGCTGCGACTAAAAAATAGCTTGTGGCATTAGACTTTCCCCTTTCCGATTTTTAGTCTGAAAATGGATTTTGTGGAGCTCGCTTCTTCTTGTGCGACTTCGTAAGAAAAGAAAACAAAAAAGATATTAGGTGCACCCACTGGTAGGCCAACGGCTACTAAAGGGGAAATTCCATAAAATATATAGTGATTTAAGAAATGATAGTGAAAGTTTTTTTGGCTATTGCAGAATGTCTATGAATTCATTTGATAAGGTACTGTCAATCGTGGCTCCAAAAATAACAAAAGAGACAACTGTAATGAGAAAGCCTATTAGTTCAGTGGAAAGATTGGCTTTATTAATTAATTAATTAATTGCTTTATTACGTTATTAATTATCTATACTTATTACTTTATTATACGTAAACAGCATATACTATTGATTTCATAATGATCTACGACAGCAAAGCTAACATGATGCTATTTTATTCTTTTTTTTTTCAATGTAAATGCATAGGATAAAATAATTAAAAACAGCTTCATATTAGCCTTGCTGCCCTAGATCATTATGAAATCAATAGTACATGCACTTATTATAATTAAGAAATGTCCAAGATTTCTGAAGCATCGCTATAGTAAGACTGCAGCGATTCTGTAGGTGATGTAAGGTTCTCTGGTGGCAGCGGAGGGGCTGACTGCCATGAACATGACGGTGCAGGCTGCCACTGCTGTTGAGGTAGGACTGGCGGTTGGACAGTGTTGGTGTTGCCCGAGACGACGGTCAGTAGTGGCTTGAAACCGGATCCTGAAGGTTGAGGATTGAGATAAATGTTTTTGCGTTTTGCCACTTCATCTTGCACTCTTCTTATAGCACTCATTATTTCAATCCTCACCCACATTTTGTCATCTTCCTCAAATTTCTTCAATGTTGGAAGCAATGACATTAAAAACTGCTTGTCATCATCTTTTTCATCTTTGTCGTTTGCTTCTGCTTTCTTTTCAAGCAAATGTAGTAGGTTCTTTTCGAATGTCGTTTCTGTTGCTTTGGCTCGTTTGCGCCCACGACCTCCTGTCGCTGGCCTACCTTGTTTCTTCTCAGGCGCATCATCTTGTTTCTTTAAAACAGGTGTGTGAACGTCACGTTCATCAATACTTTCGTCTGGGGGCGTTTTTGGTAGGCTGGTAGGCTTGCTAGGCTGTTCTTGGTCTTCTATTGGAGCCAACGATGACGTCGTTTCACGTTGTTTCAGAGTGGGCATCAAAAAGTTAAGTGGTTTGGAATAGAGGTATTTTCGCCTCTTGGTTGGTCTGTCCGAGCCAGAGGGAATTTTCTGCTGGACTGAAACATCTCTTCGACAACAGTCTTTCAAAGACTTCCAACGCCTCTGTACCAAAACGCCTGAAACAAAATGTTACATACATAAACCTCAACAATCGGAACTAGGGCGTCGAATGGAAAGTTGGCTTGTGCAGACTGCTCTGCGATTTTGTTTATATAATTGAAGACGTAAGTGGATGGAGGTGTCATGTAACAATAAGATTATTTCAAGAATTATTTCTTTATCTTTTAGAAATCTGTTATTTATCAAAATCAACAATCAAAACTGCCACAAAAGAAAAATATAACAGATTTGAAATATATTGAAGAAAAAAACATTTTTTGAAAAAATGTGACATGACACCTGTGTCTTCTATTATCAAATATAAATGAAAATGTTTTCCTTTATTTAATTTACATAATTATATTATTATCGTTGTTTTTAGTTTCTGGCTACTGGTAACAGCTTCACTTCTCTTCACTATGAGTTTCTTTTGAGAAAAAGTATTATTAGTGACATCGTTAAGGAGACAAGTGAGGTTCTTTGGACGTCATTGCTTCCAACATATATGCAAGAAAAGACAAGTGAAGAATAGGAACAAACTGGTGAACAGTTCTACAAAATCACAAAATTCCCTAACTGGTAGACGGAAAACATATAAGAATTGTGAATCCAGTTCACTCAGGGTCACTGTACTATAACTACAAACATTATTTTTCTATTGTGCTTCTTGGTCTTGTCGATGCAGACTACTGTTTCACTGCTATTGTCGTGAGTATATACGGAAAAAGTAATGACTCGAATATATTCAAAAATTCTATTTTGGGTCAGAAAGTGAACAGAAATTAAATGAACTTCTCTCCCCCTAGAATATTACCCAATGACGAAAATGGATCCCCAATGCCGTTTATAATAGTTGGAGACGAAGCATTTGCTCTATCTCAAAACATTATTCGACCCTGCCCACAAAGAAATCTTAGCATTAAAAACAGAGTTTTCAATTACAGATTGACAAGTGCCAGAAGAATGGTTGAATGTACTTTTGGCATTATGGCAAACAAGTGGCGAATTCTTCATAGGGCAATGGAAGTAAACGTTGACTTTGCACAATTACTTGTACAAACATGCTGTATTTTACATAGCTTTGTGAGAAAAGAAGACAGCTTTCGTTTTGAAGACACACTGTACGAGTGTCCTTTAGAAACCATCCCTCAACGTGGAGTTTAGGGTGACCTGAGAGGTACCTCCGTCAGAGAGTACTTGGCTGACTATTTTTTATCCCCTAGGGGCTCTGTTCCTTGGCAGTATGATAAAATTTAAACAGTTTCAGTCTTCTTTTAAATAAGATATTTAATATCAACTATTTAGAAGTTAAGTTAAAAATTTCTAACTTTTAAAAATATAGTTAATAAAAAATAAACTATAGGCATACATAAATCTAAATATTTTAGAGCATTTGATATGAATTCTGTATTGTTATTAGGTGAATAAAAAATACCTAAATTTTAAAGATTACTAATACAGTAGAATATCTATAAGTCGAATGCCATTAATTCAGTTTCCAGTTCTTCAATCGAAAGCAAATTGACAAAAATCAAAATCTTATTGGCGTTAGTCAATTTCAAATCGACAATAAACAAAATCAAATTGGCATGAAACAAAATTAAGTTGGTACCAAACAATATCATGATATCATGAAACATAATCAAGTTGCTGTGAAACAATTGAATTGTTTATACCTCAGCCATTGTCAAATTAGTGTTAGGTTATTATGAGTTCTTGATTTATTATGATGAATATTATATTCATACAAGATGTTTTACATAAAAAAGGATGATGCTGCAAATCTGAAGAGGAGATTTGAGCTTTGTTTAATGCTGGGGTGCCAAAAAGATTGCTGCGGAAGAAGAGGAAGGCTAGTTGGATCGGCTAGAGGAGTTAGTTCTGAGGGTTCTTCAGAAAGAAGAGAGTCGTAAGAAGAATCTACAAGAAGTTCGAGGGCCCCGTTGCTGGAATTGTGGCGAAGAAAAGCACAGCCGTCGGAAGACTAAAAAGCGTCGACAAGAAAGGGCGAACGTTGGCCTTGAGTGGAGGTGCCCCGGAGATCACCATCCATGCCGTAACATCAAAGGATCGTGCCGGCAGTTTGTAGATAGGACTAGCCGAACTGTTCCACTACTTCTTGATACGGGGGCGACAAAATCCATCATACGCCCTGACGTTCTACGAACAAATATGAAATTGTTACCAACGACTACTCAACTCCGTACAGCGACAGGTGGGGCAATATCAACGAGCGAAATGGCGAAAATGAAGATCGGTATTGAAAATGAAGAGCAGCCTCATGAATCATGAGGTGCTAGTAACGGATATCACTAACGACTTCATCTTGGGAATGGACCTCCTGAGAAAATTTGGTTTTGCGTTGGACTTGAAGAAAGATGTTTTGAAGGTCAGTAACAAAGAACTTCCTTTGCATCCACGAGAAGACCTATAGTAATAGTCTTACTGAGAGAAGACGTGATATATTGCCGGCTCGGAGGCATATTGTCGAGGCATTTGGATGGAAATCTTCAGGTAGGGTGTGCGCGAATGATGGAGCCTGTCTGTGATAAGCAGATTCATAGCGACATACTGGTGAAAGAGCGCTGATGAAGGTTGGGAAAACAGTACAGGTGAGAATTATGAACGTTAATGTGGAGCCGGAGACATTTAAGAAGAGTTCTTTTGCGGAACAGTCTGTGTCAGTATTTCGAGTAGCCAGATGTATGGCTGATGTTCCAAAATCATTTCCAAAGACCACGGGAGAAAATTAGTGGGTATGGTTACTAGTTCGTGCGAAGACCTTAATAGAGCGGAATTGCAAGCGGCACAGGGTTTGATTCACCGATACCAAAATATCTTCGCCCTTGACAATACCCAGAAGGGACGAACCGATGTAGTGCGACAAAGTCGATACTGGGAACTCTAGGCCAGTCCGACAGCAACCGAGACGTCTTCCTGTAGCAAGTAGAGCGGAAGCCAAGAAGATTATCACCGATATGGAAGAACAAGGAATCATCGAGCCACCCAGCAGCCCATGAGCATCACCAGTGGACCTGGTCAGTAAGAAAGACGGGCCGACGATATTCTATTGTGCGGTTGCACAAACGCTAATCAAATTTAATCATTGATTAACAACCCATCATATATTGTTATAACAATGGTTACCATGGTTTAATGACTCGTTAATCATTGATTAAATTTGAATAGCGTTTGTGCAACCGGGCATATGTGAACTATCGGCAGCTCAATAACGTAACCAGAAAGACAGCCTTAACACGCATCGATGACACATTAGATACACTGTCTGTTTTACGATGGATTTCGACTTTAGACTTAATGAGTGGCTACTGGCATGTCGAGATAGAACCCGAAGGTAGGGAGAAGACCACGTTCACTATCACTTCTTGGGTTATGTACTTACCATAGGGGTTTCGTTCCTGCGTTTGCCAATAAAGCGAAGTCGCTGACAAGGTTAACGAAAGATGGGCGCGAGTATATTTGTAGCGGAGAGTGCGAAGCAGCTTTCCAACAGTTGAAACGTGCCCTGGTAACAGCACCAATATTAAGCTATTCACGGACAGATGGAAAATTCATACTCGACACAGACGCCAGTAATCTGGGTATTGTGGGTGTACTTTCTCATATACAGGATGAACAAGAAAAGGTCACTATTTTAGCAAAGCTTTGTCAAAAGCCGGACGGAATTATTGTGCGACCAGAATATAATTATTAGCTGCCGGAAGTCCGTTGAGAACTTTTACAAATACTTCTTGAGAACGGACCATGCCGCGTTAAAGTGAAGGCCAGGTCGCAAATATAATTTTGACACAGAACCCGAGCGGACACCAGCCATCGAAATGCCGATGCTCTTTCAAGAAGACCCTGTCCGACGGACTGCCGTCATTACTCTCGTTTGGAAGAAAAAACTTGTCAGGTATTACGAACTGCCATCGTCAACCACCATTGGTTGTCGGAAGAGTTGCAGCAACAGCAGGAGGCTGATAGCGAATTAAAAATGGTACTGGAATAGAAGCGTGTGGGAGAGAGGCCTTCCTGAAAAGCCATCAGACCTTTCGACAGAACCCTAAAAGCATATTGGGCCTAGTGGGAGTCCTTGGAGGTGGAAAACGGTCTTCTGAAGCGAGTGCTGGAGAGTGAAAATGGCACCACCATTAGGTCTCAGTTCGTGGTTCCAAAAAGCAGAGCGACAACAGTATTACGACATCTCCATGATGCTGCCACATGAGGACACTTCGGCGTGTAAAAGATTCTGGAGAAGGTTAGGGAGTGTTTTTATTGGATCAATTGTAAAGAAGGCGTGCAAGAGTGGTGCTGTAAATGCGAGCTATGTGCCACTGGTAACGGACCCTTGGGAAAACGAAGAGCACCTATCAGACAGTGCAATGTGGGTAGTCCTTTGGAAAGAATAGCTATCGATATTGCAGAACCATTTCTTGAGATCGACGATGGGAATAAGTGCATCTTGGTGACAATAGACTATTTTACAAAATGGCCAGAAGCATATGCACTACCAAATCAGGAAGCTGCGACTGTTGCTGAAGTACTAGTTAAGGAGTTCTTCAGTCGTTTCAGAGTCCCCCTTGAGCTGCACTCTGACAAAGTCTATACTCTTTGGAGAAGTATTTCAATTGTTGGAGATTCGCATCAAAACTCGATGTTGGGTAAAACTCGGACCACACCATTACATCCGCAGTCCGACGAAATGGTTGAACACATTAATCGGGCAGCAACGTGCAAATATTTGGCTAAGGTGGTCTCCGATTATAACGAGACTGGGATCAATATCTGCATCCGTTCCTAATGGCTTATCGGGTCACGAAGCAACCGCGTGCAGTTACCAGCGTCTGTGATGTTTGGACGCGAGCTAAAGTTACCGTGTGATCTGGAATTTGGATGTCCACCTGCGAAGCATAAGATAACCGGAAATGACGTAGCTTATCGCCAAAGCTCAGCGAAATTGAGAGAGCCCATACCGGGTAAAAGAACTAAATATACTCCAATCGTCTGGCGCTCTATGAGGGAAATAATAACGCAGTCCCGGGTCGGAATGATGAGGCTGAAGTGGTTGTCAATAGAGTAAGACCTGAGGATGACAGCCGATCTTTGGGGGAATTTATGGCTGTGTTTTCCAGGGCCAGAAAAGCTCGATTCGGGTAACGACTGAGTTACAACAAGATCTTATTACTTGATAACAAAGCAGCTTTATTATCAGAAACCCAGTTACGCGGATCTGTGGAGAGTATTATGGGATTGAAGGACCGAGCTACTTACCAAGGGTATTAACAAATTGGAGTTCCCAAACTTGGCTGTGGGCGGGACCAATTAGATTGAAGGAACATGCTGGAAATTATCTTTATAGGTACGGACGTGATTATCTTGGTCTGCAGCTTTGACGCACAGCCTGCGTCAAGGCCAACGAAGAGTGTAGGTTATTTCTACCGTAATGAAAGGTGTAGTCGAGGTGAAAACTGCCGATATCGTGACGATCCTTTCTACAGAAACCAGAGAATAAAACCTGTTCTGGGACAGAATATACTTCAAGAGGGAGGCATTGTAATGAACTGGAAAGCCCCATGTATAGGTTGACGGTGAAAGTAGACCTCTAGAGAATACCAGACGCTTCGAGAGTCCTGTAGAACATTTCGCACGATATATAAACGCCGGCCGCGTGAAAAAAGGGGCAGTTAATTGAAAGCGCGCAACGTAAATAAATATATTTGCAGATGTCGGTGTATTCAAAATAAATACTGCAGTTAATTACATAAATAAATAGCCTTTAGATAAATTAGTTTAAGTTCCTTGATAGTTTATAATTTGTGTTGTTAGTTAGTTAAGTTTAAATCTTAGTTAGAGTTAATAGTTAGTTTTATTAAACATTTAATACAGCATCTTTCTTTTATTTAAAAAGAACGTTATGATATACATAAAATTCTTTTCTGTTCGTCCAAGACCGGCTTACACGAAAGCATATTCAGAAACGTTCAGAAGATAGATAATAATATAATAATAATAATTGCTATAACCCATAGTCTGGAAACCAGGCCCCAGAAGCTATAAGCTTGTGCGGGAGGGAGGGAGCGATTATTATTATTACGTAGGCCCTAAGTATGATGCTTAGTAAGTTAGTGGTTCCCCGGAATGAATAAACTGCTGAACAGTTGATTGAAAGTGGTGACTAATTTTTTGGATTTCTATTTGTTTCGGAGATGCAGGGCTATGAAATTATTTTGCAAAGTAACAATGAGTGAATAACTTAAATTTAATGCTTAAAATACCCTTCTTCCCCTGCTTGTCTACAAGCTTGTACTCGCATGCTGACAGATGACGAGTGACGCGTCGTATTTCCACATATTTACAGCTTGTTTTCGCGTATTTCTGGGGAAGCAATGCACTCTAATAATTCTTTGCGTGTGTACACCGTGTCTTTCATATAAACGCAGAAATCAAGGAAATTATGATCCGAAGATCTAGCTGGTCATGCATCCGATCCATCACGAGATCACGACCAATCCACCTTGGGCAATTGATATTTACGAAATTCTGGACGGCGATTCCAAAATGTGGTTGCGCACCATCCATTTGAAGCCACATGTCCCTTTGTATTATTAATGTTACATCTTTCAAATAGGTGCCAAAGCGTTTGTTTGTTTAATTTGGCAAGATCTAGATTGCGGTTCCAAGCAAGTTTTTCTTGAATCACGGCTACCTTTCAAAAATTAATAGCTTTGTGTCGCCAAAACAAACCAAAATAGACCTATAACTTTTGTACTTTATAACTTCTTACACTCAGTATTGAACCTAGTTTACACTCCCGAAGTTTGAACATAACGATACGAAACACCTTCCCAGTAAACAAAACTGTGACATTTACTTGTCTGCTATATAAGAATCAAGTAAAATGAGTTATATAAACACTTTTTCATACCCCACATGTAAATTTGGTAATATAAGATTTGTTATATTTCTAATATGAAATGCTTAATACAAGTCTGGTGTCTTCAGATTTACATATATGCGACATTAATAATGTGATTTGTATTTTACGTCACACTTTTTACTAGTTAAATATATAACTATTTAATCACTAATTTGTTTGCAAAGTGCGGGGAAAAAAATTAGTAGCGCGTGTACCACATGATCGTGCAGACGTGTGATAAATCGTGATCGCCCATTGTTTGTTTTATGTGTATGTTGAATATATAATATTAAAATACAATAACCAGTTTTATTTCTGCGATGGAAAGATTTCGAAAGTTCAATAAACAGCAACTACAAATTTAATTTCCAGTGAATTTATATTTTATTATGAAGTGAAACGTATTTTTAAAATAGCCATAAGTGATTAAACGTATTTATTGTTTATTAAAACGTTTCAAGGCAAAATATATTAGGCCACTGTAAATTAATACCATAAAAAGGTAGATTCAGCAAATTTCAGCAATGTAGGTACGCGTCATATCATTTACTAGGAATCGAGAAATTGAATACCGAAGCCGAATGGCATAATTTGTTAAAAAACCAGGAATAATCTTGATCAGTTGGCATTTTCAATTTTGATTAATGTTGTTTATACATAGCTTTTGATTTTTTTTTCTATTTTGTTATATTGCATGCTATGTAATAATACAGATTTTTTTCTATAATAAGTTATTAATTAATAACTATATATCTTTTCCTTTTTTTAATAAACAAAATAAATAAAAATGTTGTTGTGAGTTTTTCTTATTCTCCTAATTTTTACTATTACAGGAATCTTAAGGAATCTACTATTTTAAAGAAATAAGTTATCCTACACAAAGTGGAAAATTTGAAAATTGTTGCTTTAACTTAAAGATCATGTTGCAAAGGGATTACAGGTAAGTACAAAGACAATTACAGGGTAGTTACAGGTAAAGTTGTACGTAAAGCGATTTTATATAGGGAGTGTATTATGTTCCTACCGGTAGGTAACGAATTTCTGAAAAAAATTGTTCCTACTGGTAGGTGCTTTGTGTTTCTTTAAAAATTCACCTTTCGGTAGGTGAATTCTTTTTAAATCATTTTTCACCTGCCAAAGCTTAAACCTAATTCAACAACAAAACCTAATCACGAATACATTTCTGTAACGTAACTACATACATTGATCATTTTGGATCATCGCATATTTTTAAATTAATCAAATCATAGATGCTCATTTCAAAACTAGAATGCAGTAAAATTTGTCAGACAAAATCAGCAAAATATAACAATTGCTTACTTTGTTTCCTTTAACATGTGTTGTTATTGATCAGGCTTCATTCAAAAAAATGGTTTTATGTTAATTGTAAATGCTAATAGTCTAAGGCTGCCAGATTTCTGAATCGATAAAGCGGTACATTAGGGATGCCCTCCCCCATAAATAATTTATTAAGTAAGCTTTTCGAACAATTTTTGAATGATTTTTAGATCTGCAATCCATTGACCAGAAACTGATTTTATTAATAGTATGAAATTCAAACAGTCCTTCAGCTAACGCTAACTGCTTTTCTTTTTCAAAATTACTTTTACGGAAAAATCTTGTAACTTAGAAGAAGAGACAGCAACATTTACATATATTTTATGTTTATCGGTAGCCAGATGCTTTTGCCCAAGTAGCACTGGAATAGAAATTTATATGAAAATTAGTGCCTCTAATCCTTTTTGGATGCCACAATTAATATTCCAAAGTGATGCTCAATTGAATGTAATAGTTACGGGCCTCTCGGTGTATTTTTGGCGCGTTAAAATTAATGCGTAAAAAATACATTTTTTTCATGTCTTTTTAAAAATTACCCCTATTTTACAGATTTTAATTTTGTTTGATAATAAGTGTGATTGGCATTATATAGATGCAACTACGGTTATTTCTTGTAATTAATGTTAACTCAGCGTTTATATTTAAACCCAAATAAAGTGTGCGGTATTTATTTATATAATTGGCACAGTCAAATTAAATTAAGATAAATGATATCTAATTTTTGAAAAGAAATATAAATCCGTTGGATACCAATACTAAATATAGTTTACTGCAATTTAGAAGTTAGAAGAAAATTAATTAAAAAGTTGAAGATTTTGTGGGCTCCGGAACAGGTGAAACAAAAGCGAGACTGTCCCGCCAAAAGCTGGACGTCTGGTCATCTTTAATAATCGTTTATTTTGGTTATACTATAAAATATTTGCATAATATATTATTTTTGTAATAGGTACAGTATACAAAATATATTTACATATCTTTGAGAGAAAATCTGTTTTTTTTATATCAGACAGTACAATTCCTTTAAGCTTTATATAGATAGTTAATATAACAAATCGGTAAAGAGGTAGGTGAAAAACTATTTAAAAAGAATTCACCTACCGATAGGTGAATTTTTAAAGAAACACAAAGCGCCTACCGGTAGGAACAGTTTTTTCCAGAAATTTATAACCTACCGGTAGGAGCATAATACACTCCCTTTTATATATGATAGAACATGCTTGATTTGTTATCTTAATGAACTATGAGTGATAGGGACGCTGGTACTGTTCCGTTGTTCGGATATATGAGATATTTAAACCTTGTGTTGTACCAATAATAAGTATTTAATTAATCACGTATGTAAAATAGCTCGACTTACCTTATATCGATGCAAGGATACGAAATCGGAATCAGGTGCACTGGTTCTCGACAAAAGCAAGTCGCGGTACCGGCAAAGTTAATGCAACTCTTTTGTTCACTCTGGCGAACTCTTCAATTTGTTATTGTACGCAGTCGTAAAACAAAATAAGTGGGAATATAGGATTTGGAAAATATACAGGATGCACTTATGAAGGTCCATCGAGCATTAATTATTATAAATAAATGTAATGCACAAACAAAGCATCGCGAAAATTGTGAATGCAATCCAAATACCATATTTAAGAAAAATACATTATATACAGTTGAAGTAAAACTAGTAATAGTAAATAGCACAAAAAAATAATAACTAAATAGCAAAAGAAAGAAAAAAAAGAGGTGAAGTGGTAACGAACCATTTCCCACCACCCTGAAAATGCCAAGAGGCAATTTCAGAATTAATTATTGGAGTTAGGAAGAGGGCACAATTTAACTAAGGGTCTTTTGAGAAGACCTTTAGCTGTTTTTACTATAGCAACCCTAGGAATATTGTCGCGGCCAGGAATCAATTTTATTATACGGCCAAGTAACCAATCCAAAGGATGAGAATTATCATTTTTAATTACAACCATCGTCTCCGGTTCAATAAATTCAAGTGGTTTGGTCCATTTGAATCTTTGCTGTAACGATTGTAAATATTCCATCGTTGCCAGAAGTCACGATGGAGTCTTTGTAACAATTGCTAACGTGATAGGCGGTTCATTTTTAAATGCGAAGTATCAGGGTCTGGTATGGATGTTAGCGGCTCTACGGTCAGAAAGTGACCTGGGGTAAGTACTGATAGATCCGTAGTATCTGTAATCATTGCATATAAAGGATGAGAATTTAGTACGGCTTCGATTTGAATAACAACTGTATTTAATTCCTCGTAAGTTAAAATTTGATTTCCTACAACTCTAGTAAGATGCGTCTTGAAGGATTTGATATTTGCTTCCCATATTCCACCCATATGGGGAGCGTAAGGAGGGTTGAAATGCCAAGATGTCGATTCCGACTCAGCAGATTCCTTAAACAATTGACGCAAATAAGCTTCCCCGCCAACAAAATTAGTACCGCAGTCCGAATAAATATCTGTACATTTGCCTCTTCTAGCAATAAAGCGACGTAATGCGGCTAAAAATGCTTCAGAAGTCATGTCAGACACCAACTCGAGATGTACCTACTGCTTTCGTGACGCAGCAAATAAACAAACAAACATACGATTTAATACTTTTAGCACTCCGGACACGCGACATAATAATAGAAAAGGGTCCGCAGAAATCAATGCCAACATTTGAAAATGCTTTAGTTTGAGAAATTCGAAACTGCGGCAGATTGCCCAGAAGAGGTTGTAGTGGTTTAGGATTTGTTTTCCAACAGGTATGGCATTTGCTTACAACATTTCTTATAAGTTTTTTCGCAGAAACTATCCAAAAATTTTGTGCTAGTAGGAAATGGGTGGTTTGTATATACCACAGTGTAAAAACGTTATATGTACGTCACGTATCAGCAATATCGTAAGCTTTGACTTATTTGGCAAAAGGATAGGAATTTTTTTTGTCGTATGACAAATTAGCATAAGATATTCTTCCACCGACTCGCAATAAGCCTTTTTCGTCGATAAAAGGGTTTAAAGAAGCAAAATACTTCGGAAGAGCATTATTATTTTTAATCAGAGATATCTCTTTCGCAAAATACAAGGATTGCTCATGTAAAGCAAGTTAAATGCTTTAATTTTCGATTTTGTTGCAGTTGTGAACTGCACGCAGTACAAAGGCAACTATTCGTTTAATTTTAGAAAATGAACTGAATTTTTCTAGCAATTCATCAATGAAATTTTGATCAGCCGTAACTGTAAGTACAATGTTTCTTTTTTCTTTATTAAGATCTGCATGTTCCGCTGGCAAATAAGAATTAAAGTTCCAAGCGGAGGAAGTTGTACTCAAAGAAGTAGGCCCATTCCACCATAAGGAGTGATCAATTAGCTCATGAGGGAACAGACCACGGGAACCGCAATCTGCCGGGTTCAATTCAGAGGGAACGTAATACCAAACACTTGGTGAAAGTCTTTCTTGAATATACGAAACCCTGTTGCTAACAAAAGTCTGCCAACAAGGAGGCGAACTTTTAATCCACTGCAAAGCAACTGAACTATCAGTAAAAGCAAAGATTTCTTTAAATTTTAATTTATCGTACGTTTTTAAAATGAATTCCATTAATTTCGACAGCAAAACTGCAGCGCAGAGTTCTAAACGGGGTATAGTAACCTGTTTCAAAGGTGCAATCTTTGATTTGGCACAAACTAGATAAATTCTACTATCGGAATTTTTATAATTTATTTTGAGGTAAATAACTCCACAATAACCTTTCATTGATGCGTCGGAGAACCCAAACAATTCATAGCTGATTGCATCTAAAGTAATTATTGCTCTGGATATTTTGATATTTTGTATCAGTTTAAGTTCAGACTTAAATTTTTCCCACCCTTTTATGAAATCAGTAGGAGGTTCATCGTCCCAACCTAAACCTAACGTCCAGATATGTTGTATTATTAATTTTGCAAAAAATGTGACTGGAGTTAAAAATCCAATAGGGTCGAAAATTCGGGCAAGTTCGGATAATAGGTTTCTTTTAGTACATTTTTTGTTTGAGACAGTAATTGAATAAAAAAATGAATCTTCGGAAGGGTCCCACTTTAAACCTAGAATTTTTGAAATAAGATTTTCTAAACCTAGAGATATATTTGTACATTGTATGTGAGAATCTGGCAAATCCTTCAGAAGTTCTGCAGAATTACTAGCCCACTTTCGTGCTTCGAAACCTCCCTTACTCAAAAGTTCGATAATTTGATTCCTTATAGTAAAAGCAGTTTTTAAAGAATTATCTCCGCCTAAAATGTCGTCGATATAGGTAGAATGTTGCAAGATCTCTGATGCTAAAGGGAATTCTGTATAGTCTTTTGAAAGTTGAATTAAAGTTCGTATAGCTAAATAGGGCGAACATGACACACCGAATGTAACCGTATTTGATTTATAATCGCAAATAGGATCCGACGGTGAAAATCGCCATAGGATTCGCTGATATTGGCGTTGATCTTCAACTAACCAAATCATGCAATACATTTGTCTTATATCGCACGTAAACACATATTTGTGCAATCGAAAATTAATTAAGAGTTTCAACAAATCATTTTGTAGCTTGGGGCCGACATATAAGACTTCATTCAAAGAAGGTTTAGTAGTTACATGGCAAGAAGCATCGAAAACAACTCTTACCGGGGTAGTAGTAGATTCTTTTTTCACCACTGCATGATGAGGAATATAATAGTAATTATTAATTTCTGTTAAGATAGGTTCTGAGACCTTTGTAATATGAAAATTAGCAAGATATTCGAGCAAGACGCTAGAATATGCAGTATACAATTTTTTATCTTGTAGAAGACGTTTTTCTAAAGATGTGAAACGGCGTAGAGCGATTTCTCTCGTATTTCCGAAATCAGGATTTGTGACTTTAAAAGGTAAAGAAACTATGTATTTGCCGTCATTAGCACGATTAGTAGTATGGCAAAAATGATTTTCGCAAAATTTATCTTCTGAAGAAGAAGCCCGGACATTTGGTAAATCTTCCAAATTCCAAAAATTATGAAAAATATTATCTAATGTAGAATTTGCAACAGTAGGAAAAAATGCTTGTCTTTTACTTGATTGTATTTCAGAAGAAGAATATGGTAATTTACCCATTACAGTCCAACCAAAGACTGTTTTTAAACAAACAGGTTTATCTTTACCCAAATGAATTCTACCCTCTTCAAAAATGTAAGGATAAATATCATTACCTAGCAATAAATCAATCTTTGATGGTTTATTGAAATTAGGGTCGGCTAATTCAAGGTTTTGGATAAAAGGTATTTCATCCGAAGAAAATGAAGTTGATGGAATTTCATTAGAAATCTTATCAATTATGATCAGGTCTACGGTACAACAATATTCAGGTTGAGTTAAAAGAAGAAATTATACAATTTACCCCCGATTTTGCAGAAGAAAACATTTCTCCCAACCCCTGTAATGACATGGATATGTTGTACTTTTTAAGCCCTAATTTATTGGCAGTGGTTCTAGTGATAAAGGAAGACTGCGCACCACAATCAAGAACCGTACGCACTGTGTGCCAATGATTGATAGAGTCTTTAATTTTTACTAAAACAGTAGACAATAAGGTTTCATGATCAGCATTAACCCAGACATTACAAATTTAATTTAAAAAAATTAAAGTTCGATTTTGTATTGAAAATTGGTTTATTAGTGCTTAAAATGATCATTATTGCTGATAATTATTTTTTTGTTAAGTTTTATTTTTTTAAATACAAAATACATGTTAAATATTGCCCAATTAACTATTGGGTGTGGTAATCTTTGAAGCAATTTTTAAGGTGGAGGCCAACATCACATTTCTGACATCTAAATTGCACCTTTTTATGACAATGTGCACATTTCGTTTGTTTTTCTTGATAAATAATTATATGGTCAAGTCTGTCGTACCGAGAATGTACATGTGCGTTATTAGACAATCTAGAACGTCCTCGTTTAGCTGGTCTTTTATAAGTTTCCAAAATATTTGAAACTCCTGAAACTCAGTTGGTCTAATTTCCCACCCTGCTCTCTATGAATTTGCCAGGCATTCTGCACTGACATATCAATGCTATGTGCAATGAGAGGGAAATACCATTTCTTGCCTCTGATGGAAATTCTATAAAGACCAATGTTCTGGTCCGAACGATCGACCCCTCCCATGTTCTTATTATACGATTTTATAACATCCGGCTGATCGACTTGTATCTTCTTCTTCTCTTTCTGGGAGTAACGTTGTACTTGATTAATCGGGTTGGACGAACTGTAATTACTGGCTATCGATACAACGCTGTTGTCGTTCCACTTGCAAACAAATACTTTGGCACTATGTGACGATCCGTAGGAGGTTTCAAATTTGCCTCTTGTTTCTTTCTTTAGAACCTTCGAAGACCGTATAGGGCAGGAACCAAGTCTATTTTCTCTGACAGTACCTGTCGCTTTTATACCTCTCTGGGATAAAACATCCAATAAAGGAAGACTAGTAAAAAAATTATCGAAATAAAGATGAAAATTTATTTCTGGTTTTGATTCTTCCAACGCATCGGCAAAACGCAGAACTACACCAGGTCCTAATTCCAAATCTTTATAAGCCATAACACGTTGAGAAAATGATCCTTGATATGGTTCATACCATGCAATATATCCCAGTCTAGTTGTTCCTACCCAAAATTTATAACCCCAACGAATTGGTTTCCCACGTATAAATTGTTTAGTTGGGCGTCGTCCATAATACGGAATAATAGCCTCATCTACGCAGTAATTCTCTTTAGTAGGACAAAACTTTAGAAACCGCTCATTCAAAGCGTTTAACAGTGGCCTGACTTTGGCAAACTTATCATTTGCACTCAAAGCATTGTTGTCGCAGCAATGAATGTTTTGCATTATATATGTGAATCTATCACGTGAAATTGCAGAATGGATCAATTTATTGCGGCAGTCATTTTCCCAGTACATGTATCGTTTTGGCACACTAACATAGCCACTGACCATCATTACTCCAATAAAACAGTAAATATCTTCGACTGTAATATCAGCAGGACGGTTATTGTACCTGCAGTAAGTGTTGGTGTGATGACATAAAAGGTTCATCACATCTTTATCGAAAAAAAAAATTGAACAGCTCTAAAGGAGTATTGCAATTTTGAACTTCCACTGGTGCCACGTAATCGGGGAAATCGTTAAATGTTGAATTATTCGTCCATTCAAACAACTTTGGCGGTGTTACAATCACTGTTCTATCAGTCCTGTGATTTCCGACATATATCGATTTTCCACACAATATTGACAGTGGTACATCTTCATTGTTATCATTATGGTTACTATCAACCTCCGCCTCAGGGTGTTCATTATTGGCATCATTGGTGTCAATAATTTCTATTGGTATACGTAATTGACTTCCAGGAAGATTTTTCGGTTCCACAAAGTTCTCGTCACCAGAATCCTCGTCAGTGTGCTCTTCATTGGCATTGCCAGGCGAAAAAATGAGTATGTTTACAGGCGCATGATCATCTTCTGCTTCAATATCAATATTTTCCGCTTCAATCAAGAGCTCATGAAAGGTCAGAGGTCTTTTCCAATAACTGCAACAACAACAATAATTAATAAACAAATAAAAAATTACAAAAACAACAAATATTTGTGATTATTATATGTTATTTATTGCTTCCTTACAACACACTAACAAAATTACAGAAAATCTATGTATTGGTTGCCTAAATTACTATAGTCCTTTTAAAAGGACGGCTACCTAAATTACAATGCCGATAAAAGATAAATATTTCAATTGGCATTTTGACACCTCACAACCTAAGAACAACTATTATTAATGACAGTAAATGCAACTATACCAATAATTTTTACGTATAAATAGTGTTACTCACCTCATTTTATAAATGGTGCAGTCACAAATTACACAGCTCACAAAAACACCAATTTTTTTCAACAATTATCAGCGAAAAGACCGTTAAATCTTTACAAACTAGTGTTGACAAGTATCAGAGACAGTTAAGCTCAATTTATAAACTAATCCGCAACAGTAACAGTTGCCGTCGACGCAACTGTTGTAAGATAAAACCTTCAAAATCAATGTTGTTGTTTATAAAATTCCGCAGCAGCAGCGGTTGCAGTTGTAAGCCGCAACAGCAGCGGTTAAAGATGACGAAGTTCATCTTTAGCAGCTACCGCTACGGATTTCAGTAGCGGTGGACCAATCATATGCTAGTATTTCGTCAGCTGAATGTGGATATCTAGATATCTTTTGCGCGGTAAATAATTTTTTGAATTCAAACTTCCAAAACTGACGTAAGTAGTTATTGAATTGCCAAATTGTTATATATTTTAGTAAGTTTTTCGTTATTGTATGTAAAAATGCCCAATAACTGTGGTAAGTTAAGATATACTTTGTGAGGTCAAAGTAATATTATATAATATTCTTCAAAGCTGTTGATTTGGAGCTGCTATTGGAATTAATTTGTTCTCATCCGCATTTGTACGACTTGAAAAATAAAAATTATAAAGACAACACCATGAAAGAGAATACGTGGCAAGAAATTGGAATTGTTTTGGATGCCTTTGCTGACGATTGCAAGCGTTTATGGAAAAACTTGAGAGACAGATTTACAAAAGAAAAACGACGATTGAAATCTGGAGACCCACACGACGAATCTGAATGGCCCTATTTTAAAAAAATGTTATTTTATGATAAGCACTGCACACCAAGAAAAACGATTTCCTCTACATTACCTGCAAAGTGTAATACAAGTGAAAAGGAGACAATATCAGATAATACTAAAAATCCTTGGAATTCACTTGAAACTATTTTACCTGCAGAATTAGAAATAATTGAGGCAGAGCAAGTTAGAAGAGATAGCCCAGACCCTAGCTCTACTCAAGAATTAGAGGAAGTGTGGAACACGCCTACGACTCCACGAAACGCTGATGGAAATGACGAGGTACAGAAGACTCAGAAGAGGCAAATATTTGAGCCACCCGGTGCATAAAAAAAAACAAAAAAAGTGAAATGAAAGAAATAAATGAGATAGTAAAAATAGCTAAACAAATAGAGAGCACAATTGCAAAGCCGCCCAGTAATATAAATGAATCATTTGGTACCTATGTGGCTAACTGCCTGAATGAAATGACACCTGAGGAGGCTAAAAATTATAGAACAAGAATTTCTGCCATTTTACATGAATAATTATAATCATAAATTATAATGTTCACATTTTTTTTGTATTTAACCAATACATGTTTATAAGTTTTCACCCTAAAATACTTATAATAATTACTTAATTCTATTTTTCTTTCTGTCATGTTTTCAAGCAATGGTTCCTCTCAAAACCTTTTCTCTTTGCCATGGTATTTCACCTGCTGGAGATATAAAGTAGTTTGCAAGATTGTCTCGAGTTTTATAATTAATTCTAGTGGCATTGTTACATGATAGTCTACCAACAGATGGTAAGGGTTCTATTTCCGATTTCCATAATCCATTGTCTTCATCACTAACGTCAACGTATCCAGGGGGGCAATAATTATTAGTTGCCTGACCATTACCAAACATTTTTAAACAAAAATTGTGCAAAACCACTGCAGCCTTCACCACACCATCTATATTTTCTACTTTGGCACATATTGTTTGCTTTAATATTCGCCATCGGGCAACTAGTATTCCAAAACTATTTTCAATGGTACGGCGAGCTCGTGAAAGACGGTAATTAAACGTTCGTTGTTCGACGGAAAGATTCTTACCAGGATAAGGTCTCATAATATAATGTTTCAATGGAAATGCCTCATCGGCTACCAACATGTAAGGAACAATAACGCGAGTGTTTGGAATGTATGATGGCTCTGGGACATTTAACGTGTTGTTTTCTAATCTCGTACCAAAGATACTGTTTTTAAAAACTCCTCCATCGCTTTGGGACCCATAAGCTCCAATGTCAACCATGGTAAACATATAGCTAGCGTTACAGGCAGCCATAAGGACAATACTAAAGTTTTTTTTGTAATTAAAAAACTGAGAACCAGAGTTAGGGGGAGCCTGTATATTTATATGCTTGCCATCAAGCGCTCCAATACAGTTAGGAAAATTCCATGTCGTAAAGAAATCAGAAGCAATCGTTTTCCATTCATTTTCAGTTGAAGGCGTCTTCAAGTAGGTTGGTGAAAGAACTTCCCAAATAACTTCATTTGTCTCATGAATTATTTGATGGATAGTCGTTATTCCGACATGGAAAGCCCATGCTAGACTTTGCATACTCCCTCCTTGGGATAAATATTGCAAAGTTATAGCTAATCTTTCCTCGGCACATACTCCATCAGATCTTGGTCCCCGGGAAATTTTGCTGGCTACTAAGCTTAATAAATGTTCAAAGATTGGTACAGTCATTCTAGTAAACTTAAAGAATTGCTCAGGATCTTCTGCTTTCATTTTAAGAAAATAGTGGTAACCACCCTCTGTTTTTCTTTGTCTGTTAATAGGTCTTACTTTATATTTTCTCCTTCGTTTACTTATTTTTCTGATTGCATAGGAGCATAGTACCACGCCGAAAACTCCCAATAATATATTATTTCTATTCATTTTGTATAATTGTGTAATAATATGCAGGAATCAAATTAATATTAACAAACTGTCTAATCTGTCAACACGAAAGTAACAGTTCAGCGGTAAAGTGATGAAAAGTTTATAAATTAAACCCATTTTTGCTACCGCTACGGTCGCAGGTACTGGAACTGCTACTGTTACTGGTACTGTTGCGGATTAGTTTATAAATTCAGCTTTAGCGACAAAAAAGTTAGCAATGACATCTCTAGTTTGGAAGTAGTACCAAATTGTAGAAAGCTGTAATTACCATCCTTTTAAAAGAACATTTCAACCTGGGAAGTTTTTCATTTTCCCCATTTACATTAGCGGAATCTCGACGAGATGGACCAGGGCTTTCATTAATTTTTTTCGAAACTAAGGTATTTAACTGGTGAGTGGGGTCACCTTTTTTAACTTCAAAATGTAGTAAGCTATGGTGAGATTTTTGGCAAATTCTGCACCTTTTATTGGAAGTACAATGACTTGTTGTGTGAGAATTAGCTAAGCAATTAATACAGGCCTTCTTCTGTTTAATAATTTCAAAACGTTGCATAGGTTCTTTTGATTTAAAAACTGGACATTGAAAAACAATGTGATTATCATTGCACAAAAGGCAAGTATTATTTTCTTGAGCATGAACAAGAAATGCAGTTTTATTTTGAGTATAGCGAGAAATAGTATTATGTTGTGCATTACGAGAAGCATTAATAGTATGTGACTTATTAGTATTTTTAATAGTATTTATTGATTTCATAGAATAAGTAGCAGCAGCATCTAAAGCAATGCATTGTTTTTCAATGACTATTCAACTCACATGTCATTTATTAAAAATTGACCAATTAAAATGCAGCATTTGATATTTTTAATCCAATTAAAATGAATTGTATCGACAATTCTCACTAGTGAAAATTGTCGACAATTTTCACTAGTGATAACAATCGACAATTTTAATAAAACACAAATATTTAACAACATTTATTTTTGAGTATTGAACGTACAATTATTAAATGTAACATTGCTACATTTATGAAAAACAATTTAATTTTTTAAAGCGTGTTCCTTGAATAGTCTCTCAAATACCATAAGTAGTCAAAGTTAAGTAGACTATTTTTGTGGTGCTTAACACTCAGGTCTATCATGCTTGCGAATACCACTCGTGCTGCGCACTCGTGGTATTTAAATGCAAGCATGATAGACATTCGTGAAACCACCACAAAAATAGTCGACATAACTTTGACTACTAATGGTATTATAAGTGAATATTTTGATATTAAGTCGTCGTATTTCGGTATATCATTTGAAGCATGTTGTTGTTCAAAAGTTTTCGTGTTTGAGCATCCAACCGGTTTAAAAGCATATAGGATAAAATAAAATCCCAATTATCCGTTTCGAGGCCCATTATTTTTAGCACAGAAAGATTTTTCTTAAAAGTAAGCAATAAATTACGTAAGACAGTTGCGTCTTCAGATTGGATAGGTGGAAATGATTCTATTTTTTGACAATGAGTGAAGGCCTGTTCACGTTTATTATGGTACCTTTCCAAAATTATATTATAGGCAGTTTGGTAATTTTCAGGAATAACTGGAATATCTTCAATTAATTCCAGAGGTGGACCACTTAGAACAGATATTAAGAAATTTAATTTATCAGTATTATTAATAGAACGATTCGCATGAACCGCAGATACAAACATTTGATGAAATGACGGAAATTCAGCCGTATCACCAGAAAAGGTTTTCAACTTTAATTTTGGTAAATGATGATGATCAGTAGGAATCATCAAAGTGCTATTCAGAGCGGTAGATGGACCAGTCTGGTCATGCCTTTCTTCGAAAGGTAGTTCGAACAATTCATAATAAATTGTTTCTACGCCAATGCAACGTGTTGTATAGTCATCAAAAATTTTATTTTCTTCAATTAACTGATTAGCATCATCAGAAATTAGAGTAATGAGTGCATTATGATGTTTTTCAAAGTCTTTAATTACCTTTTTTAAATTACGATATCCAACTTTGAATTTCATTTTAAATGGCTCATCCTTTGAAGCATCTTTAGATGACGATTTAATTAAAGTGAAATGATTCAATGCAGTAGACCGCAAGGCCTGAGCACGAGAAATTTTATGTTCTAGTGCAGTCATTTTTAAAGTAAATAAAATTAAGAATCTTTACTTATATACAAATTATTTTAGAAAAGCAAATTCCCCAGTTTATCTTTAATTTCAATTTCAATTATTCAATCAATGAAATTAAGGAAATACACCACAGAAAGGATGAATGAAAGGATATACACTATAAATAAATCCGTTAAATATTTGCCAGCAAAGCATAAATTCAACAAAATAATCGGAGCAACAATTCCAGATAAGATGGCTTTTATGTCTGTTTTGAACACGCAAAAAATATTCGTAGCTGGTATGAACTACACATATTATTAAAATTGGAACGTTATCTGCAATTATTATTCGCAAATTATTGAATATTGCAAATAACGAAGCAATTAATAGAAAGAAAAGCAAGTAATAAAAAGTATGATTAAATGTTAGTAGGATAAATATTTCAAAAAATGAAATAAAATAACGACTGTAATATTCAAATTGCATTCAAAGTTTGAAGCAAAGTTTAAAAGATCATACCTCCATGCAATAAAACTAGCACATCCGGCTCGAAGGACCATGATTTGTTATCTTAATGAACTATGAGTGATAGGGACGCTGGTACTGTTCCGTTGTTCGGATATATGAGATATTTAAACCTTGTGTTGTACCAATAATAAGTATTTAATTAATCACGTATGTAAAATAGCTCGACTTACCTTATATCGATGCAAGGATACGAGATCGGAATCAGGTGCACTGGTTCTCGACAAAAGCAAGTCGCGGTACCGGCAAAGTTAATGCAACTCTTTTCTTCACTCTGGCGAACTGTTCAATTTGTTATTGTACGCAGTCGTAAAACAAAATAAGTGGGAATATAGGATTTGGAAAATATACAGGATGCACTTATAAAGGTCCATCGAGCATTAATTATTATAAATAAATGTAATGCACAAACAAAGCATCGCGAAAATTGTGAATGCAATCCAAATACCATATTTAAGAAAAATACATTATATACAGTTGAAGTAAAACTAGTAATAGTAAATAGCACAAAAAAATAATAACTAAATAGCAAAAGAAAGAAAAAAAAAGAGGTGAAGTGGTAACGAACCATAATTAAATAAGCGTAAAATATACGGCGCTTTGTGTCTATTTGTAATACAGATTGTATTTTACATACCTCATATGTATTAACAGTGACATAGAATTTATGTAAATAACAGATGCATAATGAGGCGGACATAACGCTCTCCAGATGACTTGAATTTTACTTAGCTGCTACTGCTACATAATAATGGAGGCATTGTTACTCTCAGTTACGTAAATAATATGTTGCTGTGTTTGCTGGGTTGTATACATACATACAATTTTCGCTCAGTTACCAGCACTCACAGACAAAGAAAGATATTGGTTGCGCAACGCTTTCTCTACGTCCACTGCAACTGCAAGCAATCATTCATCATTACCTAATATCCAAGCTAATATGATATAATGCCTTTTTTTATTACTCATAGAAAATTCCGAGATAACTTTGATAATAAGAAATATAATAAACCTTAGATCTCCATAGAAACCCAGAAGGATTGAAAATCGAAAAATATAAATAAAGTAAATCGTATCAAAGACTTTTTTAGAAATTAAATGAAATAATTTAATTAAAGTTGAAAACTGAGTGTGCATTTAGAATTATTCAGTTATCAAACTTATTAATAGATGCAATGAGAGCAGATTTAGGTGTGTCTCTTTAAATAGACAGATATAAAATTTTGAAATTGTCACTTTGACTGCCTGTCTTGTGACTTATGACAATTAAAATTGTATGGTCGGTTAATTGGCGGAAGTCAGCGTATTTTTACAAAAATATTTTTTGTCCAATCTAATTTTTTGTCGTGTTGGTTTTCTGCCACTAACCGCATTACTACAGCCGAACCCGGACATTTGTTTAAAATAACCACAATTACAATCTTAATTTCTTTTCAGATCACGATAGATATCAGTCCAGTAGCAGCACGGACGAAAATGAATCAGGATCAGAGCAAGAGGATCCTCTTCAGGCTCTCCAAATGGTAAGCATGCAAAATCATGGCAACATGGCAACTGTACGTAAACGACGTGGAAATCTACCAAAGCATTCTGTCAAGATACTTAAGCGATGGCTGTATGATCATCGTTATAATGCTTATCCTAGTGATGCCGAAAAGCTAACACTCGCACAAGAGGCCAACTTAACTGTTCTACAAGTATGTAACTGGTTTATTAATGCACGGCGTCGAATTCTGCCCGAAATGATACGACGCGAAGGTCATGATCCATTACACTATACGATCTCACGCCGTGGAAAGAAACTAAATAGTTCTGGTATTTTGAATATTTGTCAATCTCATAGTAGTTGGGATGAAGATTTAATTCCTACTAATAAGCGCATTCGTTTGGATCATGATTATGATGACAGTATTGCTTTAATGTATCGTTCCGAAGAGGATAGTCCGAACGAATATGAAAGTTCAAGTCCAAGTGAGGAAGAGAAGTTCACACCATGGCAAACAGTCATCCGGTATGGTTTGTCCGATATAGAGCACCCTGCTAATAGAGGGTGAGTAAAATTTCGATTACATGGTTTTAAAAATATAAAGGTTTTACTGGTTTTATCGTTTTCATTTTCTAGAGCCCAAGAAGAAAAAGCAGTAACTTCCGACAACTATTGGAGTTCTCCTCATCCGCAACTGGCACATTTGCCGCAACTACCACATCCGTTAGCCGTGTCGAATCCAAAGGTACAAGTAGTAGCAGCGCATCCTCTAAGCCTAAGCCCTATGTTGCCATCGTCTCCTCCGCCAACTCCGACCCAAGCCGAGGATAAAGATAAATTTAAGTGTCTTTATTTATTAGTAGAGACTGCAGTAGCAGTCCGTCAGCGTGAAAAAGAACAAGAAGATAATAATCAGGTATAAGCAGTATAGGTTGTGAAATCAGGTTCATGTACCTTAAACATAATGTTAACATAAATATAAGTGTTATTCCAAATGATTCAAATTACTTCTTAAGGTAATTTTAAAATGAACAGCACTATATTCTTGTTTTGTAACACCAGAGTAGTACAAATTACAACTAACTTACAGATAACATTTGTACTTGACCTATAATAGTAAACTTCCTAATCTTATTTGTTTATTTCTTTTGAAGCCAAATCATATAGATTATTATTAATCCTATTAATAAAACCTTGTAAATTAATACCTTGACAACGAGTGATACATAAATATTAATTGGAGTTGTGAAAAATCTTTTAAGCAGCTACTAATGTCGTGCACGCTTTTGCTATCAGAAGGTTACCTATTTATTAATAGTAGTTTAATAATTAACAATTGGAGTTGTGAAAACCCTTTTAAGACTTTGACAGATTGCAATGACAATTTTTAATTTCAAACTGTCTAAATTTGACAATTTGGGAGCAAGGCTCGTTCACAATGAACTCCGACTGCTAGTCAGCGCCTGCTAGATTCACTCGGTTTAATTTCTTCATTTTTTGGTTATAGTATAGAAATAAACGATTACTGTTGCATGGCAATTTGAAAGAATTATTGCTTAATAATCACACAAACGTCACTCACTAGATCATTGTTAATGTTTTCAAATGGTATCACAAAGAATTGACTATAAAATGAAGCAGGTAAAATAAAACGTGAATTTGTTTGAATTTCCTGGGATCTTACAACAAGCAAAACTTTTTACCAAGAATGACATTTTTCGATAAAACTAAAAATGTTTCCCCTGTTGTGAACTCAATCCGTGGACACACTGTATAATGGAACAAAAATTAAACAATTAAAATTTTGAAAAATAAATATTAACAATATTGCTTAAAAAAATAGACTGAGGGGGGCTCAGACAATTGCACCAGCAGTTTTTTAGTCCACTGTGTGCATCCATGCTTTTATCTCTGCAACATTTTCCATTAGGCGTTCCTTACACATGTCTTCAATATCTTAACTGATTGCACATGAATGAACCAGGTATCAATGGAACGCAGAGAATGGCCAACAATGTTTATAGCAACAAATTTTTCCTATCATAGTTTTCAACTAATCTTCACTTTTAGTTAGTTATAGTATCTTTTTTTTTAGATTTAACGAGTGGTGCATGCTAAAAATACCACTAAAACAAAAAAAAAACACTTGGTCTTATATATTTTGTAACCCATAAAATGGGGACTGCTTATTGCAAAAACGGTAACAACCGCAGTTAAATCTGTCGGCTGCCAGCTAACTAGTGTGAGGTCGTGGATCTCACCAAAGCTCTTCTGTAATGGGCGCCAACAATCGTCTAAAATAGTTCTAGTATTTGCCGACAAAATCTGAAAAGAACAACACATTTGCGACTACTACCAATGTGGTCGACTTTTCCCAATATTGGCTCCTCGATAGCTGAAAATATAAACCCCAAATACCACACATATAAATAATAAGTCTTCAAGTAAGGGATGTACAGTGCTTTATTAACAACGCAACAAATTATCAGGCAAGTCAATTAAAATAAATCAGTCAAGTTTGGTTATATTTTAATCAAGGACAAATAGCTTTAGCAAAACATTAAATACATATAAGTTATTAATTTCTATACACTTTTGAATGGGGTGAGAATTCACGCGAGCGTGATTACTTACTCTAAATTTGAAGTAATTTTCAAGTCTCGAAAATGTAACTAGCACGGTAAATTAACGCGAATACCTGTGATGTAGATGCGCAATCGTTAACCTCAGATTTTAATTGTTTAACCAATTCATTACGTAGCAAGGTCATAGGTATTCACTCGCAAATATTCCTAAAAATGTAATAAAATAAGTAACAGTGATAAAATTTTATATATGAAACAGATTCCTAGATATAAGTCCCCGCACACTGGGGAAAACCCCATTTAACACCAAAAATTATAATATACAAATATACAGAAATGTTTTATATACAATAAGGGTTGTCGGACGTTATTGTTGTTGTAAATAGTTGCTACAATATAACTGACTCACGATACAGATGTGTGTTCTTCGAACTGTAGAAGAACGTCACCAACCAGGTCGAACGTAGCGTGATCCAACGAGACAACAGCAACCAAGTCAGCGTAATGGTCTTTTAACAACCCAAATATACAACGTATTGTATGAAGTTAACGTAAGGTTTATTAAAGAAAAAGAAAAAAGGTCTTAGCATGGGTGTAACTAGAAAGTTTCTCTAGGGGGGGGCAGGCCCCAGGTTAATGGACGGCCCCATATAGCGCACACTGGACCGTTTAATACAAAATAGACGTAAAAAAGTCAAAGTTTAATTTCATTACCAGCCCCATTTTCAAATCGATCACAGATAACCACTGACCTCAAAAATGCATATACCAATCCTGTATCCCGAATTGCAATTGAGTAATTACAGCCCAAAGTTGGTTTACAAGAAAAGTGCAACAGACGACTTTATAAATTTGCAGTTAACGCGCTCTCAAAGAATATGTGTTTTAGAAATTTACAGTCGTCTTAAGTGTTTGAGAAAAATGTCCTATATAGGTGAATGTATGTATTATTTTATTGGCTTAATGAAAAATTTGTATTCTTTAAAAAAATCCAAACTCAAGATATATCTCAGTGTTTATAAAATGCATGTTGATGAAATATTTTGGAGAATCTAAGTATGTATGCCGCGATATGTCACGATCATATATATTAGCTTAAATGAAAGTTTGAAGTGTCTACTTTCCAATACTGTAGTTGGTTGATTTCGCACGGATTTGCATGACACTTTTTTTTAATTTTCATGGAGTAGGTTTTGCATTTCCCGCATGGAGTATTTTGAAGTTCAATACTCTACTTCAAAATGTGAAGGATATGACAATTTATTTGTACACATTTCCAATAAAATAAACATACCAGAAGCTAGTGGTGACTTTGTACGAAGGATTAAATCAATCCATAAAAAAAATTAACCAGAAAGGGAAGTCAGCTGGTTTCCGTAAAGAATATACTACCTACTGTAACAAAAAAAGTATATTACAGGAACGTATTTATTGCATTCGTACTGAAAGCAGTACCAAATGTGACCGCCTCCGAGAAAAAGGGCACAATTTGTTCTTTGGTTTTCTGCAAAAACCTCGAAAAAAGCAAATCAAGTTGACTTCGGTAGAAATTTCAATCTGTTTATGTACCTATATTATATATTCAATTATTAATGACTGATGACAGCACCCTTGCGCTTTTAAAATTTGTAAATTCCCTGAGTTTTCCAGACAAAAAATTTTCCCTGACAATTCCAGGTTCTCCAGGTGCACAAGAACCCTGGCACTGCTGGTCTTATTGGTTTCATTACTACAAATCATGAATTACTTATTTCTACTTGCATATACGTAAGTTGTCAAGTACAACGATTTACTTGACAAGTAAGGTGTCATTGTGAACACTATTATGTAATGAAAGGGAAAACTGTTACGTAATATGTATATTATGCTACAGTTAGTGGGAACATTTTTGTTTATCACATATTTGTGTTGGCGGCATTGCCAGTTATTTCAAAATATTTGACAAATACAAAAATCCAAACTGTTATTTAAAAATGTCACACTTTGGCAATCAATTTAATGTGTGGTCGGACATATCGCTCTAGTTGTAAGGCAAATTATTTACGCATGAAATTTCAAAGTGTAATTTGCTACTTACCAAGGTCCGTTGATGCATGCATAATTATATCCAAAGTAAAGGTTATCTCACCCATTTCCACTATTGGCTTTTGAAATGGGCTCAAAAATGGCGCCTTTTTGGCGACAATTTTAATTTGTCATGAATTTGTCAAATCAAATATTTACATAACATACAGAAAAGGTTACGAATATTTTAATTAAAACAAATCAATAATACTATGTATTAACTTATTAACAAATAATATTTTTAGGCATTCGAATTATCTTCTGTTATTGAATAGTATTAACTACTACTACTACTCA
This sequence comes from Agrypnus murinus, assembly GCA_929113105.1. Classification (NCBI taxonomy): domain Eukaryota; kingdom Metazoa; phylum Arthropoda; class Insecta; order Coleoptera; family Elateridae; genus Agrypnus; species Agrypnus murinus. The sequence goes on along the minus strand of OV816026.1, from coordinate 111,419,401 downwards.
ATAAAACCACGAAAACATTAACACATTAAAAAATGATGGTCTAAAATGGCGAAGATTTATTAGTTATATGAACAAAAGTTATATGAACAAAACAACAATAACAACTAAGTAAAGCGAATATTTTAACTGTGTAATACAACTAATTTATTAATGGTATCCCCCTCAAACAGTATTTGAGTTTCTCTTGTTTGTTATCCAAATATGGCAGAAAGCCATATAAAAGCCGTGGACGGAATGTAACTTCTGTAAATGTCTGTACAGAATTGAGTATGATGCAAGTGGATGCTGCAACTATCTTTTAAGCTTTTGTAACCTTTCCAACCAGCTCAAAATTAAGGATATATTAAGTAGGTAATTGAAAATTATCTTGCAAATCGTATTTGTACTGCCATTTTCAAAATTTCCAGCGGCCACATCGGTAATTTTAAAACCTAAAGTGAATAGTGTCTCTGTTCCTTTTAGTATCTGCATGAGAATGTGCTGTAGTATTATCTTTTAAAGTATATTGAGGCTCTCTCTTTCATTCCTTCCACACTCTTCAATTATTTTAGGCTTTTCTTTAACATATCCAGTATTATTTGATGATTGTGTTTGGCAATTAGATGACCTGTTTCCCTTATTATCTTTAAAAGTTTTAATTTTTTTTATTAATTGCAACTACATTTATCTCTTCATTTAATCTTTTACGTTTCTTATTAACTGTAACTATATTAGAAACGTTAAATAACGTAGGAATTGCGTTTCATTTCAATATTTACCATTCATCTTTTCTTCTTGTTTCAAATTGCGTTTCTTCAAAATGGAACTAAGGGAAATGTAAAACGGTAATAAAAGAGTGTGTAATCTACAAACTATCCTTTCTCTATGCTTAAATAATTTATATTATTTCTACATGTAATTATATTAAGACTCAAACTTGCTTACTTTACATAATCTTGAGTATTCAGTAATTCCCAATTCTGAGTTCTACGCATATCTATAACAAATTTTTCTTATTTTCCTATCTTTTGGAAAAAGAAACAAACGTGCATTATTCCGGGAATTGCTAGAACAGTTTGGTGCACTACAACCAGTCATTTTTTGGGGAATAGACTTCGGCGTTGCACTTATGTCAGAAACTGACAGATCGAACTTGGGCTCAAATATGGCCGTCTCAACTTTGATGAGATGACCTATGTATGTGTACTAGGTATACATACACATGAATGGACCTTGCTACTTACAACCCTCTAAATTTAATATACTATTTCTTTACAACATTATTTAAATGTTTTTGTTAATAATTATAATCTAACTAGTGTAATAAACTAAATCTTAAGAAAGAAACTTTGTTTTTTTGTCTGCACAGATGAGCTTACCATGTACACTTAACTATTTTTTCTAAAATAGACTTTAACTACTTATACTGAGCTATATGTACACAAAATATGACGACTACAATCGTTTAAAGTGATATTAGAATTATTTATGTCTAGCTTGTATTAAACGGTCCAGCGTGGAGCGCGGCGAGTTTTAAACATCCAGGCTTTTTGCAATTGGCTTTTTCCTAGGGGGGGGGCATGGCCATTCTAGGGGGGGCCGGGCCCACCCTGGACCCCCCCTAGTTACACCTATGGGTCTTAGATAAAAGGTGACCTTCTGAAAGAGTTATACCGCTCCCCAATGCGGCAAACGTCGATTAAATATTGAATCGAGAACGTATGCTTCTAACCTCTAAAACGAAGTAGTGGAAAAATCCCCTTACTGTTCCAATAAACTTGGAAATCGTCACCAAAGATTAATTATCGATCTGCACAAATGCAATTCCCATATCACAACATAAAGGAAGCCACTAGAATATTCTTTTTAAAGAATGTTCTTTACACGAACGATCAAAACGAAGTGACAAAATCTCTTATCAACAACAGGAAGTTAGTTTCAAACAAAATGGCAACTAAAATGAGAGAAAATGCGAAAATCCCTAAACGCTATACAAACTAACACAAAAGCATAGCTATACAGAGTGCTACGAAATTAATACGTAACAATTTCCATGTGGCTCCCTAAACCTTAATAATTAATTTCAATATAATCAGTAATAATTAATTTCAATATAATCAGTAATAATTATTTTCAGCATACACATTTTACCTCACATTTAATTTTAAATAACAATGTTAACAGGTTTTTGGACAGTTAAAGTGACCTAATCAAGCCATTTTTCTAGATAGATAGATAGAAACTTGGAACATTGTTATTTTCTACTATTTTTTTATATTTAAACACTTTCATAAACCAATTTGTTAAATCTATAACTTTACACATTGCTTTCACCTATATATTTCAGTTATTGTTTACGGGTGTAAAACTATAGTATAGATATGGCTAGAGTTCCTGAATGAAAACTTTAACTGTGTTATTTTAGATTTAGGACACGGATGTCAAACTCTATCTCTTTCTAGGCCAAAACTAAGCTGTCTGAAGCAGGCATTTTTTGTCTCTTTCTACTTTAGTGACAAAATTCAGCAGCTGTCACTTATAAATTTTAGGTTATACTTTGTCATGTTTATTTTTATGCATGTAAAAGTTGTTGATGTGCACATTATCATTTATTTACTGTTTGTAGGAATCTCTAAAACTATACTTTAGTACATATATTAATTTAAGCTCGCTTTTAAGGGAGTTGTGGTGGGATAGTCTGAGCCAAATAGAAATAATTACATAGTTGTTCTTCAAATAATGGCTCAAATGATACTATATCCGGACCGCTGAACAGATATAGTAATTAAAACCGCCTACAATTACCCCCTCTTTGTAACACAATCTTTCTCTTGGTAGCATTCAAATATACCGCTCAAATTGAAAGGCATGTTTAATTGTACCAAAAAGATATCAATTCGTTTACTGTCAAATATCCAGCAATCACTTGTTAGTTGTGCGTGATGCTTGTATAACTAAAATTTTCGTTCATTCATTTTCGATATTCTGTATTTGTTTGTTTGTTTAGTTTTCCGGTTTTTTTTTCTGTTTTGAGTGTTCCCGTTTTCTTTTTTTTGCGTTTTATTATTTCGTTCTTTACTGTTGTTGTTTTAAAATCCAAAAGATATGGCCCTTTCTCCTCTGAAAAAACGGCCGCGAAAGCATTTTTCGGTGTCTGATAAGGCATCCATCCTAAACGTTTTTAAAGCGTGTCAAGAAAAACATCCAACTAATTCGAAAATTGAAAACGTCGAATTTACTGCAAAAGCGGCAGGTAGGCAATTGTAATTTTATTCTGCTTATTACGTATTGTGTTATTTCTTCAATATCAATGTTGTAAATATTCATTTTACGACAGGTGTGGGTGTTGCAAGTGTTTATAACGCTCTTCGAGAATATAAGGCTGACCATAAATTCAAGCCGCCAAAGTCATATCATCGAAGTAAACCCGCTACGGGTTTTCGTTCGAAAAACGTCATAAAAACAGGTAGAAATTAGAAAATATTTTTATCAGATGACACAAACACCATTTTTAAGCCATTTTCAAGTAAATACAGCCAACTTTTTTATTAACTGCGACCGGCGCGATGTTTTTTCGAATTATTGTTCTCTAAGTTATCTTCTACAACTCAATATAATTGGTTTACCTGGGTTCAGGAGGGTCCGTATATCGAATAATTAATGGAAACTGGATTTCGGTAAATATACAATAAGTAGTTATGTCATTATCTTCTTCTTCTTCTCTTTCTCCTTATGCCCCTAGGGCGTCGGAGGTTATGTCATTATGTAAATTTATTATTGTTGAAGGTATAGCAAAAGAAAAAGAAATGGAATGTTAAAGAAAAAAATGAAATTGTGGCTTGGCGACGACATTATCTCCGGGAAGTGCGGAAATTGAGGGCAGAAAGGAAACAAATTTATTACTTAGATAAAACGTGGGTAAAGGCAGGTCATACAGTGGAGAAAATTTGGCAAGACACGACCATAACTATAGCAAGGCAAGCTTTCGTACAAGGGTTATCTACAGGACCGAAGAATCCATCTGGCAAAGGAATACGTCTTATTGTGTTGCACATTGGGTCAGAGGAAGGATTTGTAGAAAATGGCCTACTTTTGTTTGAATCCAAGAAGACTGGCGACTATCATGAAGAAAGGAACGCCGAAGTCTTTGAAAAGTGGTTCCAAGCAATATTCCCGGCTTTCGAGGAAGGAGCAGTGATAATTATGGATAATGCCCCATATCACAGCAGGAAAGTAGAAAAAGTTCCTTCTTCTTCGGTAAAAAAGGAATACGAACCAGCGAAAAAGAAATATGCTATTGACGAATTAGCTACAGCAGTTGGTCGTAAAATTTTACGATGGCCACCATATCACTGCGAACTTATTTCTATAGAATTAATATGGGCCCAAATAAAAGGAGAAGTAGCAAGAAATAATACCAACTTTAAAATCCAAGATGAACGAAGCCTACTACTTACTGTAGTTGCTAATGTTTCTTCCGAAGATTGGAAGAAAGTGATATCACATACCATGCTGGTAGAACAGCGCATGTGGGAAGCTGATTTAGCAGCGGATATTGTGATCGAACCATTGATTATCAATTTGGAAAATGAATCTGATTCGTCAACGAGCTCGGATTCTGATTAATATTTATTATACAGTGCGCGTCTAAAGTCCGTTCCCCCCTACTAATTTTTGAACCACCTGGTATATCGCAACGAAATTTGGAGGGCTTAAACAGGAGATAAGAACCTAATTTTTTATGCAAAATGACAGCTAAAAGTTTCAAAATGGCGGCTGAGCACCCTCTTGAATTACTTTTTTAAATAGAACACCCTGTATATTATTCCGTTTTCGAAATCTGCTCATAATTCTTAACATTTTTCTCTAATACACTTGGCATTCCGGTTTAAAATGAAGTATGGATTTTGCGAGGGATTTTGGTCACTTCAGGTAAAACATTTTTCTAACTAAATTTTATTTGACAGCTAACAGTTAAATTTGACAGTAAACAAGATGTAAGATACCCCAACAACGATTTTTGGTTTCAATGCAAACTTGATTGATAGCAGAATTCGTGTCTGTTGGATTTGAAATTAATTAAAATGTCCCTTTTCAAACGTTAATATTTGAAAATCAATTAAATTTAGAAGTAAAGTGTATTAGAGAAAAATGTTAAGAATTATGAGCAGATTTCGAAAACAGAATAATATACAGGGTGTTCTATTTAAAAAAGTAATTCAAGAGGGCGCTCAGCCGCCATTTTGAAACTTTTAGCTGTCATTTTTCCATAAAAGATTAGGTTCTTATCTCCTGTTTAAGCCCTCCAAATTTCGTTGCGATATACCAGGTGGTTCAAAAATTAGTAGGGGGGGAACGGACTTTAGACGCGCACTGTATAATTCATCGTGTGTACATATTTTATAGTTTTCATTTGTTTCCTGTATTCGTTTAGTAGTCTATATTTTGCATTTCGTATATTTTATGTATTTTGTATTTTGCAATCTGCATTTGTATTTTGTATAAAACATTTTGTGCCCAAGATGTATATACTTGAAGCATGTTTGTATGTAAATTCATTTTTTTATTAATAATTCACAGACAAAATAAATGCGTTTACAAACATCGCACTCACGAACTTTTAATGGCAATTTTATTAAATTAATAAAACTGCAATTTTTTTAAATGTATGGTTATTATTTATACTAGCATTTCTCGAAATGCCATTATTTATAATGAATTAACAATTATTATAATAAATGTATCAACAACTTACCACTTTGCATAAGACCGCGTGTTATTTTTAAATGCAATTTATGCATAAATAAACTTCCTAAACATTAAAGAGTTTCTAGGAAATAATTTTGTACATTAAAATCAATCAACTGCAATATTTTTTTTACATTTTTATCATATTTTTCTACAGCCACAACTTCCTTAATAAAGTATTAACTGTACCCAATTTCAGATTTATACAATTGTCATATTGACAGTTTAATTTATTTTTCATGATAACCAACCCACTAAAAATAGTTTCAAGGTATGAAATGTCCCTAGGAAGATCATGCGTGACTTAACTCTAAATAACACAGAGCTCAGTTTATATTTAGGAACTCTACCTAAGGCTAAGATTAAGAATCTCTCTTTTTGAATTCTTTTAAGCTGCAATATGTCAAACCTTTATTAAACAAATTAAAGATACATGTTTAAATAATACAATTTAAAATTGCTAAATAAAAACAATTTTCTTGGACAACTTTTCTTTTTAACATTTTGAAACTTAAATTAATCATTGAGGTATACTTTTCATACATGAATATCTAACTATTTCAAAACTTCTGAAAAGCTGATTCGTTAACAATTTGTCATCTACTCCAACAGAGAAATTACTACAGTACTTTTTAGAAGACATTGGAAACAATTAGATAGCTGCTTGAACACTTAGGGAATGGCCACACATTCGACGAGTAGCGGAGAGGACAGCAAAGAGCAGAGTATACCGTAGGGAATAGGGTCACAGATAATGTTATTACATGGTGTATTAAAATATTAATTGCGGAGTACACGAAAAACAGCGTGTATGTAACAATAGAAACAAAAACTCAATCATTCTTGAGAAAAGCTGTTAAAATGTCTATTTCAAATTTGTTTCTATACGAGAATTCATTTTTGAAGTTTTGTATAATAGTCCGGTTAAAATAGACAATTTAATTTACAATAATTCGCATAGTGCTGAGAATTGGTACAGCTCTTAGGTACATTATTACAAATAAAACTTTAAAAATCCCCACCGATCCTACGTCTGCTAAAAAATTTATTCAAGGTCAAAGGTCAAAAGTATCGGTTCTTTGCATTATTCTCGTAAACGGTAAGTGTTATTATAAAAATAAGTCAGACAAAGGTTGTAGATCATGCAATCATCTACAAAAATTGTTTTTATACTTTTTGACCTACGAATCACCATTCCTGAGATATCACCATTTGAAACATCGAAAATAATAATATGCATGTCTACGCCGCACAGTGGGTCGAAACAGTTAAACGATGGACATTGGCATTTATTTTGTGATATTTAATGCATTTTTTATATCAGTTGTTATAGACAATCTTTTTTACATATATGATGCTGATATATCATTTCGCAAAATATGTAAAACTATACGGAGTGATATCATACAACTTGTTACAGTCTTTGAAGTTTGCCTTTGTAGATCGAAGAATGATATATAAAACTTTGTTGGTATACACATTTTCCATATTAACATTTTACCAAAACAATAGAAAACGTCCAAAATAACGAAACGATACGGTCAGTTATACCGGTTATACTGAATGTACGGAATATCAGGAGTAAACACGGCAACACTTGTACGGCTACTTTTGTGTAGAGTTCCTAAATGAAAACTTTAACTGTATTATTTTAGAGTTAGGACACGGATGTCAAAATCTATCTCTTTCTAGGCCAAAACTAAGCTGTCTGAAACAGAGATACTATTTTTCTCTCTTTTTACTTTAGTGACAACATTCAGCAGCTGTCAGGTATAAGTTTTAGGTTATGCTGTCATGTTTATTTTTATGCATGTAAATTTTTTTAATGTGCACATTATCATTTATTTATTGTTTGTAGAGAATTTTTAAAACTACTATAGTATATACATCAATTTTACGACAGTTTTTAATAAAGTATTAATTGTATCAAATTTCAGATTTATATAATTGCATACTGAGAGTTTAATTTATTAAACCAATTTTCATGATTGCCAACCTTCTGATAAATAGCTTCAAAATATGAAATGTCACTAGGAAAATTTGACATGCGTGACTTAACTCTAAATAACACACAGCTCAGTTCATATTTAGGAACCCTACTTTTGTGTACATACAGTGTAAATACATTATTTATAAATTCCTAAATTTCAAAAAAGAGGGTATAATATCCGACTATTCGGAATGCAAATATTACATTTGAAAACTTATCGACAAGAATAAAATACCTAAAAGGTACATAAGCTTTACAGCTACAATAATCTCTTAATGGAATATACAGATGTTTGCAAAATCAGCAAATCCTAGAATGCTTCTTTGTTAGAATACACTAAATAACAGTAAACAAACTAAATTATCTACTTTCAGCAAAAATGTATTTAAGTGCTTCCTGTAAAGCTTACTTAAGTTATATGGACATATACAATCCCTATTATAGTAATCAATGAGAAGAGAATTCACGATTCCTCCTATTCTGAAAATATACCCCTTCACATTGTAAATTAATAATAATAACAACAAAAGATATTTTACATTTACATGCTAATACTTTTAGGTTTCTATTAGAAGTAGTATTAGCCAAGTACTTAAACAAACTTACTTATATACACAGAAGGTAAAAGTATATACCATTTTTATTTTGATTTCCCTATCACAATTTGAATTTAGAAAGCAAGTGAACATTAAAATGGACCTGTATCCATGTCCACAGTAATATTTCTAACTAATACATAATAGACAGTCATTATATTTGCTGATATCGATGTCAAAATAGACGCGTCCTATGACAGACCGTTTTTAATGTAGTACTCTGCACTTATAGATAAAATGATGGATAATTGTCTTAATTGTACCTATTTGTACTAGATAAAAATGAATATATAAAGTAAATATGTTACGGATTTTAAATATGACAGTCTCCATCTGGGCTCTGTTAGGAATTTTTTTAAAAGTCAACCGTAAAAGTAAATTTTTTAAAAATTACGAGTTATAGAGTTTTTTTTAAGGAAGATGAATAGTAATTATTATCAAAATTTATGTAATTTACATAAGAAACATCATACTAACAAGCAAAAAAAATCGATTTAAAAAAACATTTCTTAAAAATAATTTAGTTAATTTAAGTGAACCCACATTTTTGCTTCATAAAATCCGTTCTCAAATAGTCAACTTCGATCGTTAGAAAAAGGGTGATAACGTAAAAGTGAAGCAAACAAATTTACATTTTTATAATCTATTGTTACAGTATTTTAAACGTCTACATTAAAATCTCATTGAGTTTAATTAGTATATTACATAACGAGAGTGGAAAGTGGCATTTTTCGTACGAGTGTGAAATTTACACGAGTAAGAAACACACTTTCCACCGAGTTATGTACACTATTTTTCCTACGACCAGAATAATACAGTTTTTCAAAGAAAAATTATTTTAATTCTAACAAAAAACAATTTACATTTTATTTAGTAATTTGATTTTTATCATTATTTTCAGTACCAATAAAGTTTATAACTATATGATTACTTATTGTAACAACTTGTGAAGTTAATTGGGGAAAGCGTGTGTGTAAGTGCGTTTTGAATATTGTCAGTATTATTGTTTTATCCGTAAAGGGATTATTATAACAATTAGTTAAATTTCTTGGAATTTGAGAGTTGTGAAAAGGTGTTTGTAAAAATCTGTTTTCAATATTTTAACCATTTTAAACATTTAAACCAAAGAAAAATTTACAGTTAACTACTAACAATGATAAATTAGCCTTTATACTTATGGCGTCTTTAAACAAAATACTATCATCCGCATATTGAACACTATAAAAAGCCGTCTCTGATTATTTATTTATTTAAAATATTTTTAGAAATTCATATACCCTAAAATTATTAAAAGTTTTTAACAATAAATCTATAAAATATGAATTAAAACTTATTAGCAATTTAAATTAAAATATATTGTTGGAACTGGAAAACAAGATTAAAATTATTATTTTCCAGTGAAAAGTTGTTTTGGTGTAATGAGAATTGGTTCAGTGAAAATATGTCAAATATCCCTCAATATTAGATATATTGATCAATTGTTTTTCATGAAATAAATACAGCTAGAATTAATTAATTATTGTGTTAGTAGATGATTAATGTATCAAAATAATCAAAAAATATAAGCAGGTTCTTATATTACTTATATAATTTGCTATTTACTGCATAGATTTCGACCGTGAGATTTGCGAAAGTAAATCGCACAGCCGAAGGTAAAATACACTAGTGTGTTTTACTTTCGTGTGTTATGTTCGGTTTTCTAGGCAACTTGATTGTGCGATATGAGCTACTTTCTGATATGGTCGTAGGAAAACATTTGATCGTTTCGTCAAATGTCCAGTTGCGATCATTCTCTAAGGAACGATGAAAAAATAGTGATCGCCAGTTTTTCAGTTTTTTGTACAATGTACGCTGTAACTCGACCTGATTTATGAACTAGGCAATTATAATATTCAAAAATGAAATAGTCTGGCATACCATATAATAAACTTACATTTACATTGTAAGTACTACATTTACAAAAAACGGGAAAACCAGCGGTTATGATTTTTGCATCGTTCCTTAGCGAATGATCGCAACTGTCCATGTTTTTCCCATTTCGATCCAGTGTGCGCCGCCTTGAAATACTTTTAGTGTTGAACGTTCCTTTGCAGTGAATACACGTGCTTATTGCTAATATTTCTTATTACAAATACTTTTCAAAAATGTTGCAATTTTGCTTTATTTGTAGTAAATCTTTGACTGAAGGTGAAAAAGCAATTGATTGTACCGGGTGATTTTTTAAATTTCTGATCTAGAAAGCCATGACATAATTTTAAAACAAAAGATGCGGAAAACGTAGGGCGTAGTTTGAATCGTTCGATTTGTCACAACTGTCAGATTTCAAAAATGTTGACATAAACATAACCTACTCCAGTGTTGTTCTCGCTTTTGCCGTCTTTTGTGCTTCACTGTTTCCTCGTGTTTTGAATTCCGTTTCGCCAGTTATTATCTCGGTTATTATCAAAAATCAGTCTTTTTCAAGACTAACCTTTCGTTTGTGATTGAACGCTTAGTTTTCAACGTTATTTTGGAGTGTTTTTCATCACAACAAAATGGTGTTCACACAGGAACAAAAAACATTTATGATCGAAGCTTACTTTCGTAATGGTCATCAAGTTAATGGTCAATGGGTGTATGAAGCCGGAGCATGTCTTCGGGAGTTTCAAGAAAAATTTGTGTATAGATGCTGAAGGTCAACATTTCCAACAGTTGTTGTAAATTTTGAATAAATATTGTGTTAACAATGTAAATTGTTATAATTGTGAATAAATCTTGCTATTTCTTAAATCCAAGGAATAAAAATTGAAGCGAGTTGTAACCATAACCTAAACTTCTCAAGTCAATAATCACATCGAAATTGCACTTAAACTCGCAATAAAATGCACACTTTGGTAAAAGCATGTTTCGCAAATGATCACTGTTTAAATATTTATCAATTTGTTTAATAAATGTAAAAGTAAGTAGTCAATTTGTCACATAAATGACATTTGGAATAGCAGTGTGATCAACGCTACGCCCTACGTTTCGGTGACCTTCGATACGGCGTAAAAATCACGACTTACTAGATCAGAAATTTAAAAAATCACCCAGTATAAACAAGTATAGATATTTAAGTTTGTAAAAAATACACGGAACAATAAGAGTACAACTATCTTGTCTTCCTCCAACATCTGCTGCTGGTTATCAACACTTATATCGAGTATACTATCAAGTTCAGTGTGGCTAGGCAATTAACTGGACCCAGAAGACTGGGGTTGGAAATTAATAGATAATACTTTGGAGCCAATTCAAACTTTACTCCCACCTGCTCCGGAAAAACTTCTTAACACCATTTTTTACAATTGCAAAAAGGGTTGTAGTGCAGATTGTGGCTGTAAAAAAGTCGGATTATTTTGTTCACCAGTATGTATCAATTTGTCAAGGCCAGTCTTGCTCAAATGTTGAATCAAATGCAACAGATGAGGATTTTTATGATATCAATCAGGAGGCAACTGATGCATCTTTCTTAGAACAATTAACAGATATCCAGCAAGAAGAAGAAGAAAGCGAAGAAGACATTACTGTTGAAGTAGCATTTGAAGATTATCAGTCAGACTGAAATTTTCCTGAAATCAACAATAATTCATGCCACTTTAATCATTTCCAATAGTACCATTTTTTAGTTACATAATAGAATATTTTTGAATATTATTTAATAAAACTGAATCACAATAGATCGTGGAGTATGCCTACCGGGGAAACCACGTTAAAAAATGCCAAGTACACTATTTCACAGGTGGTGCGGAAATGTGTGCATATTAAGTAGAATAAGAGTTCTTCAACTTTTAGAATCACGATATCTCAGGAATGGTGATTCGTAGGACAAAAAGTATAAGAACAATTCTTGTAGATAATTGCATGATCTACAACTTTTGTCTGACTTATTTTTATAATAACACTTACCGTTTACGAAAACAATGCAAAAAACCGATACTTTTGACCTTGAATTTTTTAGCAGACGTAGGATCGGTGGCGATTTTTAAAATTTTATTTGTAATAGTGTACCCAAGACCTATATCAATTTTCAGCGCTATGCGAATTAATGTAAACTTACCACTATTTTTTCGTCTATCTTGACCGGACTATAAGTTACAAACAAAATGGGAAATGTGGGTGAATGAGGTAAACATATATCAAGAAAAATTTTAGGACAATTTCATCATCTTCACTAATCAGGGTATAACAATTCATGCCTGACTACACTTGAATATTTCAAATAAAAGTAATATCTCCACTACCAGTCAGCTGACCCGCTTGCTACACGCTCTCCTTACCACTGTATATGTCGACAGTCACATGATACGTTACGCTACCCTCTCCGCTGTCATTACCGGTCCGCGTACACGTGATATGCGGCCACGCGCTAATGTACTAAGGCTTTGGCTTTTTGAAGAATTCAGTCTACGATGGTAACGTACTTGCGCAACGCGGCAAAAATTGCTGTAATTTTCATGCAAATTTGGATCAGAAATTTGTTTTCAATGTTTTGGTAAATGTACACAGTATATAAATTGATTAGAAAAATGTTCCAACTTGATAGTTGTAAATAATTTAGTTTGTTTATTATGAATCCCTTATTGTTTATCAGAATATCATGCTTGATGAAAAATATTTACTTTTTCTTAATCTTTATTCCCTTATGCAGAGATTTGACGAAGAATTTTGATTATAATGTTTTATAACTTTTAGAAAAATCATTTTTTTAAATCGTTGCATAATAATCTTATTGTTAATAACTTGAAAAATCAGTTAAGGATCAGGTTACTATTATTAAATGTCATAGGAAAATTCTACATTAAATATTGCACCACTTATGTGGTCCACTTCACAAATGTTGACTCTATATGTGTACTAAATTTAACATAAATCAATTCATAACTAAAAGAGATAAAAGCTTGGTCCTAGTCCCAATCATCACATCCATATTATAGTGTTCTATATCCATCTTTGGCCAAAAATGAGATATTCACGTCATCTTTATCAGGAGATCATTCTGTACCATATCCAGTTTCGAGAATTGAATTATCTTGTGCTATAACCAAGTTTTTAGTAATAACTTGTGCTAAATCCTTTCAAAGATTTTTTTCACACAGTTTTATATTTATAATGTTCCATATCCGACAGAGTTCAGACATTAAACATTTTGTTCTATATCCATTAGCATCTGTACAATTAATTTCGCACTCACAGTGTTTTATATCCAACTGTCGTCACCTACAGATTATAGTATTCTATGCGTCACTTGTTGTTTTTAGGATACTGGTGGAGTGTCTATTTGGTGAAAAGAGCTAGTTTGAGTGAAAGGATGAGCAATTGTTAATCCTCTGCTCCATCAAAACCTTCGTTGGGTCCCAGTGAAGTGTTGGAGTAAGTTACATACATTAAGTAAGATACATTGAAAGAGGGAGTACATGAGCACATACACTCATTCCCAGCCGTAGAATCACACTGTTGTAGATCTAACACACAGTGTATCTGGAACGAGATTTGAACCTTACCAAAATGTATATTGTATCTTGTACTTGTATCTCGCAAAAACTGATTCTCCAGTTTCATTCATATGTATTCAGATATTTTTAATAATGAATATAATATCAGCTTCCTGAAACCCAAAAAAGATTTATTACGCGACAAATGTTAGGAGTACAAAGTTATGAGTCCGTTAAGCAAACAACAGACTTTTGAATATCAAAAACATATAAGAAGAAAGCAAATTGGAAAACAGGAAAGGGATCGTGATAGAAAAAGGTGCAAAGATAAAAAAAAGAGGACAAAAATTCTTGTGTTATAACCTACGATTTGCAGAATGTATTTACTTTACCTAAAGCAAATGTAGGCAGTTATTACTACAAATCAAAACTTAATACATATAATTTAACAGGGCATTACAGCATTGACAACTGTGTGCACAATGCCATTTAGAACGAATATATTTGTGGACGCGGAGCTACTCATTTAACTAGTACCCTCATAAAAATTTTGAAATCGGTCTTATTAGAAGATCATTCTAATTTGATAAGAGTGATATTATGGTCAGATAGTTGCGTGCCACAGAATCGTAACTCAGACTTATCCTTTGCTTTGCAGCACTTCCTTCAGTCTAAATGTAGCAAAAATCTTGAAGCAATTGAACACAAATATTCACAGCCAGGGCATGGGAATGTACAAGAAATCGATGCAGCACATAGTTGCATTAAATGGTACATAAGACACTTGGAAATTTGGTCTCCACTTACGCTAATCAGAACATTGATACACATGCCAATGAAATGGAAAATGAAATTTAAAGTTCTCCAGATAATTATTTAGATTATAAAAAATACTCTGAAACACTAACTTATAATTTATTACCATATTCAAAAATCAAATATATAATGTATGAAAAGATCAAACCTCTGGATGTAAAGAGCAGTGAAACATTTGGTAAAATTTAGTCAATGTTAAATTGTCATACAAACCAACTCACGGGGTCAAGAACAAGAATGAACTGTTTCAATTTCCTATGCAAATAACCAAATTGTCCGAGACTAATGTAAGCATAACGCAAAAGCAGAAAACAGCGTTGCAGGAAATGCTTAAAAAGATGTCTGAAGAAGAGCAGAACTTTTATGTCGTGTTCCTCCAGAAGGTGAAAATAACAAAGCCAAAACCTGATAAAGAGGCTAGAAGACAAATTGAATTATATTAATAATAACAAATTGAATTATATTAATAATAATAAATAATTATTGTTTGTACTTTTTTTTAATTTTTCAGTTTTGTAACTTTGTAACACTTTTGTAACTTTGTAATCTAAGAATAATAAAATAATATACATATTTTTGGATTGTTCAGCAAATAACCACTGGTTATCCAAAAAATATTGAAAAAGTGATCTTCAAGTAATATATATGAATTGGATAAAGATCAAACTTGATCTGATTTAATATTGGTATTATATTGTTCTTTATCCCATTTTCAGCACCATATCCCAGGTTGCTTCATAAAATACAACTTCATTGTTCTATATCCAAATTGGGCAATTTTTCTTCGTGATTTATTAGATATAGGATATAGTAAATTCACCCTGATACAAAATAGCAAACATAAATGAACGAACAAACTTTTTAGATTATATTTTAATCACAAACGTATATGTTGTCAGTGAGCTATGAAAGATTGTGCTACCTAAATATTCAACTGCAATTATCCTAAAAACAACAAGTGGGCGCATAGAACACTATAATTCGGAGGTGACGCAATGTCACCCAGTATACCCACTTTTCACTTATATAAGATCTTTTAGAACTGAACCCTTTTTATATTTTTTGTGCTTCTTCTGACATACACAACAATGTACTATTACCATTTTATTAAATTTTAATATTTTATGTAGAAATTGTAAAATGATAGTAAACTGAAAAACTTGCATTGATACACCTAGTACTGTGGACAAGTAGTATTAACAATTAAAAAACTGTTGTTGGTGAAATCTACAAAAAAAGGTGAATATAGGTATTATTTATTTATTCTAGAATTACATTTACTTAAGCTATTAACAATATTATTTCAATTATTCAATAATTATAACTTGTGATCAAAAAAGTATTGAATTAAAGTTTGCCATGAAAAAACAGATAGATCTAAAAGCCATTTTTTACTGTCATCTTTAATTATTTCATTTAAACTTTTAATCCCCAAATTATCAAAAACTTAACTGCAGTCAAGATATATAAAACATCCCACCTATGCTTACCATAATAAATTTTTCCTACGACCACATCAGAAAGTAGCTCATATCGCACAATCAAGTTGCCTAGAAAACCGAACATTACACACTAGTGTGTTTTACTTTCGGCTGTGTGATTTACTTTCGCAAATCTCACGGTCGAAATCTATGCAGTAACTAGCAAATAATATAAATAATAAGAACCTGCTTGTATTTCTTAACTATTTTGATACATTAATCATCTACTAACACAATAATTAATTAATTCTAGCTGTATTTATTTCACGAAACACTACTGATTGGGATATTTGATAACATATTTTCATTGCACCAACTGTCATTACACCAAAACAACTTTTCACTGCAAAATAAAAACTTTAATCTTGTTTTCCATTTCCAACAATATGTTTTAATTTAAATTGCTAATGTAAGTTTTAATTCATATTTTTAGATTTATTGTTAAAAAGTTTTAATAATTACTTAGAGTATAATTAATTTCTAAAAATATTTTAAATAAATAAATAATCAGAGACGGATTTATATACTGTTCAATATGCGGGTGATAGTCTTTTGTTTAAAGACGCCATAAGTATAAAGGCTAATTTATTATTGCTAGTAGTTAACTGTAAAGTTTTCTTTGGTTTAAAATGGTTAAAATATTGAAAACTCATTTTTACAAACACCTTTTCACAACTCTCAAATTTCAAGAAATTTAAGTAATTGTTATAATAATCCCCTTACAGATAAAACAATAACCAATAATACTGACAATATTCAAAACGCACTTACACGCACGCAATACACAAACTCCAATTAACTTCACAAATTGTTACAATAATCATATAAACTTTATTGGTGCTGAAAATAATGATAAAAATAAAATACTAAATAAAATGTAAATTGTTTTTTCATTAGTATTAAAATAATTGTTTCTTTGAAAAACTGTATTTTTCTGGTCGTAGGAAAAATAGTGTACATAACTCGGTGGAAAGTGTGTTTCTTACTCGTGTGATTTACTATTTATTACTTTATTACTTTTTATTTATATTTTTATTTAATTTTGCCTTATAATTTTCTTTAAATCAGAAAACGCTGGAAAACGTCTATTAAAGTTTTTTCGATTATTTATAAACATTCTCTCATTGCTATGATTACAACACAATCACGACAATGTGATAATTGTGATTGTGTAAAAAACACGTATACGATTTGGAACTTTTTTTGTAATTTAACTATTAATGGCAAGCCCAAAACAGAAGAATCTACAAAAGTAAAATTGAATAAACAGTTGTATTACTCGCATTTAGAACAAAGATTTAATTCGCATATTTAATCCTGTTGCGCTTGTGCACTGAAGAGATTAAACTATGCACTCATTAAATCTTTATTTTAAACACTTGTATAATAAATAACTATTATTATTCAAGAACTTAAATGATAATTATTATGCAGTTTTATTTATGTTTATTTTAATTAAGAACCGAGAATTAAAAGGTGTGCTCTCAAATGTACAGGTAGGTACAAATGAACACTTATTTTTAATAATTTTGCTAATTTATCAAGTTTTTTACACTATACCTTTTACAGTATGATTTCACATTAATGAAAACTGATTTCACACAAATGAAACCAGAATTCATAATAACAAAAACTTGATTAAGAACTTAATTTATCACTCATGATTTGCGATGCAATAATTGTTAGAGCAAATAATCTATAGTCTCGCCAACAAATGAAGGATTTAAGATTACCGATATCACAAGGGATCAGATCGATATCAGAATTGTAAAAAGCATCTCAAATCACGCAATGTTCACCTCATGATCACGTGGTCGACTCGAAAAATTTACCTGATAACAGAAACAACTGATAAACTGGAATGATTCAGTAGCATCACAAACTGTCCTTTACGAAGGCTAACATTGATGCTTAATGTTGTATTCGATTATAATCGAATACACGTACAAAATAGGGAAAATGAAATTAATTTATACTATACGAACAATTATTATTAACGTCTCAGGTTGAATTATTTCATTCCACCTATAAAATACTATTTGACTCACAGTTAGGCATATTTTTGTTTTCCATGTAACATGTATGCAAGTAAACGGCAAAAAATATAAATTAAATTAAACATATGAAAGCAGAAATATTGTTATAAACAAAAATTCTTAAGAACTACTATAATAGTTAAGTAATTCCTTTAAAACAGTAACAAATTGTTTATACATTAATTGTTTTATTGAAATTGGTAAATTATTATACAGTACGATTCCTAATATATAAAAAGGATTGCCATCATTTAGTATCAGTTTTATGCACTTAAAAATGTAAATTAACACCAGTTATGATTTTGTGTAGTTATGATTATTGATTGACTCCCTATTTTTTACTTTTAATGATTTATAGTTAAAATTTTTGCAATTACTTTTCTTTAAATGTATTCATTACCCTATGCCATTTAAAACGTAATGAGATTTTAAATTATAAATCGTTATTAAGGTTGAATAGATACTTCAACGATGATAAATTTACATAGTTAAAAAGTACTATCCGAACGTACGCTACTAACTTTTTATAACGTCTCTAGTAACACAATACTCTGCTTACATTCTTAGCGTATAGTAATGTTCTCACAGCTGATATGCACGCGTTCACTTAAATCCTTCATTTGTTGGCGAGACTATAGAGTGTATAGTACTCTCATATCTTGATTTATTGTTTTTTATGTTATTGTCAAGATATATATCTTGGTTATTGTACTTATAAACAAATTGTAAAAACTGTCATGCATTGTTATAAAATGTACTTTAAACAGTAATCCCATTAAAAAGTTGTTCTTTTATTCAAGCAATACTCTGTTTTTATTGTACATTGCTACAATTTATCAATAATGAACAACAGAATTTGCAATTTTGAATTTTCATTTAAATAAAAAGCGATTTTGCATAGTACGCAATAAGTTGTAAAGTTTTATTATAAAGAAAATTTTTATTTTCTATAACTGTTCTAAAAATCCTGCTTAGTAAATACAAGATTTGTCCAATGATAGAGCTACATTGTTAAAGCATATGAGGAAAACAAAGATTGCAAAGGTGTGAACATACATAACAGCATATGCTGTAGAAAGAGGTTGTCCTTTTTTCAAGCACCAAAGATTTCTGAATTCAGAATGCGTGTTTTCGAAGATATTGCCAATGTTGCAATTTCCAAAATTCCAAAATTTTAGTTTCCAAATTCCAAACCACGTTGAACGGTATTATGCTGCATCCTGCAGCATTGCAGCAGGAAGACCTTGTTAAAATTCAATTAAACTTAAACTTATTTTTATTTATAAAAATCTCATTAAATCAATATTATTTTCAATGTTATCATTTGCTTATAAAATATTGTAACATTATAGTTAAGATCTGTATTCACTTAAATGACATTGGCTTTCAAAAGTGTAAATTCTGCTCTCATTATTGCAAAATTGAAATTCATGAGTGATAAATTAGTTTTCGTTTGAATGAAATCAGTTTTCATTTATGTGAAATCATATTTTACATGTGTGAAATTATACTGAAAAATGTATAGTGATTTTTTCTGGCTCTTTTCGACAGCAAATCGCGGGTGCATGCACAAGCAATCTTCTATCTCGAAAGTTTCAGTTTTAGTGAAAGTTAGATTATTGCATTTCTAGAATCTTCATATGAACACGCACATCCTGGAAACATGCCTATCTGAAAATAAAGTTTATTCTATTTTTTAAACTCTGTTGAAATTTCTCCCACCACAAATTGAGATACACGTGTGTGGAAATTTCTCCTACATTGCCAGTTAGTAATAGAAAATGGCACGAGTATTGCAGGTCCCGCCTTAAATTCACTAGAAATCATATCTGTAAGTATTATTGTAATTTTTGTTTAGTACGTTAAATAATCTTCATGCTTCTCATTATGTGTTAATCTTTTTAAATACAGTTGCAAACAAAGTTTATTTTTTACTTATTTTCAGATAGGAGATTTTGCAAGCCATTTTTTTAACATAGAAAACTTTGCATCATGTTGTCTAGAGGTCAAAAAATTGATTCAATGGTCAAAATCAATAAAAACAAGAATGTTGTTGATTGTGAGACTCATGAGAGCTTTTCAGAAAGTGAAAATAGTAGCAGTAGTGACAAGGAAAATATTGAAAGTAGTAGAGTTAGCAATAGAAACAACATTTCAATGGATGAGCTTCAAGAATTAGCAAAACTACAAGATTCTAAAAAGAGAAAATTTCAAGGCAACAAGGAAAATTGGAAAAGGGAAAAAAATAAAAAATTATGTATGAAAGGTTTAGAATATTTAGGTTTTACTAAAAAAGCAGCCGAAAAAATGAAACAAAATAAACTAAGGTGCAGAAGGGTTTTAAAACCATCATGTAGATTAGCTGTATGTAAGAGTTCTAAGAAGAAAAGAAATTGCTGGAAGTTTACAGAGCGATGCAGACAAGAAATATTCAACACATTTTGGAAGCATATGAATTGGAAGCAAAGAAAAGTTTTTGTGGCTTCAAATGTTAGAAAAATTCAAACTAAAGTTCGTATCAAAGAAGGGTAACTTTTGAGTACTTTTTGAACGATGGTAAACAGAATTTACAGGTATGACGCACAATGTTCGTTAACACTTTAGCCATAGGATATAAAACCGTACAAGAGTGGGAGAATAATAGTTCTTATGGAATGGCTTTAGAAAATAATAGTGATGTATCCATGAGTGAATGGATACATCACCTGTTCTGTCCCGATACACTACTGAATACAGATGTTTACATAACTTCTTTGACAAATTGCCAAAACTTCTTGCGCATTACTGAAGAAGAGACACAGCAAAACTTTATCTCGAAAACCGTTTTAACAACATGATAGATTTATATAAAGTTTACAAAACGACATCCATAGATGAAAAGTGTAATATCCTAAATAGAAACATCTTTAATAAAGTATTTCAAGAAAAAACTTGAATCTTTACTAACAAAAAAAAGACCAGTGCAATACCTGTTTTTCGTATAAGTATAAAATGTTACAGAGCAAGAATATTTAAGCCATACAAAAAGAAAAGAAAAGACAAGAAAAAGTAAGTTGGACGACAAAGAAAAGGCGGAAACAGGTGAATGTGTAGTTTTGACAATAGACCTTCAGGCAGTAAAACTTTGTCCATTTCTGCCTGCCGGGAGAATTTACTTCAAGACAAAGCTTTGTTGCCACAATTTTACCTTCTATGATTTAAACACAAAAGCTGTTACATGCTGCTACTGGTTTAGCGAAGATCAAAACAACCAACTTAAAGCTTCCACTTTTACAAGTATCATCATCGATTATATTACTGAAAAATGTCTACACAAAAATATTCCCATAATAATTTACTCTGATGGTTGCGGATACCAAAATAGAAACCACGCCTTGCCCAATGCATTGCTCAACCTGCCCATTCAACGAAAAGTAACAATTTTTCAGCAAAACTTGGAGTCAGGTCACACACAAATGGAGTGTGACTCAGTTCACAGTTTAATAGAAAGAAAACTAAAGAACAAGGAGATACACTTACCTAGTGATTATACCACCATTACAAAAGAAGCCAGAACAAAACCAAACCCATATTAAGTCAAAATACCAGACTTTTCTTTTTTTAAAGATTATTCACAATCACAACACCTAAGGTATTCTACTATCCGACCAAGGAAAGTTGTGTCAGATCCAGTCATTAATGACATTAAGGTAATCAAGTATTCCCAAGAAGGAATTACAGTTAAGCTTGATTATGATCAGGAAGAATTCATCGACCTCCCAGTTCGACTTAAGCCTATGGAGCTTATTTTTGAATATCCCCAATTATTAAATGGACCCTGCAAAATTAAAATGGAAAAGTTAAAAGTTAATTTTTAAAGCAACCTCGTACCATAATTCCTAAGGATTAATCAAAAACTATGTAACAATTTCGCCTATTTTAAAAATGTATAAAAGCATATTATCCTATCTCATTTTTTACCTAAACTAAACGAAATCAGTGAAATTTACTACTTTTATTATTTTTTTACTTTTATTACCATTTTTAAAAAACCAAAAGATAATTAAACAGTTCTCGCAAAGAGAAAATAATATCTCGCCATTTGGTGGAATAAAAAAGTTTTATGTTGCTCCTGTAAAATCAGCTCAATCTGACTTAGGAGATATTGCTCGTGAACCCGCGAAATGCCATTCGTATTTTGTGATTTTACCAGTATATATTTTGATATTTAATTGTTCTATTAAAATTGCTTTATAAATTTTAGGGAGTCCACAATTCTGTATGTGAAAAATGGTAATGGAGTGAGGAACATTATGTATATCCCAATCCAGTGGCGTGCGGTCCATGGAAGCAGGGGAAGCAATGCTTCCCTTGAGAATTTATTAAAAATAAAAACTAATGCTAATAAATTATTTTTATAAAGTTATGATTATCGTTTATTTAAATCTGTAATATTTAATCAACTTAAAGCTCAATATCAATTCCGTACAGCAAAAAGTATAATTATTTAGAGTACTATTTTAAATTAGGCTCATTAAACTTGCACGGAAAGGTAATGTCGATTCAAATGTGTTACATACACTACATATAAGCACTGATTTCGTTGCTTATAACTGCTCTTCTCCTACCCTTGAATATTAGCGAGCGTGGTGATGCAGACGATGCGGTTAAGATTGTTTGATCGTTATTTTTAGTGTGCTTCATGCTCAAATGTTTATTATAATTTGGTTATTTGTTCGATTTAGTGTTTGTTAAATTTAATGTTACTTAAGTAATGTAAATCT
This sequence comes from Agrypnus murinus, assembly GCA_929113105.1. NCBI lineage: Eukaryota > Metazoa > Arthropoda > Insecta > Coleoptera > Elateridae > Agrypnus > Agrypnus murinus. The sequence continues at coordinate 111,396,542 of OV816026.1, read as the reverse complement.
GCGAATGAGACTGTATTTTGAAACATTTTATTATTTAAAATTATATAAGTTGGAATTTTTAAAGGCAAATAATTCTATTTAGTTTGCTCTGTATGCAAATTTAAAATTGCATTATCGTCATAACTGCAAATTCAGCTGCTTCGGTGGAGGGTTCGAGTACTTTCGATACATCTGAATCGGGACAATTTTTTTTCAATATCTATTCAGCATTGTAATAATAAATGCTAAATAAATTAATGCAAATTTTCTTAATGCATTATTTTGTAATCATTTAAAAAACTTAGTTGCAAATAAAATTTGTTAGGGATACTTGTTAAGTTGTTTGACAGTCGGCAACACTGAAAACTCTAATTCTGCATGTTTTTTCAAATTTACAGCGTTACAGTTTTTTCAACAGTAATACCAACTTTAACAAAAAAAAAAGTTAGTTTCCAGTATTCAAATAAATCTCTATGCGAATGGCAAATAAAAAAATATTGTTTTGTAACCGAATATGTACCTACACTGTTAAAAAGATGTTAGTTTATTCCATAGCAAACTATGATTCAATTTTTTCTGGATCACAGGTTACATATTATATACACAATATTTTTTTTTAAAGAATAATATTTACGGTTTCTTTAAGAACATTTTACGAAAGTCATCATTGCTCTTTGAAGTTCCCTGCAGTGGTGCTTCAGGTTTTTTACTTTGTATAGAACGTGGTATCAGAGGTATTTGCAATCTGCTTCGAGCATGACGTGTAGGCTCTAAACTATCAAGTAGTCCTTTACTTGTAGCAGGATTCTTCGGAGGGGGTGCACTTATTGCAACTGTAATAGTATGTCCTAACACATTCAACTGATCTGTTGCTTTTAATGCTTGGTTTGTTGCTTGTTCATCATTGAATTCAACAAAGGCTAATCCTTTTGACCGACCACTTCGATGCATTACTAATCTAACAGCAATAGCTCCATGAGGTTTAAAAATCTCTTCTACATTTTCTTGTGAGAAGCTAATAGGAAGTCCGCGAACAAATAATTTATTTTTCTCGCTACTGGTAGAATATTTAAAGGCACTTCTTCGTTGTGTTTGATCTAACTGGCACTTTGAGATAAATAATGGTCTTCCATCAATAGGTTCTCTATCTCTCTTTAATGCTTCATCAATTTGATCTTTTTCAGAGAATTGTACATATGCATAACAACGAGACAGTCCCTGCCTATCTGTTGGTATACATATGGCAGTAGCAGTCGGAAAGAATTCCTGCAATTTTTGTTCATTAACATTTTCCTGCATATTACTCACAAACACAGCTTTTTCAGAATCTATATCTGAAACCGCTGTTCTTGTTTTAGGTATTGGAGGTTTAGGAGCTTCTGCAGTCTTTTGTCGCTTTGTTTTGTAATTTCCTTCGTTATCATAATGTGTTCGCTTCCTGTTTTGTGAATTTTCTTGTTGTGTTTGTTTCTGACTTAATAATTTCTGATTTGCTTCAATTAATTTCTTACATTTTTCTTCACATTCAACCATATCCTTTAATGTACCACACTCTCTCTCATACATAATCCAATCATCTGCTATGTACTGTGACCAATCTACACAAGCCGATAATGCACGTTGATATAAAGTCCTTAAATGTTGGGCATTGCCATATTGTTTCTCTACATTAGCATATTCTAACCATGCTGATGCAACACCTTTATATGCTGAGGAACGTAGTATACGAGACCAAATACGTCGAGCATTTGTCATATCTTTTTGACGAGCATATAATCGTGCTTGTAATCGTAATACTACACAATTTGGATCTCCTATTTCACCTAATTGCTCTGATGCTTGTGTGAATACTTTATAAAGATGTTCGATTGAATCTGATGTACGACGAATATACTCTAAATAAGCAAGCCATAAATTCAATCCTGGTGAAGGAGCAATAGCTGCTAGTCCTTGTTCAAAAGATGCTATCACATCTTGATTAGAGCACTGTTCTTGTTCCAAAATTCGTAAACGTAAAACCCACAATTCTTCAAACCAAGAGCAATTTCGCACTGCCCTTTTACTTACAGTAGAAGCAATATCTCCTCCTAAATTTAAAGTATACAAACAATATTTAACCCATAATGATGTATTTAAACTTAAATCAGTCACAGCACGTTCATATAGACAAAGAACAGTAGCTGGATCTGATGCTGCATTTATGTATTCTTCGTATACTAAAAACAATTTATCACCTTTGGTAGTCAATAATTTCTCTTCAAAAGGTTTATAAGTATCTAACAGTTTTAATGCCTTTTGATAACCCCATTCTACTGATTGAAAATCAAATCCATGACCTTCAGGAATTTGTGTTATCCAGCCTTGCCATTCAGCATAAGTGCCTTCCATATCTAAAAGTGGCACTGACAATTGCCGTCTAAAAGTATCGGTTAGTTTTTTAGCTTGCTGAATCCAACCATCAGATGTTGTATTCTCGACTTTTTGTAAAGCAAGCTGAATTTGTTCAATTTCTCGTAAACAATCCCATAATAAACTGCCTTGCTTAGTATGAAGTCCAGCAGCATTTAAACCTCTTTCTACTACTACAAGGGTTTGTTCCAATTTATAATTGCCAAGGACAAATTGTGCATATGACAGCCATAAATCAACACCTAGAAGAAAGAGAAAGATTAGATAATAATTTTCATTACATTTTTTTAATTTTATATTTTAGTCACATTCGGCAAAATACTAAAAAAAACCCAAGATGTTATGTAATATTAATAAATTTATCTTCATTAGCAATCTATCTAGTATTTTGATGGACTTAAATTCAAGAAATAGAGAAAAATATTATGTAGACTAAATCTACGTCAAACTGCTTTCAAAATTTGAAAGCATTTGATATATCCAGGCCAAATACCCATAGAAACATGTTTTTTCCATATTTTTCCTAGAAGTCTTTTGGAACTTACATATGCGTGACCCTGGATAAGAAAACGATTCTTAGTGTCCAAAAATCGATTTTTCAGTTTATGATTGATTTTGGTCAATGTGGACCTGTACTTTCACATAAAATCACCATAATTAGTGTTAATGCAATATCTAGGTTGTTATATACGATTCTAGGAAGAAAGCCCACAGGAAAAAACCTCACATGGAAAAATGCTCACATTGAAATAAGCCCACTGATAAAAAGTTCACGTAGAAATTTACAGTGTACTGTTCATAGTGTACTGTTCTGTATCTAACAGTTGTTTTGAAGGTATTTTATTTTTTCGCTTTTAATGAACAAAATAAAAATTCATAGCATTACGATACGCGTTAATTTTAAATTTTCCGCCATTTTCATGCCCATTCAATAGTGGGAATGTATGAGACATCCTACTTTTCTAAGCTTGCTTAGACATTTATGAACCTTGGATAATATGGAACTGATGCGAAACAATTTAATTAATATCAATTTGTAAAAACATTAGAAAGTTAGACTCTGTTATGCCGCTACTGATATTTTATATTCCCGTGCAACTCTCTACAATATCAAAGCTATTTTCGATAATCTCTATTCCCATTTGTGCGGCAAATTTGACAAAATAATTTGGTTTTATGCCGCCTCCCTGCAATGGAGCTAAAACGAACGATGCGACATCTCTAGGTAAGGAATCAAAAAATTTCAAAAATCTGCCATCTTAAGCAAGAATAATCCGTACCGGTAGAAGGTTGGAATGTTAAATGTATTTTATGTCCGATTGCATTATAAAGTACTGTTTATTGTATTGTTTTGCGGCAGTGAACTGGCTTATTATTGTACTCATAAAATAAAGTGGTAGTAGTAAAATAAAGTATGTAGTAGTAAAATAAAGTATGACAACTGTATATTACATGTCAAATTTTCTTCTGTCAAGAATATATGTCAAAGGACCAGGCACCACTTAAATGGAAATCTAAGGACCAGTTGATTTTGCTGATTTTTATACCATTGGATAGATAATGAAAAAACAAAAAATTAATATCATTGGCCCAACACGGAGAAATTCCTAGCAAAGCCGCAATTCGGGATTTGAGTAATATAATTCCCATTTAAAATGCATTGCTGTCAATCAATTCGTCTCAACAATAGAATCTGATACTAACCCTGTCAGTGGCTCTAAAACTTCTTAAAATTTTGAATGTAACAATATAGGGTTTTAGTAAGTTTTGTTTTCTCAAGTTGCACATACTTAAAAATTTCAAAATTTGATTGACATTGGTTTGACAATTTATTCTAACCTTCTTGGAATAAATATTCGAACATAAATAGGGCTTCTTGAAATAAATGCACATGAAAAATATCGAATAATAATTTTATTGGGGCTGGAACAAGAGGCAATTTTTAAATATTACACCAAAAAAACAAAAAGAAACTTCTAATTTTACTAAACCTGCAAACATATTTTCAGTAAGTACTGATTTAATGTAATATAGCTGTACATGCTTTTATTCCAAGGGATATTATCTACACCTCTTAAATGAAGAGTTATCAAGTTATCAACAGTTGGAAAAACTGCAATTTTCTTCAAAAAGGAAGCACACTTTACTTATTCAAATGATTTATATCCTTATGATAAACAAGATTTAGATTATCAAATGGGAAGAACTACGTTGTATCGTTTTATAAAATACCCAAATGTAAGCATACAGATTGTATTAGAACAACCACATATTAAAACATAAAAATAAAATGTTAAAAACTATTTAGGTACAGTATTTATTAAGTAATGAAACAATATTTTTTTACACATTTAGATGAAAGTGGGATACATTAAAATGGTAGCCAACATCGAATGTGGCTACATACCACAGATTTAGAAGCAAATCCTTCTAAAATTAAAAATGAGGGTAAAAGACTTACAGCATTGCATGCTGAAGATAAAGTTTCTGGATCAATAATAGGCATTTACTTATACAAACATGCAGTTTTTTGTCTTGTAAAAAGTTGATTTTAAACTAAGTATTTGTGTATGTTATCTATTTCATTTTAGCTTTTGTATTAACGATTATTATATCATCATTATGTAACCAATTAGTTACATAGCCGTTCTGTATCTTCACATCGTCTTCTATCCTCATGTGGTGTTCTTAATAAAGCTGCATCGTTATTTTTATAATCAGAAAAATACAGTCTGTGAACGTCTAAAATATATCCATCAGGTGCGACGACTAATACAGGTTTCAGCAAATGGTAGCCCTTGTGAAAGCAATAAGATGTGCAGAACTGGTCGGCGATATTTTGGGGAATATGCCATTTTCATCAAAATGTTCTTCGCAGAAGAACCCATTTCTGGGAATAAAGATCTAATTGTAAGAGTAAACTTCCAATCTTACTTCAAAGATCACTTTCGATGTAATTTTTGCCTATTGTATATAAAATATTTATTTCGTCTTTGAACTATGCAGTTGCATTTGAGATTGTCTTCATCACCTACATCAACATCAATGGTTTGCACTATAAGTGTGTGGCAATTTGCATGAATAATGAAATGTCATTATTTCTGTCCATATCTCTGGGTTGTAATCCATTGTTTAACCGATGTTTGGTTGCAAGTTGTTGATATTCTGGATAAATATCTAAATTACTGAAACGTTGAAATTCTTTTGGACGTCCTTCTCGTTCACAAACGTAACACTGCATCTTACAAAACTTGTATTAAATAGAATGAGTTAAAAATGGATATTGTCGATTTTCAACAACACTACTAGCATACAATTCAATAATTTTAACAATAATGCCATTAGCAGAAAATATTTAAATCATTGGTTTCTAAAATAGTTGTAATATTATTATTCGCAAATACCTTTTCGTATGCAATATTTTTATACCTTCAATTGATTTAACATTCTGCTTAATACAAAAGCTAAAAAGAAAATACACAAATTGTAGTTTAAAATCTACTTTTTACAATAGACAATTACAAAAAACTGCATGTATGTATAAGTAAATACCAGCCTGATTTCTATTTAGGCTTTATTTGATTTCTTTCATGAGTATTTACTTCAAGAAAGTCTATTTATCTTTGAATATTTATTCCAAAAAGGTTAGAATAAATTGTCAAACCAATGTCAACCAAATTTTGAAATTTTTAAGTATGTGCAACTTGAGAAAACAACTTACTAAAACCTTATATAATAATAATAATAATAATAATAAATGCCTTTATTTATACTCCCAAAAAAAACAAACTAAACATTTATATTCTTAAGTAAAATAACAATGAGGCGAAGTTAAGAGCATGTTTGAGGCAGGCTCTGCTCTGCCCCTTAACCTCAATAGTGTAAAAAAGAAATAAAAAAACTGAAGTAGACCTAAGTGCATGTTCTAATTGTGAAACAAAAAAAAATGATTTCAACCGTAATTAATTAAAAAAAAAGGAAAAATAGGTAAAAAAATAGAGTAAGTCCTGCGCAAGCACTGCAAATCACCCATTTTGTGATGACATAAGATCAGAAAATAATTTCATTTTTAACGTGGGAATTGTCATAATCTTGTAGTGGTTAGTCATTTGATTTAAGTAATTCAGTAATGTATACGAAAAGGATCTCTTAAACATGCTGGTTCTATGGGGTGGGACGGACAGCAGCCCTGTGAAGCGTAAATTCAAATGATGTATATCTGTAAGATATGTAATTTTATTATATAGATATTGAGGACTCTTTTTGATCAGAATTTTATAGTAAAATATAACTGCATGAAAGCGGCGTCTGTTAGACATGTTTAGCCGGTTTGCAGTTGTCAATTTGTCCGAGATCTGATACACTGTCCTGGGTATTCCATAGATTAGACGCAAGCAAGCATTCTGTAATCGCTGAATTCTACATGTATCATTTTTGTCTATACAAGGTCCATAAACAACGTCGGAATAATTTAATTGTGATAATATGTTTGTTCGTTTGTTCTGCACTAAATTGAACTTAGTTCAATGTTGTGACGTCATAAGGTCAAGCAAGTTTAATTTCGTGTAAAGAAAGTTACCTAAAACAAACGAACGGTTGCAGTGCAGCTTGGTGCAGTCTGGCCTTCAGTCTGACATTTGACAGTAACACCTGTTTACATGAAATTGTGTTGATACATGGACGTATACAGCGTTGATAGAAAAATTGGGTTTTTTATGTATTATATGTTACGTGGATAAATTGGAATTGGAAATTAGAACATGAACGTAGAGTATCAATGTGAGTTATGTGACTTTAAAGATGCAGACCAAGAAATCGTCGTTAATCACTTGGAAACGCATCATCGTAACAATAATCCGCAAAAACATCAAGAAACAGGTAAGTTTTGGTGTTCAAGAAGGAAAAGATATGCTGATTGTGTTTTTTAATTAATTAGATTTCATTACATTTTTAGAGAGTTTTTGGAACGACGCATATGCCATAAACATGTGTGATGATTATGAAAATCACGATCCATCTGCAGACAACAGAACTACCTGGACAGATGATATGACTAAACTATTAATAAGTCTATATGGTGTAAAAAAACGTTTGGCAGAAGAAGGAAAAATCAAAACGTTAAAAATTATGTGGAAACAGGTATCCGAAGAAATGCATTCATATGGATACAACTTGACAACAATACAAATTGAAAATAAGTGGAAAAGCTTAGAGAGGATGTACAAAAATACACAACAAAATAAAAAAACTACTGGAAGGGGAAGGAAAATATGTCCATATGAAAGGTAATTATTCTCTTTTAAACCTTATATTTTGATTTATGTATAAAGTTTGCAGGGAATTGGCAGAAATTCTTAACATTAGACATTCAATAAACCCAATATACACACTCGAAAGTAGCACTACAACAAATACAGCAGCTGCTGCTGCTATTGCTGAAGATTGTGAGACAATAGATTTAGAAAGTGATATAGAAGCTAATAGTGACAGAAGGTAATATATAACATAAAAAAATTAATAAATTGAAATTTATGTAATGTAATTTTAGTACACCTGTTCGTAAAAAACAAAAGGTTTCTAAAAGTGTGAGTCTCATGGAAGAACTTCGAAATTTGAGAGTTGTGATAGAAAAACAAAACCAGAAAAGGGAAAAATATCAAGAAGTATGCTATCAACAAAAACAAGAAATTATACAGCAATTGAAAATCAAAAATGTGTTATTAGAAAAACTTGTAGAAAAATAAGTTTATTTTGTTTATATAATATACATATAAGTTTATAATTATATTGTTTATTTTGTTTTTAGTACCTACAGGTTTATTTAGATTAATATATTATAATAAAGATACATGCAAATTTGTTTTATTTTAATTCTACCATTAAAGTTCTTGCAAGTTTGTCTCTGTGATAAATACCATCAGGTGTTCTTGCATCTACATCCGGAAGGGGTTCTGTTTGCGGCTGTTCAACCATTTTATCATAATTATCACAAGCAAATTCAATGCCATCTCCAATTGCCAAATTGTGTAAAACACAACAAGCCATGATAAATTGACAAGTTCTTGAAATATAGGCTGTTACTACCTGAAAATAAAATGTCAGATGCGGAAATATGATACAGATAATAGTAATGAATTATTACTTCTTCACAATAATTTTTTATTGATGAACGAAGCAGCTTTATTGCAGGTATTAAAAATATAGCTGTCTTTAACAATTCAGTCTCCATTTCATCCTCACTACTTGAAGAACTTTGGATTAAGTCATCAATAACTACGTCATCTGAAAAAAAGCCCAAGAAATATATAACGTATTTATTATCTACATATTATTTTTTTCATTACTTACCACCAAATACTACTAAATTAGCATTGTTCATAATTCAATAACTGTAGTCAGGTTTCTAGGTTAGACTTCTTTTACGAAATTGATTCACACACAGTTTTTTGAGGTTATCATTTGCTTCCTATCTGCTTGCACTTTTAACACTTGCATCAAACCAAGTGCAAATAGTTCAAATTAGTACAACAGCACTTTTAACTAACGAACAAAAAAAGTTAGCACTTATGACGTCATAACTTAACAAACGAACGGTTTAAGTGTAAAAAGTGCAGAAAGTTATTAACTAGTGCAAGAAACGAACAAACCTAATATCAGAGTGTTACATAGCATCTTCTTAATGTTGGAGTTTAAGAATTCCCGACTTTGATAAATAATACGAAGATTATAAAAACCTTTTTTAATCACATTGTTGATATGAGACTTAAATCGTAAATTTTTATCTACAATTTTTAACAACCTAAACTTTTAACTTCATCATGAATTCCCACTTTTACGCCATCTATTTCTAGATTAATGTCATTTATCAACTTATCATATACATATGAACTGCAAATTAAAATTGCTTTAGATTTATCTGGATTTAATTTTAGTAAATGATTGGCTGAGATATCTGACATTAACTGTAGATCCTGATTTATCCTTTCACTAGCCTGTTTGGCCTCTGACTACTGAAAAGAGTAATACAGCTGTGTATCATCAGCGTAAAAGTGAGAGTTGACGTGTAGAAGTTGTGTACAAAAATTGGAAGTGTAAATAGCAAATAACAATGGACTTAATATCGAGCCTTGAGGAACTCCAGTTTTAAAGATAAAAATTCCGACGTATTATTTTTATATATTACAGCTTGTTGGCGATCTTTTAAATAACTTTTAAAAAATGCAATGGCTTCTGCAGAAAGACCTATAAAATGCAAAATAGACAATAATAAATTGTGGTTGACTGTGTTGAATGCTTTAGAGAAATCTAACAGTACAAGAACAGTTGCTAATTTCTTATCGTAAGCCGTAATAATATCATCTGTGATTTTAGTCAAAGCGGTGGTGGAACTGTGTCCACGTTTAAACCCAGACTGTGTGTCGGGAAAATATTATTCCCGCTTCCGTGCTTTTAAGGAGAATACAGTGAAATGTAAAAATGTAGAGTTCTCGAGTTCTTTGACACTTATTCTATTCGGTGGCTTTATTTTAAAATTTCTGTGTGTACCATTACCGAGAAAAATGGAAAATAAAATCAAGAATTTAACATGGGGTCTTATGGAGACCATCTAACCTCTAGCAGTTTTTACTAAAAATTCTGATGAAGAAATGTAGAGAATCTAATAAAAAACTAAAAAGACATACTTTCATATTCGAAGAACAATGATGCCCAATATTTTTGAAATAGTGTTAGTCCTGTCGGCAGGGAAGCAAAAGATGTTTTTGGTTCTTTCATGTTAACAACTATTTTATTGCATAAACCTATTCAGAATAGTGGGTAGAGCAATATATGTAGTTGCGTACTAAATCGTAGTGACAGCAGAAAAGTTATTAACAATTTAAGACACCAGCAACCGTTTTCGAAGAGTTTTTATTCCGTAGCTCATCAGGATGATTTTCTACGAAGAAATGTTCACTATATGATTTGTTTATAATAAAAATAGCTACAAAATGGCACCAGTTCGATTGTTGAACTTACGTTAAGTATAGTTTAGATTATTTACAATAAGCACCCAAAACTTGTATGCCAGGTATGCAAAACTGTTATATCAAAACAGCAGTTTACTCTTTCCGGAGTGTTTTACATTACATTATTCGTGTAATTCCACAAATCGCTGTGAAAGTTCTACATTTGCATAATGATCCCTTTATCCCATTAGTAACCTAAATAACTATGACGTAACTAGAGGCACCCAATATTTTGGAACGTTCTCAACTTTACCTTCAACGGCGCGATCGCAACATCATTTTATTATTGCCACTGTCATTTTTCAGAAGTACGTTACATTGCTTTATGTGTTGGATGAATCTGTTATTAAATACACTCTGGAAAGTTATTTCGCTAATCGCAATAATCGCTATAATATCGTACATCAACAGTATAGGTACATCAACAGTATAGCTGCTCGTCTTTGAGAGGTGTAACAATTCATGTCAGATTTTCAGATGATCAAAAAATAGAAATATAATTATTTTTAGTGGCGTTATAAGCTGGTCCACAGATTAAAGATATACAGGGTGTATTATCTGTTTTGTTACATACGCGAATAGCATGTAAAAACACAATTTCTCAAATATTGGCTCCCCTAATTATTTTAGAGGAAAAGTCACTATAGCAAAGTTGTAGATACACTTATTGAATACTGTCCAAAAGACCCCACTTTACATTCTGTGTCAAATACTTTCTAAGATATAAGTGATTTTCTGGTATAGGAAATTAACATTGTAAATCAGAAATTCACTAATAGCAACTATCACATTAGATTTAGACATTAGGTGTAAATGAAGCACATTTTCATGGAGCAGAACCACTTATCAGAATGTTACAATTGATACCAGTGTGTAAGAAATAGATGAGAATTCTGCAAGGAATTTATTTTTATAAAATCTTAAAATGTTATACCACTATGGCACAATAAATCTTGATCCAAGAGAACGGCATGTAAAAAATCCGGCAGGTCGGCCTATGAAGGTATCCTTCTAATCGTTATGGATGTTGAATGGTACTTTATATCGTTTGATTTTTTAGGAAAGCTCTGCGGTTTCAAATGATCAGCCCACCGCCAGTAAAGATTGCAGAAACAATTAGTGAGTTTACATTGCCATTTATGAACAATTTTAAAGTAGGGTAAACTATTAGTGACTATTTATTTACACAGGAGGGTATGGAAGCAGATGAAATGCCATGTGATGATGAGAAGATAACGGAGACCAGCAGCCGATCACAACGTGGTAAGCAATTATTACTGATCCTAATCGATTATACAGTGATAAAGAACATGCCCTACTTACAGATGAAATAGCTAAATCTTCGATGGAGCCTGAAAGTCAAGTGTCTTTAACTGAAACTTCAACAGATCCTGCTATAACAACACAACAATCAACCACCAGTGAAGAAAACCAAGCCGATATTTTAAGTACAACAACAAGCCAAAGACGCATTACATCAGTAGATAAAGTAGAATTAAATATCAAATGACTTTTCAAGACATAGAAGAGATATTGCATATGATTGATAAGAATTAAAGCTTTTGACGGTTGGTTCTTATCAGATCAAAATGGCTTTCTCGTACACAAGACTACATCTTCGGAAAAATTCAACATTTCAAATATTTCTTTACCATGAAGACGACTACTTCATTCGCGCAAAAATAGAAGGGCGTTTTAGTAAAAAAAACGGTTCATCAATTATGGATATTATTCGACCCAACTAAGCTAGCATAAAGGCTAGGGACCGAGGCCCCCCCAGCCTAAATACAGTCTTGAAAGCTAAAAGAAGCAGACCATATCCTCAAGAGAGGACAAAAAGAAAGTCAACCAAAGAAGAAGAAGAAGCTTAGCGTTGATGGTATCACTGGATATTATTGTAAGTGTAAAGTGGGAAGTCACGTCGTAGGATGTTGTGCACAGGTTGCAGCAGTTAATTGCTACTTTTCGTACACAAGACACAATGTCGAAGCCATTAAAGATGGCAAAAGCATTTCCAATGGAATCATAGATGCAACGTTAGAATTGGCAGGCCAAATAGAGTCAGAGAGTGAGGATGAAGATTGATTTAGTAAAACAGTTACGATTTATTTTGTTACAGATGTGCATTGTGTTTCCACAGAAAAAACATAGTTTTATAATTTATTAATGTTAATTATTGTGATTACACTTTGTTTGTTTATTAATGTTAATTATTGTTATTAGGCTTTGTTTGTTAATACATTTTCTCAGCTTTTGCTCCGTCACCGTGAAGATGAATCTGACATTTTGTCGAATGACATTGCCAATGCTTTCACAGTTAGCATATGACATATGTATACAAATATGGGATTTGCACTGTTCCATCTGCAAGTCGGCTGCAGCCACACGTTGGGCCTACGTAATAATAAGAATCGCCCTCTCCCTCCCGCACAAGTTTCACAACATCTGGTGCCTGTATTCCAGGTTATGGGTTGTAGCAATTATTATTATTATATCTCGGGTCTTTCCTGAAATCACTCTGTCCCTGAGCGTTAACGTCTGCTTGGGAAACTTCGCCCTGTAGCAATTGGTAGCTTGCCAATAAATTGCTACAACTAAATGTCCAGAACACAGTAACTCTGTGCTGTGTAAATAGTGCCGTTACTGTGTCCTTTCTGCAAGCCTAAATGCCACTCATTTATTCTTGAATATATAATTTAATGCTTTATGTCTTATACTAAGACGACTCGCGATAATATACATTCATCCCACCAAAATAAGAAAATAAACTTTGATAGTGTGCTATGCGATGTAATTTAAATTTGCAGTCACTGTACTGATATTAGAAATGAGTTAAATGTTAACTTTGTACATACATATATATAATATTTAGAATGCAAATTCATATAGAAAAATTTTATCGACTCTGCTGGGACTCGAACCCAGGACCCTCCACTGTCTAGGTGGTATCTCTACCAACTGAGCTACAGAGAACGACTATCAGCATAGCGAGAAATATATATATATATATATATATATATATATATATATATATATATATATATATATATATATTAGCACTATTATGTGCTAATATGTGTATTAGCACTAGTGGCCTTGAAGGCCCACGGCTTGGTTAATAACTTTTCTCCATTCGTTCCGATTTTCTATTTTCCTATGCCAATTTCTGATCCCTAGAGTTTCAACGTCTTCTTCTATCGATTCTATCCATCTCTTCCTTGGCCTGCCTCTACTTCTTTCTCCTTGTACTTCTCTCTTCATTACCTCTTTTGGCGCTCTTCCCTCTTCCATTCTTGTTACGTGCCCAATCCATTTCAGCCTCTGTATTTTTATGCTTGTGACTAAATCCGGTTCTTGGTATAGCTGCATTAATTCTTCATTGCTTCTTCTCACCCATTCTCCATTAACTTCTTTTCCTCCATAAATTCGCCTTAATATTTTCCTCTGCCAGGTGTTTAATACCTTTTCGTAACTTTTAGTTAAAGTTAATGTTTCACATGCGTACATCACTATTGGTTTAATTACTGTGTTATAGATTTTAATTTTTGCTTTTCGCGACACTACTTTTGATTTCATAACTTCTATTAAAGCTCCACTACATTTGTTTCCTGCTGCTATTCTTGTTGCTATTTCTTTTGCTATTGATCTCCATCCCAAGTCAGTAATGCTCACAAATACCTAAATTCTCGTACCTTTTCGTATTTCTGTTGTCCTATTGTTAATGCGTTTTCTATTCTCTTTCTTGCCTCTCCCATTAGCATGTATTTGGTCTTTTCATCGTTAATCTGTAGTCCTACTTGCTCTGCTGCGTTTTTTAAATAAGTTGTTATTTCTACTAATTCCCTCCTAGTTCTCGATATCAGTGCTACATCGTCTGCAAAAGCCACGCACTGGTGCATTTTATTTATAATTGTCCCTGTGATGTTAATATTAGACTTTTTCACTACACTATCTCTTCGTTATCCATTTTCCGTTTACTTGACTTTTATAGTTTAAATTTACTCGCGTGCGGAGTGTAGACCCCCCTTTAGTGTGTTTACAGTTCTGTTTTATGATGGTGTGACGTGTTATGACGTCCTACTAACAAGGTCGTGACGTCGTCGGTCGTGGCCTTGCAAGATAGATTGCGTATTTCGACTATTTAATCTCCAGTTTAATGTCTTGAAACCTTTGTTTACTGTACTTTTCACTCGAAACTGAATGCTTCTGTCCACGCACTAAACTTCACTTCACTATTTATCACCTTCAAACTTCACTCCACTTTTATTTTTCATACTTTAACGTCGTTTTTTAAATGGGTCGCGGCCGCAGCTGACGGTTACTCGACGCCATTTTACAAAATTCCTTTTCTTCTTATTATTTGCTTTGTTTGTTTATCTTTCTCTTTATAGTTTATCCTGTTCTGCCGTGTATCCTCTTGTATCATTAGTATCCTTGCTTTCTTTCTTCCTTGTATAGCTTTTTCACATTCTGAGTCGAACCATGGCTTACTTTTACTTCTTTTTTGTCCTTTTGGTATTTCATTGCTTGACTCTTCTATTATTCGTGTTATATTCATCCACATCTTTTCTACATCTTCTTCTTCATCTTCTTGTATTCTTTCTTCTACTGCTTGCTTGTATGCTTGTTTATTTATTTCTTCTGTCAAAGAGATTTTATGATTCTTCTGTTTTGTAAATTAATGATGCTAGGAATTTCTTGCTGGCATTCTATCCTTACCATGAAGTGATCTGAACCACTGTCTGCTCCTCTGCAGCTTCGTATGTCTGTTATTTTGTTGGAATCTTTCATTTCTATAATGACGTGGTCTATTTGATTTCTTGTTTTGCCATTTGGTGTTCTCCAAGTTTCTTTATGTATGTCTCTTAATTGGAAGCAAGTGCTTTTAATCACCATGTTTCTTCCGGCTGCAAAATCTACAAGTTTTCTTCCATTTTCATTGCTTATCACATGCTTGCTAAAACTTCCAACTGTTGGCTTATATTGCTCTTCTCTTCCTACTTTTGCATTGAAGTCTCCTAATATCACTTTTATGTCATACTTTGGTATTTTTTCATATTCTTCTTCTAACACTTCGTACACTTCATTCTTCAAGTCTTCATCTTTCTATTCTGTATGTGCATGCACATTGATCAGGCTTATTTTCTGGTATTTTCCTCTAATTCTAAGGTAACTTATTCTATCATTAATTGGTTTAAACTGTATTATTGCTTGTTTTAATTCATTTCTTACCAAAAATCCTGTACCTAATCTTCTCTTTTCTCCTCCACTATTAAATAATATATAGTCCTTAAAATCATATATATCCTTTCCTTTTTGATTGGTTTCTTGTACCACCATAATATCTATTTTGTATCTTGTTGCCTCTTTTATTAAGATTTTTATTGCTCCTCATTCATTTGTTCCTCTTAAATTCCATGTTGCTAGCACCACCTTTTCTTTTTTCATTTTATTTTGCTTTTTTGTTATTGTATTTCTCATTGTCCTCTTCATTGCCTTGTTCATTATCATACTACATCCATCTTCATGTGCTTTTAGTTTTTTGGAGGGTGTTGTTCGTCTTGCAATTTCAATTTTCTTTCATGTCTGTTCCATCTTAGCAGCTGATTGTCTATCCATATTTTTTGATAGCCCACTTTAGTCTTTTTACCCTTTTCTTTTGCTTCTTTGGCTTTTTTTAGTAATTCTGCTTGGATTTCTCTTTCTTTCCAAGTCAAGTGGTTCTCAATATATATGTTTTTATCTCCCTATCTTTTTTTATTGTTCATAATTTTTTGTTTGTCTTCGAACGATTCCATTTTGAGTACTATTACTTTTCTTTCTTCTATTTTTCCCACTTGGTATAGTTCTTTCCAGTTTACTTGAACACCCAAATCTTGCACAAAGAGTTGATTAATTGAGCGTTCGGCTTCATTATCACTCCTATGTATTCCTTTGATAACAATATTGTTTTTTCTTTTCTTTCTCTCTTCGTATTCAAATTTGTTCTCCAGCACCTCGATTCTTGACAGAAGCGTTTCTTTTTCTTTTTTCCATTGTTCTCGATCTTTCTCCAGTTCATCTCGTAGCTTTTTAACTTCCTCATTATTCTTCTCCATTTCATCATTGTTCTTCCTTATTTCGTTTGAGAGATCCAATTTCACCTGTTCGATAGTTTGTAAGCAAGGTGTTTTGTAATTGAAGTATTAGGTCCTCCATGTCTGTATCTATTATAATACCTGCAGTTTCATTAACTTGTTCGTCGGTTTTATTCCCTTGTTCACCCTGATCACTTGGTGTTTGTTGAAACGCGTTATCTTTGTTTTGTTGTTGTTCCTTCTTGGTTGGTGTACGTTGGGTTACCTTACTTCTTTTGAACGCTCCCTCTACTATTTCCTCTTCCTTTAGTATCTCGGTTCTTTTCCTTTTGCAATATTCCTCAAAAGAGGATACACTAAACGCCCTGTCTCTATTCATGAAAAAGATACTACATTTAATTAAACGCAGCTTTTGTTACCCGCGCGTTATTACTGAACGCACTCGCGTCGCGACCTTGTTTATTTACATAATTTCTCAGGCTCGGATATCGCTGATCACTTTTCACTATCCACTTCTGTTCCACTTTTGTACACAATTAACTCTTTTTCCACATTTACTTTCACTTATTCACTTAAATGTGTAGAGAGGTCGCATTACTGATTACTCGCTGACACTCCTAACCTTGAACTCCATACATATATGTGTGTAATTAAAAAATAGAAATTAATCAGCCAACAAATTAAACTATTATTTAATAGAACAAGCTACAAATAACCACCTGATTGTTTTCTTCTGCTCTTAAGATACTTATAGATTTTATTAAACGAAAAAGACTTTCTTATACCTAACTTTAAGACTTTCTTATACACTAAGGTTAGTTTTAGTTTAATGTGAATGTGACATTTATCACTCAGCGGAAACGTATGAAGTTTCCACATTACTTTTAATTTCATGACATAATTCAAGATTAAAGCTAGTTCATTAGTTGTATTTCCGTCAATTGTATAATTTTTTTGTACTGTACCTTTAAAAATAGAATAACATAGGTAGTCAAAAAAGTAATTTATTGACCACAATACACATGTATTTTGTACAGTAAAAACACAGTTTAGGTATATGTTTGTATAAATTGTTCTCAATATTTCTTCAGAACCGTTGCCTCTCAGTGAGGTTCTAAATTCTTTGTGCTGATTCAGTTGCATTTGCTAGTATGGTTGAACAGAATTCGAATTCTTGTGTCAGGTTATTTCGAGCAATTGTTGTTAGAACATTAGCATTTGCAAGGAGGTGTGTTACTGCAGTCTGTTATTATGATTGTGGGTATTCCACAAATGGATGTTTTAATTTAAAAGTGATACAATATTTGCATAGGTAGCTTCATTGCCTCTCGAAGCTTATTCAATGGAAGCAATCATATAAATTTTTTGAGCAGATCGTCCTGTGTATTTTAGTCCCAGATTTTTGCATTTTTGTGATCGTCTAAAGTAAAAGCTGTTGCACTCTCTTTACAATTTTCCGCAATGTTTTGTTATTGCTTGGATTTCTTATTTCTAGCTCTTCTTGCGTCCATAAGTCCCAATTTCTTTATTTACAGAAGTTTATAAATTGCCGCTACTATAGGATGCCTTGTTGATAAGTGTATTTTTGTAACAAATTGAGTGACTCATCATTTATTTTTCTCCTTCATAGGCGTCTTCTCATCAATTAATAGACATTTTTTTCTGTATTATTGTTAAATTACATCTTATTGTACTTACGTTAATGCACTAACAGCTTAACTGTTAAAGCTTGACAATTGAATTATGCTCTTAGAAAGAGACCAAACTGAGGTAATATGAACACTTGTTTTTTACTATTGCTGTGATAGCTTTGTAACTAAGCAAATTAATTCTCATTAGATCTAATTAACTCTCTAATTGGCTGAGTTTAACATCACGCGACATATGAATTATCAGATAGATGCCAGATGGTGTTAAAAACATCGAATTTATTTTCTAAATAAGAAAGCCACTTTATTGACAATATAATTGTATAATATGTCATTTTTGACATTTTTTATGTCAGATTGACAAATGTAAAAGTGATATTAGCAATCAACTTGTCAATGGATGGGTATTTTTTATGTAAAAGAATGATCTAAGTGCCATTAACTCCATCTAGTATCCGAATAATTATAGTCTTTGAAATTGATATATTTTTCACCTTTTAGGATAAAAAAATAAGAAATAACTAAAAATTAATGAAAATGCTGTAAGAAACTTAATACTTACTTACTTAATCACTCCTCTCCTACCTTAGTTCAGGTGTAGAGGTTTCTTCTCCTATTTCATTGTGATTTTCCTCCATTCCTTTCTGTTTCTGGCCAGTTCTTCAGCTTGGATCCATGACAGGGTTTTCTTTTGTATTATTTTGGCTATCTGATCATTCCACGTATATCGAGGTCGTCCCTTTGATTTCTTTCCATTTACCTTCATTTGCCAGATTATCTTTGTTGGCTTTTCTGGGTTCATTCTTATGAGGTGTCCCCACCATTGTAGTTGGCGTTGCTCTATTATTTTATTGATGTCTGTTGTTTCCATCCAGCCTTTCTCTGATCACACTGTTTCTGATTCGGTCCATTATTCTCACCCCCACTACCTTCCGCAGATATCTCATTTCCATTGCTTGTAGTCTGCTTTTGTGTCTTTCGTTTAAAACCCACGTTTCACTTCCGTAAATTAATATCGGCACAAACACTGTTTTAGATACTTTTATTTTAGTTTTACGTGAAATTTCTCGTTTACATAGAAAACTTTTATTTAGGGCATAAAATAGTTTATTTGCACTTGTTATACGGTTGTTTATTTCTCCATCTATTTTCCCATTTTCTTCTATTGTGTGGCCTAGATATTTAAAGCTTCTTAATTGTTCTATCTCTTTGTTATTTATAGTTATTTTTATTGATTGTGGTTCTCTGGCTATTACCATGATTTTTGATTTATTGATATTAATTTCTAGTTTTTTTTCTTGTAATGCAGTGTTCCATATATGCATATTATATTGTAAGTTTTCCTCATTGTTCGATATGATATAACGATATATAATATATATTACGATATGTTCGTAATGGTTTGGTAATCTTATTGGATTTAGTCTGTAGGATCCCCATGTTTGTTGTCTAGTTTCTTCTTTACATTTAGTATTTAGTTCGTCCATTAGTATTATAAATAAGTATGGGCTTAGTGCTCCTCCTTGTCTGATGCCTGCTGTAGTTGTAAACTCCTCCGATTCATTATCTTGTGTTCTTATTATATTTCGTGTGGTCTTGTATATACTTTCTATGCTTGCTATTAGTTCTTCATTTACATTTTTGTTTCTGAGCACTTGCCATATATCTGTACGTTTCACTCTATCAAATGCTTTGATTATATCCATGAATGCTATACTGACTAATTTGTCATATTTTATCATCTTCTCTATTAACTGGTTTGATTGTGAATAAAGCATCTTGCGTACCTCTTGTAGATCTAAATCCATATTGTTGATCATTGAGCTTGTCTTCTATATTGGTTCTTAATCGATTTTCTAGTATAGCTTCATATATTTTCGCTGGTACACTTATCAGTGAGATTCCTCTGTAATTTTTGCAGTTTTTAGAGTCTCCTTTTTTGTATATTGGGAGGATAATGGCAACTTCCCAATCCTTTGGTATTATTTGCAGCTTCCATACCTTATTTATAAGTTGTAGTAGTACATCAAATCCTTTTTCTCCCATGTATTTTAAATATTCTGGGACAATTTTGTCATAACCTGGCGCTTTTACGGTTTTCAGTTTCTTTATTACTTTTTCTAATTCACTTCTTGTTATATCATTATTTTTTGGTTTTTGGTTCTACTTCCCTATTATTTTGTTATGTTATTTCCCTTGATATGTTATCTTGCTTATTTCCCTCATCAGTCAGTAGTTCCATATAGTATTGTCTCCATCTGTTCATTATTTCTTTTTCTTTTGTTAATGTTTCCCCTAATTTATCATTTATTTGAGGTAGTGACCAATTCATCTTTTGGCGCATGTTTTTCAGAACCCTGTAGAGTTTTTGATTGTTGTTATTGTTTTCTTCCATTTTATTACCATTAAAATTTTCCCATTCGTCTCTTTTAGCTTTTAGAACTAATTCCTTTACTTTTTTCCTTGCCTGTTTATAAATCTCATAATCTTCTGTATTCTTTGTATTTAAGTATTTTTGCCATTTTTCTTTCTTTTTTTTTTGTCCTTATTTCTTCATTCCACCAAGGTGTCTGTTTTTTCTTACTTGTTTTGTACTTTCCGCATGTATTTGTAGCAGCGGTGACTAAAGTTTGTTTGAGAATTTTCCATATGTGTTCTAAACTTCCATTTCTTATTTCCTCATTATTATTTTCTAGTATTTCTGTAACATTCCGTTGGAATTTCTCCTGGTTTCCCTTTTCTCTTAGTTTATACACTTTTAGAATCTCTCGTTGTTTTTCCTTGTGGATCATCTCCCTTTTATCAGTTTTTAGCTTTAAGTAGTTATCTGTTCCTGCTTCAGCTCCTCTTTTTACAATCGTCTCTGTAATTTCATTCTTGTGTTTGTCTTCTATTATTACGTAGTCAATGATTGATTTCTCTTTCCTATTTGGTTCTTCTCGTGTAAATTTATGTATAACTTTATGTTTGAACCAGGTATTTGATATTGTTAAGTTATTGTCTGTGCAAAATTCTAGTAGCCTGATTCCGTTTCTATTTCTTTGTGTCTCTCCTTGTTGTCCTATTACTTTTTCCCAGTTTTTTGTGTCTTTTCCTACTCTTCCATTAAAATCTCCTAACAGTATTTTTGTTCCTTTGCTATTATCCAGTGTCTCTTGCCGTTGTTCGTAGAACTCTTCCATTACTTCTACTTTCTCACCTTCATTTGGTCCGTATACATTAATGAAGCTTAGGATTTCTTCCTTCTTTATTTCGATTTCTAGTAGTATTATATGTTCTGAAATTAATTTCCAATTTTTAATTTTTTCTGTCCAATTCTTGTTTATTATATATGCTACTCCTGCTTTTGCATTTCGATGCCTGTGTATATTAGTATATGTCCATCCTCTAATTTTTTAAACCCATTTCCTTTTATTTTTGTTTCCGTTAATGCTAAAATCATCAGGTTATAATTGTTAAATACTTCTATAATTTCCTTTTCTTTATTTTTATATCCTTTCGTGTTCCATGTTCCTATATTCGTTTCCCTTTCCATTGCTTTGCTCGTCTTCATGTGTCCATCCTTTGAGTATGTTTTTAGTTTTTTGGCCCTTTATCATCTGCTCTTCTCAGGGAGCCCCCTTTTTCATCTGACCATTCATACTTTATTTTGTCGATTTCTAATTTTCTGTATCCTACTTTGGTTAGTTTACCCATTCCCCTTTCTTCCCTGGCTACTTTTCTAATATCCGCTTGTATTTTTTGTTCCTCTAGGGTTAAGTCTGAATCTATGTATACATCTTTAACTCTTATGTCACGTTTCTGTTTTAGTATTTTTAATTTTTGTTCGAAATTCTTCATTTTTACAATAGTTACCTTTGCTTCTGGTTTTCCCACTTTGTATACCTCTTCAATATCCGTGCTTTTGTCTATTTCTTGTAGAAGTTTTTTAACATCTTTTAATCTTAATTCATTGAATTCTGCCCCTTTAATAATAATATTGTTTCTCTTGCTATTTCTTTCTTGGGTTTCAAGCTTCTTCTTTAGTATGTCTATTTCTTTGCGCAATTTTGTTTTTTTAGTTTCCCATTCTGCTGCTTTTTTCAGTAGTTCTTCTTTTATGCTCTTTATATCTTCTCCATATTGTATCAGGTTCTTGTTGACGTTGTTTATTTCCGTCTTTGTACTGGTAGTATCTTCTTTAATTCCGTTCACCTGTGATGATATATCATTTATCAGTTTTTCTAAATTCTCCATTCTTATTTCGGTGTTTTCCTCTTCTTTCTGGTTCTCTCTGTTCTTGTTTGTTTTTTGTGGTGAACTTTGTATTTTTTTACTTTTCTTAAAAGCTTCAGTTTCCTTCTCTGGATTTTTATTCTCCGCCTCTTGTCTTTTCCTTTTGTTCACAAGTTCTTCAATACTTCCACATCTGTTTTTCTGGTTTTTCGTTTGGGACATTGGTCCTTTTATTTTTAGTAGAGTTTACGTTTCGGTCGTTCAAGATTAATTTCCCGTTTACACACTTTTTTACTGACGTTACGTCCCTGTTAGTCTTACCGCTCTTCCGTTTAAAACTCCGATCTTCTTTTACAATATTCCTTTTGTTTATATTCGCTTTAAGCCCTTCCTCCACGTTTCTGTTTTTTTTTAAATTATTTAATTTTATTTAATTTTAATATGTAATAAATTTTAATTAATGTTGCTGATTATTATTACATTTGAAATACCTAACTCGCATCTCTCAACCACCGTGATTAGAAATCGTTTTTATCCCGATACTTTGCTGTATGATCCGCCACTGTCTATTTTTAAAACTCGCGCTCTTTTCCGTGACTTTACTCGCTATCTTCGCTGCTCACCGTTGTAATTTCCGCTCGTATTTATCCCTCCGCACATTAAACAATGTCTTCAAAATTCCCCTTTGTTTAATATTAATATAGAAACTTAATATTAGTGCTAAATATCATAATTTGCATATATTCCGAGCCTGAGAACGGGGCCGAGAAATTTTAATGCAAATACTATTGAAACGATAGCAACAGGGGCCGAAGTTTCAATGAAAGCCGATAGTATCCTTTCAGCAACTTTTTATATTTTTCTTGAATCTACTTAACAGATTGTAATCTTTAGACTATACAAAAGTTAAAGAATAGAATATTCCCATCTATAATTGCATGCGAGATTACAAACATTCTAAATGTTTCCATTTATATTTTGGGATTGACATTTTGAGGTTAGCATGTCAACTCAAACTCCGACAGCTGAAACCAAACATTATTACCAACAAAACAGACTGATTTCAGTGTGCCACGATTCTTAACCTATTTATATTTATATTTACACTTTTAAAAGTTAAACAAATGCACTCCAATCGACTTAAATTATTTTGATATATTCAAATAATTAATAAATGCATTATAGGCATTCATAATAAAATGATTTTCTTCAATTTTAAGAATATTAATTTATTTTTTCATCGATTGGTATTTGTTGTTAGAGACTATGTAAAAGCATGGGAGATATTCCCTTGCCCTTCAACCTTTACTCCGCAAAAACCCGCTGTATCCTCCTTAAAGTTTCTTTTTGTTCTCATGTAAAAACAGAATTTGGATAGTGCTGTGTGATTATCCAAATCAATAATCAAAAATTGATTAACTTGATTAATCAATTGGATTAATTGATTAATCAATCAATCAATTATTTAAAAACATAATGGAAAGTACAAATAATCACTTGTTTTGATAATTCGTGTCTTCTATATTATGGTATAAAGCCTTTTCTGAATTATCATAAATAGTACTGTCTTCTGTAATTTTGCTAAAGTATATTTTTATATAAATTATATTTCTAAAAATCCACTTCAATTTGTGTGCAGTGTATGTTCTGTTTGGTCCCAGTCTGGTGCTCTGAATTCGATATACGACATCACCAATTTTGTGTCATAGAGAAACAATTTGTGCAATTCGTAGTCGTTAAAAAAGCAATCGATTTATCGGACCTACGATTATTTTCTTAAAATAATGAATGCTAAGTGTCTTTTTCTTATCCAAGTTCACGTATGTAATTTTTCAAACAAAGTTATATGCAGTGCAAAAAGCAGGTCTAACAAATCTAACAAACAAATCTAACAAACAAATCTAAAAGAAACAAAAGCTTTATTTCCATAAATTTAATAATGGGTATAAAAAGAATTACCCGTATCGTTATTACTGGTCCTCTCATCAGTAACTAAGAGACCAATTTGTCAGCTCAGCTAAGAACTGTCCCAGAAAAAACCGACCATTAACAAAATTCTCACAAACAGTTAAAACACAACATTTTTTGAAAAATGACCTATTTATTAATGAAAACTATGAACTAACTAATAACTGGTATAAATAAACTTATTTTCTAAAAGATTTTATAACTTTAGATGTTAAGTTCAAAGAATCACACCAAAATAGCACAGATTTATTGAGGTTTTCGATCAGGGGCAATAGGCGTTTTCCTCGAACATTCTTCAATATAATCATATTGAATATCACTTGTATATCACTATTAATATTTCCTCTGTAGTGACAAAACTTTTCGATTTTGATAGAAACATTCTTTTCACTTTCCTTTGGCTCTTTGATCAAATGATTTCTTCCCAATCCAGATTTCCAATTAACATTAAGAACTACTGTTAATGCACTAATAACATTTTGAATACTAGTCTTTGGAATATTAAGAAGTTTTGACAACTGTCTATGAGACATTTTGGAATTTTTGGTGTGTGTGGAAATAATTTGTTGGAAATAATGCCAAATTCTGCTGCCTCACTTTTACCTACTTAACAGTAACAAGTTTAAAGTACAAATTATTATTAAACTTTCACATTTGCATCGTTTTGTTTTGCAGCTACCTATTAGTGGTCGGTTTATTCTAAAGACATTTTTGAAAATTCACCCAGGGAGATTGGGTCGTTAAAAAAGCATTCATATAGTAGATTAGGTTATATGTTGAAAAATCAGTTTAGGTAAGCAACCCAAATAATTCAAGTTGATGAGTAGCATTACATAGTTGAGTTGTGTTTGAGGATAGGTGGTTTTTATTTATAGGAGAAATTTTTTTTATAATTTTTTTATGTGTGGTTTAAAACCATCCAAATATCCTTAATAAATTAAAACACTAAATGTTAATAAAGACTGCACGGTTAGGTGATTCTTATTGCGTTATTTGCATTTCGCTTTATTTTATAAACTGAATGTATTGTAACCTTTTCTTTGTTTGTTTATGGAATATTGTAAACATTCACTCGATTTACAGTGAGATAGTATATCCTAATTATAAGCAACGCCTCCCAAGGAGCCAAGCTGTCTGTCATGCGTCTAGCAGGTTCCGAAGTGAGTCAAGAGTTGTATCTTTTTTTTTGTATTCAACTGTACATACAACTCAAACTGTGATTTTTAAACCAGTCACTATCAAAACTACTTTTCAAAAACAACTTTTTTCTCAGTTATTATCAAAGATAGGTAATGTAAGCTTTTTTGTTCCATTTTACGTGTACCTGTTTAAATGATGATCTAAGATGAAACACCTTATATAGAGTTCATGTTTCTAAGTAGCCAGTGAAGAGAAATATTATTGATTATTATTAATTTTTCATGAAGTCTAACCTTTAAGGAACTCTAGAGTATACTTACTTAAATAATCTTCTACAGCTTTATCATACAGTTGTAAAATGTTATCTTTTTGTGAATCAGTAGTGGCCAATTCGGTTTCCTTTCCTATCCACTTTAACCAAATAGCAGGAGTTAGAGGAAAGTATTCAGCAAATCGTTTATAAGCTGCTCTTAAAGATTTCAAATCAGCTAATTGTTCATATATTTCCAATAATCTTAAATGGACATCATACAAGTATTTATTTTCAGAAATCTGCCTTTCCAAACTTTCCGCTTCAGCTTCTAATTGCTAAAAAAAAACATTATTTGATTAAGAATAAAAAAATATATTTTCAAAATTATAGAAGGTAAACACTAAAGATATCTAAATCCTTTATCGTTTTCTTCAGACCTTTGCACTGAACTCAACAAGTGAAACATTATTTTCATTCCATTTTCCTTATAGTGGAGTGACGCTAAGCAAAAAAAGAGCGTTATCTCGGAACCGGTCCAAACTACTTCGATTTGAATAATTTTTTTTAAAGTCTTGTAAATATAAAATACTAAAACCTTTACAAATTAGGAATTGACGCTCAGGACGGGAAATGTGGTAAAACTCGAATACCCTAAAAATTTTCTAAGTGATCCCGCATCGGTTGCTCGACCAGCTCAGAACAGGATAATTTTTGGTGTGTTATCACATCTATGTATTGGTAGTTCGAAGCCACTATTAGTTTATTTTTATTCCTTTTGGTTTAAATACAGCCGCCATATTTGTTTCGTGGTTCATGACGTTTCTTGCAGTTTTCTATGTAAACAAAAATCTTGATATCTCCAGAACAGTTGGTCGTAGAAAGCCACGCTAAAAAACATTGCATTGTTCACATTTCGAACTACATTTGTTGTTCTAAACATAAATTTCGTAAGATGCTTCCTTATGGGCGCAAATTAAGTTCGAAGTTAATGCTTTTTTTTTGCAAAATTTTGGCTCTTTGGAATGTCATATTTCCAGACAATGGTGAAGTATCAGTGCTCATTCTTTTTAAAAAAGTACACAGTTAAGGATAGTTTATGTTTAAAGTATTTCAAATCTGAAACTTCATTATTTTGGTATTTATGGGCTTTTGAAATTCTCGTTTTCTTCATTTTTGAGCAACTTTGGACCTGAACATCTCTTATGGTCATGGATGGATTTTCTTTATATTATGTGCATATGAAGCAGTATATTTAGGCAAACTGTGGTAAAAATTTTAACTTTGTTATTATCGTGAGGACAGAGTTATGCTCAGTTGAAAACTGTAAATGAATACCATTTCCATTAGTATTACTGAGTAAATATACTTTATTCTGGTGCTAATATTGGTTTGGGAAAGTAAAATTATTATTATTACTATTATTATATATAGTTATATGCTATTGATAAAAGTCCTTGCAGTGATAACTAAAGTTATTAATATAACAAGTGTGCTTTTTCTTTGTATTTTCTTCCGTGGCCGATTTCCCTCTCAATCCGTGTAAATTGAATGACAGCTGACATGAGCATAACTCTGTTCTCAAGCTAATATCAAAGTTACCATTTTCACCATAGTTTACCATCATATACTACTTCATATCCAAATAATATAAAAAAAATCCATTTATGTCCATCGAAGATATTGAGGTCCAAAGTTGCTCAAAAATGAAGAAAACGAGAATTTCAAAAGCCCATAAATACCAAAATAGTGAAGTATCAGATTTGAAATATTTTAACATAAACTAGCCTTAACTGTGTACTTTTTTTAAAAAGAATGAGCGCTAATACTTCGCCATTGTCTGGAAATATGACACTCTAAAAAGCCGAAATTTTGCAAAAAAGCCTTAAACTTCGGACTTAATTTGCGCCCATAAGGAAGCATCTTATAAAATTTATGTTTAAAACAACAAATGTAGTTCGAAATGTGAATAATGCAATGGTTTTTCCCGCGACTTTCTACGACCAACTGTTCTCGAGATATCAAGATTTTCGTTTACATAGAAAACTGCAAGAAACGTCGTGCACCACGAAACAAATATGGCTGCCGTATTTAGACCAAAAGGAATAAAAATAAATTAATAGTGGCTTTGAACTACCAATACATAGATGTGATAACACACCAAAAACTAGCCTGTTCTGAGATGGTCGAACAACCGGTGCGAGACCACTTGGAAAATTTTTAGGTTATTCGAGCTTCACCCACATTTCCCGTTCTGAGCGTCAATTTCTGATTTGTAAAGGTTTTAGTATTTTATATTTACAAGACTTTAAAAAAGATTATTCAAATCGAAGTAGTTTGGACCGATTCTGAGATAAAAACGTAAGGTTACTCCACTATTAGCTAGGGAGAAGTTGCCCAATTTACAGTGATTTTAAAAAGTACATTATTTAAGTTACAGAGGTCACTCACCACTTGAACCCCTTCATGGAAAGGAGGTAGAATTGTTAGATTTACAATTAATTTCTGCAATTATACTAGGTGACAACGGAACCATGACCAAGTCTATATCATCTTTTAGATATACTGACAGAAAGAGCCAAAACTGCCGACTTCCAGTTTCGCCAGAAATACTAGTAACTAGGATATTTTTTCTAACAGCCTGTATACATATTTTATACATTTTTTGGAATCTATGATTGAAATAATTACGTTCCATCAAATTGCCAAAATTTCATGTTCAACATCTTTTATAACTTAATAAATAAATACTTTACTTCTAATATTTAGTTTTAGATTTGTAATTAGATTTTCTATCTAACAGAAGTTGATCTAGCATAATTATAAGTAAGTTCTATTTAAAAAATGACTTTTTTGTAAAAAAATCTGCTTAACATGCTTTTTTCTACGACCTTTTTATAAACTATAAAAAGACATTTTTCGTCAACGAATACTCCAGCGAAAATTTGATTTCCGTCACTAGTGAGAGAAAATCCCATAACGTTAACTTTCGTCACTAGAGACAAAAATTACCTACTAATTTTAACCTCCGTCCAGTTGCCTGCTGTCGCTGTATCGCGTCATTATTAAATCACGTCAGTTTGTGCTGTTCGTAGCTTTATCATGATTTCTGATTCAGAAAGTGACTATGATCTTCCCAATACTCCACCAGAAATAGTAAATCAAGCTGGGAAAACCTCTTATGGTGGACTTATTGCCAGAAAAATCCAAAGAGGTATGAAAAAATCTATGCAAAATTCATGGAATGGAGGGCTGATAATCGCGTAAATTCATATTTGGAAACTGTGCTGTTTGCATATTTTGCAAAATTGTCGAAAAATTTCAACCCATGGACCTATGGTCTATATACCCTATGTTAAGAACAACATTTATCAATAAAAAATGATATCGACATCAGATAAGTAATTTAAATGGTCGTAGAAAAAGCATAGCGTTTAACTTGTCGAAATCATTTTTTTAAGCTCGCGAACATTGCCGAACTCGGCTTCGCCTCGTTTGGTAAACTATTTTCTCGCTTAAAAAATTGTTACTTTCGTCACTCGTTACACAATATACTATTACTATACATCTATCTTATTCTTATTAGTTAAAAATTATATGTTTTATTTTATTAATACAGTAATGTATGAATAATCCGAACCCCCTCTAATCCAAACACATATATAGTTCGAACAGTCCTATAATTGCTGCAACCTATAACCTGAAAACCAGGCCCCAGAAGCTATAAACCTTGTGTGGGAGAGAGGGGGCAATTATTATTATTATGTAGACCTAACGTGCAGCTGCAGCCGACTTACAGATGAAACAGCGCAAATCCCACATTTGTGTCACAGTTAAGGAAAAACTGCAGAAATATTTCTTGGAATTACAAAGCACATCAGCATTTTTACATTTTATTTTAGTGTGCTGTTTATTGCCATTTTGCATAATAAGGTATTTGCTGAATTATTTAACAAAAAATAGCCTCTTTGTTTAAAATGTTTTTTAATTCTTAGATAACATATACCCTACGCATTCCCTTTTTATTCTTTCGTAGTTTCTTTTGTGTTATCATGTAGTTAGTATGTTATTAAAAAGTCTGCTAATTTTGATTGATCGATTTTGATCAACATGATATGTGATCTGTAATCCGAACTTTGTTCGAATTACAGATAGCATATTGTGTGAATGCTGTTATCCGAACGTTTCATTAATCCAACCAGGTCCTGGCAACTCTCTGTTCGAATTGGCCATAGAATACTTTAGTAGTAAAAGCACTTGCTACCAGTGATGTGCCGTATAATTTACAACAATTTTTTACACATTTTATTACGCGTCAACAATTAATTCTTTACATCAAAAATGTAAATAATGTAAAGAAAGTAAAATACATATAAAAATGTAAGATTTGAATTTTTTTTAATTTTTTTTATTAGAATTAGAACCTTCAGTCTTGTATTCTTTTTACACATTCACTAAAAGCTACATATTTCTTGTTTATTTTAATTAAAGAAAATTCAAGTACCACATACGCATACAGACCAGTATTTTGTTTTCTACCAACCATATTTATCGCTATACCTGTAATAGATAAATAACACAAACCATTGATTCGTTTACATCACAAGTTATAAATTATAATAATTGATAACACATGAAAACTGGATCGATTGATATAAAAACATAACCTATAATTTTTAGTTTTTTACATTTTTTTACTAATTATTTTTACATTCTCTACTGATTATGTACATTGTTTACATTATTTGCTTATTATTTACGCCAAACGTAAAGAATGAATTCTTTACGCATAAAGGCACATCACTGCTTGCTACATTTTATTCACATGACCCAATATGACAATTTCTCTCCACTCTTCAATTGCAGTGGTTAGAAAATCCATAATAAACTATGTACGAGGGAAGGCTGATAAATTCATAGTCTTGCTCTCTTCCAATTGATTTAAAGGGTTGATTCGACACTTAGTGACCACGCCTCCTTTTGTAAGTATAAATATAGGCAGGCATTGCAATATGATTAGTTGCTAGCAAATAGTAAAGCGACAAACATCTCTAAGTCAACTGAATCAGTGTACATGACTCATCTTGAGTACCGCTCTGTTATTAACTATTTTGAAAAAGCGGGAAAACACCAAAGATAATTTTTGAAGAAATATCCAGCGTTTATGGTGAATCAAGTCCATCATATGCAGCTGTCAAAAAGTGGCTCATCTATTCCAGCAAGGGTGAGAGTTGATAGAAGACGACATTAGACCTGGCTGGCCTGTAATGGTTGTCACTGATGAAAATGTTAAAAAAGTGGAAAAAATTGGTATTAGAAGACAGACGAATCAAGATATGGCAGATAGTTACGTTTCTAAGGATTAGTAAGGAACAGTGCGCATGGGTGGCTAGAATGCTCACGCCTCTCGATAAGGGACGATGACTTCATCATGTGCAAGAATTTATAGACCTGGCAAAGAAATATTTAGACAAGATTTGCTACCGCATAGCGACCGTTGATGAAACTTTGATATGTTATTATGACCCTGAGTCAAAACAATGGATACAAAGAGGAGAAACCCCCAAAGAAGTTTAAAGTTGAAAAGTCACTTGGGAACCATCCCAAGTGCCTTTTCAACTACATAAAGTCTTACTTCAGCTCTTTATAATATAATGCACTATTAATTCAATAAAAGGTCGGCAGTACGGCAGAGTAGTTATAGTGGATTTCTATCGCTTAACATAGTTAAGTCGAGTTTGTAGCGGTCAGTAGTTGGATGGGTAAACCACGAGCGCAGTGTACTTGCCTATATGGCTCCGCTGCCTCGTCTCGCATACACATATCCACTCTGCGGCTCGGTGTGTCCGGCACTTCGACACCGAAAGGTATAAGAAGTTAAAGATAATGTATGTATGTATGTAATTCAATAATTTATTTTCAAATAATTATTTTTCAACTATTTTTTAAGTTTTTAACCAAAATTTAAATTTTTATGGTTTTCAGGCCATCCAGATCAAATTCACGTAACAACTTTTACGATTAATCAAGGCCTACTATGTTTTTTAGATTTTTTGCATTTACTTTTGATCATAGTATGCTGGTGGTTTCTAATAGGATTGTTAATTACACACAAATGTCTTTGAAGGCGGTCTATCCTGATAAAAATTTGGAATTGTTTCGATTATAAATAACAGAGCTACAGGGGTATCAAGCTGATATAAAAATTTTAATACAATTCTAATAATGTATTAAAATAATTCACTAGTTTACACAGTTTTTTCTCAAAGTAAATGATAATCAGTTTCTAACGTATTTTCGTATGCTGAATCTAAATCTGAGATCAGAAAAGTTTTATCCCGTCAGGATTTTAAGATATTGGGGAAAAAAGAAACAGAATTATCACTCAAAAATTAAAAAGTTTGGTACTTAATTTTCGTTTTTTGTTAGCAAAGTGTTCAGTTTGCCTTACAAGCAACCAACAATAATCTCCCGTCATATTTTCATTGCATCATCCCTGATAACGGTGGTTTATAGTTCGCATATATTGATGGAAGCGCTCTCCTTGTTCGTTGTTTACGGCACCTAAATTTTACTGGAAAATATCTAAGTGAAAATCTAAAAAATGAATTCTTAGTCACATTTTAGCACCCATTGTTTTTACTAAATAGGGCATAATTTTTAATTATCGCTTGTTTTGTTTCCCAGGAAATATTACATTCTTTAATGACGTCCATGCTGTAGTTTCTTTTTCTGATAAAGATTGGTCAAAGTTTTGAGCTTGAAATATTTTTCTTATTTGTGGACTCACAAGTTTAATATGCCCTCCTTTAGTTTAGCTTCCGTTAGGTGGGAAAAGTTCTCAGCAAGTGTTGAAATGCTGGGCTATTCTGTTCTAAGGCCTTTACAAAATTCTTCATAAGCTCCAGCTTGATATGCTGAGGAGAAGAATGGGGTAGGATTGTCTTTTATTATTATTATATTAAGTAAAGGCTTATGTTTAACATTCATGTGCATAGTCCACATTTCGCTTAGTTTTCTTGTTGTAGCCAATCTTTGTCAAACAAAATTAGTAGTCTGTCGGGTAATTAGATGATTCCCTTCACAACATCAGCTGACCAAAGTTTGGTTAAGATTTTCACCAGAAATCCATCCAGTTAGAATTATTCTACAATTACTACAACATGTGACACCCACTTTTTATCCTGATTGCAAATTGTAAACTCAAAGATGAAGATATGCGTATTTGATCGCTTCGTTTTATCCACGATGTAGTAACCCAAACGTAACTAAATGTGCTTGAATTAATTTTACATGAAAGTGAAGGCATTTTAGTACACACTGAATGCAAAAATCTTTAAAATCTATTCACTTTTCATATAAAAACTGTACTTTATGTACACAATCTGACTGCTGATACAGGTAAACGAATGACGAATGATATCTGGAAAGCCTGACGTGATAGAGCATTTCTGTTTTCGGGATTGATTTTAGGAAACAAAAATTTGTGGAGGTAAAAAAATATCAAAGATTTGTAAACTAGTGTGTAAATTAGAAAATCTTCAATAACAATTATTTTTGAAGATTTTCTAATCAGAATTTGGTTTTGGGGTTTTCAATTGGTTGAGTAGAGAATTTCGTAACAACTTTTACGATTAAACAAGGCCTACTGTAATTTTTCGATTATTTGCATTTATCTTTGATCGTAGTAGGCTGGTGGTTTGTAATAAATGAGGTTTTTAATTACACACAAATCTCGTGTAAGGTGTTTTATACTTATATATAAATATTGTGATATAAATTTGTAATTGATTCGTTAATAAATAAAAAAATGCAGGGCTATAGAGCTGAAATTTCAAATAATTATTTATTAGTCGAGATTTTTTTAACCAAAATTTCGTTTTGGGTTTATCAAATGATCCAGAACAAATTTCTGTAACAACTTTATCGATTAAATAAGGCTAATATGTTTTTTAATTTTTTGCATCTATCTTCGATCGTAGTAGGCTGGTGGTTTATAATAAATGGGCATTTTAAATGCCCATAAATTTATTTTAAGGGGTTCTATATCTGATAAAAATTTGAAATTGATTCGAATATAAGTAATAAAAATACAGGGGCTGCAAAAAGCTGTGAAGTGAAACACTGTATGTTAATATCTTATGATTTTATAACATAAATGTAGTATTTGGTAACCCAATTGATCCAAATATCAAAACAATAACAGGATTTAAATAACATTGCCAATTGATGGTAAATAGCGTTTAGCGGAAGACCTTAGAATTATTTGACTTACTGTTCACTAAGCTCTTCTCTACAAATATTCTTTGTCACAAAATGGATTTGAAGACAATCATCTTCAAATAAAATCATAGCTATTAACATACATATATAATAACTGTTTTACAGACACAATACTACGATTAAATGAATTTTAATTTGATGCATTCAACAAAATGCTCGTTGTAAGTATTTATATGGCCACCCACTGTATAAGAAATTAACAAATGAACTTAAAGCTTACTTTTTCTTCTTCATCATCTTCATCATCATCATCATCTTCACTTTTTTCATCTTTCTTATTACTGCCATTATTCTTTGGACAATCATCATCCTCGTTATCGGATGTAATCATATGCTCGGAATCTTCAGTCTCCATTTTATTGCTCATTTCAATATTTTATGAAGACACTTCTAAAAAATTCTGTAGTTATTAAATGTTCACTTACAAACTGTTTTTGTTTACTGCTATCAAAAAATTATTGCTAATGCTACTATTAACCAATCTGCCATCCCAAGAAAAATGCCTTAAATTACAGGCAACTAAAGTTGTGCATTTTCGTTTAGTGGTAGAAATTACTTATTACAAAAACTAAATTCGGCACATTCTTATACGAACTTTATAATTTTACTGAATTCCGTTCCAGCAAGCTTAAGTATATTATCATAAAATAATCCCCAAAGTCTCCAGCGAACTGGAAGATGGTCAAACTTTTTGATGAGTGAATAACGATAGCAGGTTTATATATTAGCATGCGGTTTCAGGTCTTTCAGATCTCCCGTTAAATTTAGAAAAACCAGAATAATTTAATTTGAACAATTAATTTTATCAAAATATTTGTTAAAGTAGCTTTAACATTTGTTGTTTATTTTAGTGGGCTTGATATAGTTAAGTTAATCTTATTAATGCGTATTACCTATTGAAAAGCAGGTGCTGTATATAAGAAATACAAGTTCGATAAGAGATTTTTTATAATCTGTTTACTTTAGAATTGATAATATATTTTACATTTATTATTTTATAATCAACGTCTTTTTAATTAGGTTATGTTTGGATCGTTTAGAGATTTGCGGCTTCCATATTAGTGTTTAAGCACATGCAAACGGGAAAATAAGATTAAATTAAACATGATTTTAGTAGAAGAAACCTAAGGTAAAGTTGCAATTTGAGTCCGATTACAACGACGAGAAATTCTGTATAATTATATTTTTTACTTTTGAATCTGTTACGACTTATAATAAAATACAATCACAAAAGAATCGTTTTTCATTTTGCTTTATTTTTTATATACTAAGATCTAGAGTTCCTAAATGAAAACTTTAACTGTGTAATTTAGAGTTAGGACACGGATGTCAAAATCTATCTCTTTCTAGGCCAAAACTAAGAGTAGGTATTAGGAAACTTGAGCTAGACAGTTCTAGGGACCCTAGATTCTCTGTCTCTCTCTAAATCTGGTGACTTTTTGTCTGTCTCTCTCTAGGTGGTTAAGTACGGAATCTGCATTACCGACATTCTGTATTACCGGCATTTGATTCGTCACTCGGCTAAATGGTGTTAGTGTTGCTAGGGGAAAACAGGTAGCGCCAGTGTCGTTTTTGTACCGACATTCTGTATTACCGGCATTTGGTTCGTCACTTGGCTAAATGGTGTTAGTGTTGCTAGGAGAAAACAGATGGCGTCAGTGTCGTTTTTGTACCGACATTCTGTATTACCGGCATTTGGTTCGTCACATGGCTAAATGGTAGCGTCGTTGCTAGGGGAAAACAGGTGGCGCCAGTGTCGTTTTTGTACCGACATTCTGTATTATCGGCATTTGGTTCGTCACATGGCTAAATGGTAGCGTCGTTGCTAGGGGAAAACAGGTGGCGCCAGTGTCGTTTTACGTGATTTTTGTACCGACATTCTGTATTATCGGCATTTGGTTCGTCACTTGGCTAAATGGAGTTAGTGTTGCTAGGGGAGAAAAGATGGCGCCGGTGTCGTTTTTGTACCGACATTCTGTATTATCGGCATTTGGTTCGTCACATGGCTAAATGGTAGCGTCGTTGCTAGGGGAAAACAGAGGGCGCCGGTGTCGTCTAACGTCGTGATTCTCGAACTTACGGAATCTGTATTACAGGCATATGGTTCGGCGATCGGCTAAAATGCTGTTGCTAGGAAAAAACCCCGAGGACTCTGTTAATAGTGGGAGTCATGCAAAGGTATTACCGGCAGCCTGTGTACTACTACTACTACTACTACAAGAGGGCGGCCTCATGAAGAAGAAATCTGTATTACTACTACAGAGAGGCAACCATTTTATATCAGAGCATGTGGCGCGAGCGCTCTAAATTTGAATCTATTTTAAAATTTGTCATTTTTGCATATGTCATTTCTCCATATGTCAATATGCATCAGTCATTTAAATCTGTCAATTTTAATCTGTCATTTTTTTGTATCTGTCATTCTTGAAGGAGACATCTTGGATTTCCCCAGATTTGATTTTCCCGCTACAGGTTCTGCTACCTCTCTCCAGCGCACACACACCCTGTACCACTACCTTTTGTAGAAGAAATAATAAAACCATATAGGAATTAGAAAAAATTATGTTTATTAATATATATTGTTATGACTACATTTAATTTATAATAAAAAATATTGATAGATTGCTGGTGATGATAGCTTGAGGACTTCAGGACTAACCTCTGTTTTCTATTTGTGGTTCCAGTGGCTGTAACAACAACAATAGAACATTAAAAAGGGTTTATTGTATAAACTTGATGTTTACCTCAGTACCTTATTTCCACAAACAAGCACTCATCGTAACAGCTTTCCTAAGTACACGAGAGAAATCGTTTCAACCTGCTCGTTAATCTCCTTAATCATTTGATCTGTTAACTTGTCGCTGATCAGCCTTGGGGTAGAAACGTAACATGATTTTCAACAATCACACTTTTGACGCTTATCACGGCAAACTACTCTTTTGGATTGTAATATCTGCGCAATTTTCGTTTACTTTGTAATCACATAACTTCTGGATAGACTTCTGGGAAGATTTGTTCAATTGCTGTATTAGCAAATCCATTTTTCTATGTTAAGACACACACACACACACACACACACACACACACAAGATAGAACTTAAATAGCAGTATTTTAAAATGTAAATCTTAACACGCGTATACAAGAATAATAATTATTTAACATACTTGTTTAAACAATTATCGCTAGCACTGTGGCCATCGACGACAACGAAAACAAACTAAAACGAAAAGGGTTCAACAGAACTTTTATACCTAACTTTCTAATCGACAAGAATCAACTAGCGTATAGATACAACTGATCGTAGCATCTAATTTACTACACGCCGAGCAAAGGGGTATCGTTAAAAGGGTTCGACACCTGTGCTGTCAATTTAAAAACACTTATCTAAGCGGCCGATCTAACCGACTATGTCGTGAAAAATCATGCAGGGACTTGCTCAAGGTTATCCTAACTGGTCTATTGAAAATAATGTATTAACAAATTATCATAGGTACATATAAGTGTATATTATACATGTTCCCAATGCATGTTACGTTTCAATTGAAATTAATTCAATTAGAAATCGCTCGTGAGACTTCTCATTCGTTAACATTGATAGTATACGCATTATTATTAATTTAGATTGAACAATAATAAATATATAGATGCATTATTTTATGCGGTGCCCTTTTTATAGCGTCGAGTCTGCTTAAAAAGACTTATTGTTCTTTCGTTTAAATATTTAGGTGAATTTTAAAAGAAAACACAAAACGTCTACCTGCAGGAACAGATTTAGAAATTTATTATCTACCGGCCGGAATACACCCTATTTTTATGGATTGATTGTTCAATGCTGTCGCCAATATATATTTCTTGAAAAACGCTATCTGATCGACCCATCTACCGCAAGAAGAACGAATTTTTGAAGACTAGAGATATTACGTACGAAAACGTTATATGCACAAATTACTTATGACTAAATCTGTTTCTCTAAAAGAAATGTAAAAAGGTTACACATTACTACGTAATTATATATATATAATACTGCATGTACGAGCTCTATAATATTTACCATTATTATTATTTAATCTGCCTGAGAATAAAAACTTCTTTAATCTATCTGTGAGCGGTTTCCGTGAATTTTATTTTTTTTTTTGTAAACCGTTATAAAAATTTAACAGGGGTAGAACTCGTATTTATTGTGTATTTCATTTAATTATTATTATGCAGTCATATTTAAGTGAACCTGTCTTTTCGACATGATAGAACAAACAAAAGGCTTTAAATCAAGACATACAGTCGCAATTTTTCACAGAAATTTATTACCTACGAATACAACCCTAATTTTTATGTTGATTGCTGAAAGTGATAGGAAACGCTCACTCTATTGTTCTATTGACAGGGTCATAAAACTCAACAGCGACAATAAAGCCATCATTTTGCTCGTTGTCGTCGTCTGTTATAAATAGTTTTGTAAATAATAAATACATTAAATCAGTATCTGTCTTTTTAATTAGTATCCATTCTCTCTCTTTTACAGTGAAAAATAGGTGAAAAACCTTCTCAATAAAGCTTCTTTTTCATTTCATATTTGAAACTATTTACTAGAAAGCTGGTAATTATGAAATTTGGTTTTTAATAAATTAAACTGTCAGTGTGGGGATTATATATAGATCTGAAATTTGATACAAATAATAATAAATAAAGGCAAAGGTGTACATTAGAATTTTACAAGCCCTTGAAGAACGCAATATTAATTACAGAGATGCATGGGTCGGATGTCTTAAGCTATTTACATATGTTACACTCATAAATATTGCGAAGATGTTAACGACACTACCACGTTAAGATATACTAAAGCTATTCGACGACAGTTACTACATACTTTTTGAATGTTAGCAAGAGGCGATATCGAATGTAACCTTTATTTAATACAAATGGAATTATTGTCACGTATATGTATCACGATTGCATAAACTAAACTTTACAGTGTCATAATTATTGAACCCAGACGACGTTTGATTGATTAATAACTTAGAGTTCCTTTATGATAATATTAAATTAGCTTAATAATAATATGTATTTTTTATTAGTAAATAAATATTAAGAGCATTATAATAATGGTGCGTCATTGAGTTTTTACCGACGTCGATCTTCATTTTTTTTGTCAAATCAAACAACTGAAAGTTGATAATTGAAAATACTTCATGAGAAATCAAGTCGTTCTTGACATTGAATCCATATATCCTAACTCTTATCTTATATAGCCTATTATTATATAGGTACGCTGTGATAACCATAGTAATATTTGGGTAAAATCCAGCCATTATTTTAAAGGTTTAATTTTCATTGCAGTTAATTTTGACACTGAGTTTTTTTTAAACATTTTTTATCGGGGTGGTTATAAAGTTCTCTTTTTATGTGCTCTGTCAAAGAGTTTGAGAATTATCGCCCCTTTCTATGCAATAAACATTTGAGAGCATCGTTCTAAAGATTTCTATCTTACAGACCATCGTTAGACAAGAGTAACAAAATTGTCAGAAAGGTATTTTGTTTTCGCAGTTGTTATCTGCTAATCAGCTTTAAAAAGGTCAGTTATACATGTAGCTTATTTACGTAATCAAGTGTTCTATTGTATTAGAATTTTATAGACATGACAATTTTTCCCTCATAAACTAAGAACAGCTCTTAATAAATATAAACTGTTGACCCTGGGCAGGGGAATAAAAATTATCTATGTTGAGATCTACATTTTAAACATCAGTAAATTAATAGGCAGGTGTTCTCGTGGGAACTTGATTTTTACCCCAACTCTCAGGTCTATCAAAGGTATGCTGCGCATCACCAATGATAACCCTATGGGATATTGCGCAAGATCTTGTAGTTTGGTAACGTAACCAGGGGAGGGGGATTGTTCACTGTTTGGCTATAAAAACCCAAACTCATAGCAATACCTGCTATATAGATGCTCGACTACAGTTCAAGAGCTTCATTACGTTTAATGGTAGTAAAATAAAACTCTGAGTGTGTGCGTGTGTGTGTGTTGGTACCTGTCTAAATCAGCAACTTTAGCCAACCATAAGGTAGGATTTTTCTCTTATTTTTGTAATGATTCATTTGTACTAAATTTACGCGTTGATGTTGTTTTAAGAGAGAAAAAACATCATGTCGCTATTATCATTAAACGAGTTCGAAGACGGTAACAATCTAAATGAGTTACAATTACAACAACAGTTTCGACAGTGTCTCTTAGACGCAGGAGTCAGCATACCTATTTCAGTAGCAGCGCTTATTTGTTATGAATATGACCATCTGCTATCTAGCGGGGAGCTGCTGTCTGATTCACGTCGTTATACATCGGCCCCTGTTCAAATACAGAGCAGTGACAGTGAAGAACATATGATCAGTGCGTGTAATCAGCTTTTACGGGAGGTTGAAACAATAAATAGACGATTAGGAGTGAACTGTATCACATTTGTTACATTTATTCGTTTATAAGTTGATAGAGGTGTAAATATCTCTTAATACTCATCCTGCTTCTACGTTCTACCATGAACCATATTATTATTATTGACATAACCTCACTTTTGATTTACTCTCGCTGTAAAGTGAACTGTAGGAGAGATCATTCTTGAATGAAACAATATAATTTGGCATATATATGCATGGTTTATTTAACTGTCTACAGAGTATATAGGTACAATTTAGATATATTTTTAATATGATCAGTGCATGTAATCAGTTTTACAGGAACTTGAAACAATAAATAGTCGTTTAGGAGTGCATTGTATCACGTTTGTTAAATTTATTCGTTAGCCTGCTTCTACGTTCTACTATGAACCATATTATTTTTATTATTAACATATCATCGTTCTCTAGCACGTTAACTCTAGTATATGCATCATTTTGTTATATGAAAAACTTAACATTAACTTATATCTAAACTTAAGTATTATTTTTGTACAACTATTGGTAGGTAGGTGATAGTGTCTCCTCGGTAGAGTGTCGTACGAACCTGGGATGATATAGCGCTTATCGTCATGAGGGCTTAGAGCGATTTTCGTCTGAGAGATGGTTTTTAGAATTGTCATAAACCTGATTAAGCCCGTATACGTTTACAGATATATTATTTAATTTTTCAAATTTGTTAATATCCTTTAACTTAATAGGAATTTCCAACCCGTTAAAATTTAGTTCATTCTCATATATTATGTGATATGATTTTGACTATATGTTTCTTGATAACCCTTCGCCTTCTTAACTATTCTTTTATTCTCAAGAACCTGTTTTACCTCGTACCACTTTAGGAATTCTTTACGAGCTTTTGGTTTCATGGTATCAATACTGTAGAACTTGACATGCGGAAGAGGGCCAATGTAGTTAGCGTTAGAATGCTCCACAATTTTGATCGGAATTTTGAATGTTTATTACAGCTTTCTTCTGATGGATAGGATCCGGAAGTGGTCTTCTTGTAATCAGGGCTATTATCAGCATAGGCCTTCCCTACGATCAAAGCCCTGGGTAGACATAGATTGTCAGTATTCTTGATAGCTACAATCCCTCTACGCTTGCTGCACTCTTCGG
Organism: Agrypnus murinus; assembly: GCA_929113105.1. NCBI lineage: Eukaryota > Metazoa > Arthropoda > Insecta > Coleoptera > Elateridae > Agrypnus > Agrypnus murinus. The sequence continues at coordinate 111,355,002 of OV816026.1, read as the reverse complement.
CGAAGGTACTGCGGTCTGAACATTCGACACCCCGGGTATGCAAGCCATATTATCGCTATAACAAATTCGTGCCTTGTCACCGAAACGTCGTCTCATGTATGAGTAATGAAAGTAATATAGTTTCAATTTTGATATATCCAATATACACATGCCTACATATATGGACTTGTTGAAGTAAACTTCCGTTTTATCAACTCTGTAACCACTAGATCTTCGAATTTTTAACATTTAATCTATAGAATAACTGATAATTTCTCAGCAAACCAGCTCTTAAGGTCTGTATCACGATAGATTTTATCATTCTTTGTTGAAAGGTACTTAAATTCATGAATTTCCTCGTCGTTTTTCACATCCGCAAACTCTCCGCAGAATGCTGCGTTTACCTTAAGCGATGTCTCATTTCTTAAAACATTTTTATGAGGCGACAGAAAAGACCTGAACAGTCCTTTAGGAATTCCCTAGGATACTTATGCTTAAGATTGCTCGCTAACCATGTTCGTATACGGCTTGAGAAAGCAGTTTGTGTATCCTCCCCTTTAATACAGTCTAGCTAGGCTTTTCCTTTCGTCGTCACGCTGTACCTCTACCAGCAACTAATAAGGCTCTCGTGGTTGTCAGGGTGTGTAAAAGACTTAGTGTATTTAGTGCATGGGATTTTATATCCTTCATGACTTGATTTGAAATGGTTTTCATAGCAGTCAACACGTGAAAACGACTTGGGGCATTTAGTACACTGAACTCTGTTTCCTTGGTGTGTCTTCATATTTAGGAATTCCCTAGGATACTTATGCTTAAGATTGCTCGCTAACCATGTTCGTATACGGTTAGAGAAAGCAGTTTGTGTATCCTCCCATTTAATACGGTCTAGCTAGGCTTTTCCTTTCGTCGTCACGCTGTACCTCTACCAGCAACTAATAAGGCTCTCGTGGTTGTCAGGGTGTGTGTAAAAGACTTATTAGTATTAAATTCTGTTACGCTTTGTAATGTATTTATCTTGCTAGAACTCGTACAATCAAGCAGCTTTTGGTGCATTTTGACGGGTAAGACCGGATGATACAGATCTTGCGGTGGTAGCATAGTGCATTTTACAATGCCGTTGATCTGTTCTATGCCCCCTTTATCCCTGATTAGCTGTTGGCAAGCTTCGTTACCCACGTAAACTTTAGGGTGACCCGTAGGAAATTTGGCGTACTTGCATACCTAGGGATAAAGGGAGCACACGTCGACATACCGGATCTTTTCCCCGTCTTCAACACCTCTTTGATGTTCTTCCCAGAGCAACCATTGGAGAGCTACCTTAGACTGGTTATCTGCGCGTCTATAAATCCAATAGGAGAGTTCCCAAACGGCTTTCGGATTATGTTATAAGATATGACCTCGTATCCTAGCCACTTTAACTTTTCAGTAGCGGCTCGGTTCTTATGATCATACAGAATGTGACAAGATTCACAGTAATATATACACACAAAGGCTGCTTTCAAGTTGCTAATCACGTTGTAGTGACTGTTATGGTGAAGCAGATTGATTTTTGTTGAAGCATCAGGAGCTTCAAAGAGAACGGTTCGCCCTTTAGACCCATAGGCATAAACGGTTATTTTAAAACCGTTCATATGAGTCTGGAACCGCTTCAGTTCTTCAACACCTGTGCCTTCCTCAGGAATCTGAATACCAACTTCTTGCATCAACTTATTTGTCTCGATATCTTGTATCTTTACATGGTTTTCTCTGATTTGTTTGACGAGAGGCTCCTTGAGAGCATAAGCTCTGGCCACAACGAGAGCTCGGTTGCTCCCGAACACCACATCTTTTACATATCTGCATATCCGGAGAATCATAGCAGTCTAGGCAGGTCTGTTGAAACACACAGAAATTCGACTCGTGTAGGTTAACTCCCTCGGAAATTTCTTTCTCTTGTCTAGTTTCTAGATAAAAAAAAAACACAAACAGAGTATCTTGTTTGGCAAGAACTCCTGAGGATCATTATGTTTAAGGTTATTGACTACACCACTTCGAATTCTATTATCGAAAGCTGATATGAAATCATCCTTACGAACTTGATGTTTAGCGGTTTCTTTAGTTTCCTTCACTGATCCAGCACAACTTCTCTTCACTTTACGGTATTATTTCACTTTTAATGATGCATCTTTCTTCAATGTATTCAGAATACGTCTCTGAAAAATGGTCGAACAGTCCTGTATGAAAGCCTTCGGTTCGATATGCTTGGTGTTATTACAGCAGTTCGCATGCGTCCCTTAAATGCTGATTTCATATCGGCCCACTTCACGCGATCGCGAGCTGTCTCTTTTCGCTGACTATTACTTACACCTACAGTTTTAAAGTTTTAATAATCTCCCTATATGATCTCGCTTGGGCCAGGCGGGTTGATAGATGATTCTTAATCCCTATAGATGTTTCTTTTTCCAGTGCTCTATTGATTCTCCATATGGCCGAGGTACGCTGTTTTAAAGCATTCGAGATGGCTCGAGCATTACCTTGTAGCTGCGGGTTGTATGCAAGATCCCTTAGGTTATCAATAAGCCGAGTTGCGCTTCATATGACGCGTGAAATTGGAGCGTCGAATGCTCAAGCCACATATATCACTCAATTGTTGTTGTTCCATCGTTACTGATGAACTGAAATAGGAACTCTGACCGCAGAATGATTTAGGATGATCCCTTTGACGTTTACGGTAGTGTATGTGTGTGTGTGTGTGTGTGTGTGTGTGTGTGCTAGAATAAAATATAAAAGAGACTGCCATGTTATAGGGCCGTGACAACTTTAACCGTAATCACCTCGTCATTTATTTCCTGCGCGTGATTTGCTTCTACGCCAGGGTTCTATAAAAATACAAATAATAAAACAACGTATAAAAATTACGTAATATAAAACTAAAGCTAGAACACTGACATCTTATAACATAATCCGAAAGCCTTTTGGGAACTCTCCTATTGGATTCGTGTGTTGCTTACGTGTGCGGTATACATCGTGTTTACTGGTGTCGAAATGTTCATGAGCGTCTTGTTTAATTACTTCATACAGATTAGGCGTTTCTACAACGTATACTAGGGAATCTGTATCGCTATAACAAATTCGTGCCTTGTCACCGAAACGTCGTCTCATGTATGAGTAATGAAAGTCATATAGTTTCAATTTTGATATATCCAATATACACATGCCTACATATATGGACTTGTTGAAGTAAACTTCCGTTTTATCAACTCGGTAGCCACTAGATCTTCGAATTTTTAACATTTAATCTATAGAATAACTGATAATTTCTCAGCAAACCAGCTCTTAAGGTCTGTATCACGATAGATTTTATCATTCTTTGTTGAAAGGTACTTAAATTCATGAATTTCCTCGTCGTTTTTCACATCCGCAAACTCTCCGCAGAATGCTGCGTTTACCTTAAGCGATGTCTCATTTCTTAAAACATTTTTATGAGGCGACAGAAAAGACCTGAACAGTCCTTTAGGAATTCCCTAGGATACTTATGCTTAAGATTGCTCGCTAACCATTTTCGTATACGGCTTGAGAAAGCAGTTTGTGTATCCTCCCATTTAATACGGTCTAGCTAGGCTTTTCCTTTCGTCGTCACGCTGTACCTCTACCAGCAACTAATAAGGCTCTCGTGGTTGTCAGGGTGTGTAAAAGACTTAGTGCATTTAGTGAATGGGATTTTATATCCTTCATGACTTGATTTGAAATGGTTTTCATAGCAGTCAACCCGTGCAAACGACTTGGGGCATTTAGTACACTGAACTCTGTTTCCTTGGTGTGTCTTCATATGACGCGTGAAATTGGAGCGTCGAATGCTCAGACCACATATATCAGACAATTTTTGTTCCATCTTGGCTAACGAACAGGAATAGGAACTCTGACCTCGGTATGATTTAGGACGATCCCTTTGACGTCGACGACTACGTGTATCTGACCGGTGGTTGGTTGGTGAATATACCTTATAGGCGTAGTTTTTAGACCCGCCTGACATAAACTCCGTTTTGTTTAACTCGATAACTACTAGATCTTCGGTAAAATATTGCTAGATCTGAAATTTGATCTTGAGATGAGCTCTTCAACACCGTAACACCCTTCCCGTTTGTTTATTAGTTTGACTATTGATTGTTTTCTAATATCCTTCATCGTCTCGTCGAAAACCGGGGTTAAATTATTTAAGAATGTAATAATTAGGTAATTAGCTGTTGTAGCTTTTGTCAGTATAGTGTAGTTATAATAATAATAAGTGAAGCTGACAAGAGTTATACTTTATGTACAGTAATTATTAAAAAAGATGGTGAAACTTAAGGGTGATTGAATGTAAATCACAAGAGGATACTCTGGGGAACATACTCATGAAATAGATCTGATAAACGCGATTTTGTTCTTTTCAATTATGTAGTAGTAGTAGTAGTAGATCAAGACATTATTGAAAAGAATATTTGGCATAACAAAGCGTATAAAGCATTCAATAGGATGTTTCATGAAAAATGAGTATGTCTTCATGGTTATCCGAGCAGATTTCAACCTAATAATAATTGTTTAGTTATTTTGCTTATTGTCTAGTTGTTTAATAATTTTAAGAAACATTGTCGTAGAATAAAAGATGTTCTATCATGGTTATCCGAGAACAGATAGTTGTTTAGTTATTTAAGTATTATTGTTTTGTTGATGTTCAATAAAATTTTTGAGAAAGCTTGTCATAGAATAAAAAGATTAATGTTTTTATATGTGTGTATTATTACTATTCTCCCCATCTGTACCACGGCATGAAAAGTGATAGCTATAACGGAGAGAGAGAGAGAGAGAGAGAGAGAATGAGGTAATTACCTACACACACCTGCCTGTGATGATGACGTGTCATTAAACAGGATGAAACTTGTCTGCCAGCGATGACTGCTTGTTTACCGCATGCATGTTACTGAGCATGCGCTGGATCTAGGTAAGTATAGGTGACTATATAAAGTTAGCAGTTATTAGACTGTACTAACAGCAGACAACACGTGTACAGCAACCGCAGTAGTAATCAATATGATAATGATGACGAGTAGTTCTAATTCTTGTTACGACGACGACTCCTGTGTGATCGAAACTCTGGAAATAGGTAAGTTGTTGTTGTTTAGAAAAAACTTCAGGGTGTTTGTATATATATATATATATATATATATATATATATATATATATATATATATATATATATATATATATATGAACAAAATATAAAGACACATTAGTGTGTCATTTAATACGTGGGTACTTTATATGTGAAAACAAATGAATAGTTGACTGCTATTAACCCACAAGTAAATTATGTGTGTAATGAGATTCACAAGCAACACCCTACTACAGCTGTTTCAAGCTATTGGCTATCGTCAGGTAGGGGATAGTTGCTTGTGAACCCCATTACACACGCTCCAGCCTTATATAGTCGGCCGGAATTAATATTAGCATCAAAATATAATTATGATGCCACCTGTAGGGTTCAAAATTCATTTGAAAAGTTACTACAGGAAAACAAACCATCGGTTTGTCGGTCAGATATAAATGAACAAAATATAAAGACACATTAGTGTGTCATTTAATACGTGGGTACTTTATATGTGAAAACAAATTAATAGTTGACTGCTATTAACCCACAAGTAAATTATGTGTGTAATGAGATTCACAAGCAGCACCCTACTACAGCTGTTTCAAGCTATTGGCTATCGTCAGGTAGGGGATAGTTGCTTGTGAACCCCATTACACACGCTCCAGCCTTATATAGTCGGCCGGAATTAATTTGTTTTCACATATAAAGTACCCACGTATTAAATGACACACTAATGTGTCTTTATATTTTGTTCATTTATATCTGACGGACAAACCGATGGTTTGTTTTCCTGTAGTGGCTTTTCAAATGAATTTTGAACCCTACAGGTGGCATCATAATTATATTTTGATGCTAATATTAATTCCGGCCGACTATATAAGGCTGGAGCGTGTGTAATGGGGTTCACAAGCAACTATCCCCTACCTGACGATAGCCAATAGCTTGAAACAGCTGTAGTAGGGTGCTGCTTGTGAATCTCATTACACACATAATTTACTTGTGGGTTAATAGCAGTCAACTATTAATTTGTTTTCACATATAAAGTACCCACGTATTAAATGACACACTAATGTGTCTTTATATTTTGTTCATTTATATCTGACGGACAAACCGATGGTTTGTTTTCCTGTAGTGGCTTTTCAAATGAATTTTGAACCCTACAGGTGGCATCATAATTATATTTTGATGCTAATATTAATTCCGGCCGACTATATAAGGCTGGAGCGTGTGTAATGGGGTTCACAAGCAACTATCCCCTACCTGACGATAGCCAATAGCTTGAAACAGCTGTAGTAGGGTGCTGCTTGTGAATCTCATTACACACATAATTTACTTGTGGGTTAATAGCAGTCAACTATTAATTTGTTTTCACATATAAAGTACCCACGTATTAAATGACACACTAATGTGTCTTTATATTTTGTTCATTTATATCTGACGGACATACCGATGGTTTGTTTTCCTGTAGTGGCTTTTCAAATGAATTTTGAACCCTACAGGTGGCATCATAATTATATTTTGATGCTAATATTAATTCCGGCCGACTATATAAGGCTGGAGCGTGTGTAATGGGGTTCACAAGCAACTATCCCCTACCTGACGATAGCCAATAGCTTGAAACAGCTGTAGTAGGGTGCTGCTTGTGAATCTCATTACACACATAATTTACTTGTGGGTTAATAGCAGTCAACTATTAATTTGTTTTCACATATAAAGTACCCACGTATTAAATGACACACTAATGTGTCTTTATATTTTGTTCATTTATATCTGACGGACAAACCGATGGTTTGTTTTCCTGTAGTGGCTTTTCAAATGAATTTTGAACCCTACAGGTAGCATCATAATTATATTTTGATGCTAATATTAATTCCGGCCGACTATATAAGGCTGGAGCGTGTGTAATGGGGTTCACAAGCAACTATCCCCTACCTGACGATAGCCAATAGCTTGAAACAGCTGTAGTAGGGTGCTGCTTGTGAATCTCATTACACACATAATTTACTTGTGGGTTAATAGCAGTCAACTATTAATTTGTTTTCACATATAAAGTACCAACGTATTAAATGACACACTAATGTGTCTTTATATTTTGTTCATTTATATCTGACGGTTTGTTTTCCTGTAGTGGCTTTTCAAATGAATTTTGAACCCTACAGGTGGCATCATAATTATATTTTGATGCTAATATTAATTCCGGCCGACTATATAAGGCTGGAGCGTGTGTAATGGGGTTCACAAGCAACTCTCCCCTACCTGACGATAGCCAATAGCTTGAAACAGCTGTAGTAGGGTGCTGCTTGTGAATCTCATTACACACATAATTTACTTGTGGGTTAATAATAGCAGTCAACTATTAATTTGTTTTCACATATATATATATATATATATATATATATATATATATATATATATATATATATATATATATCTATAAAGGCCTACCATGCGTCCGGACCAAAAGCGTAGCGCCCAGCGTCCTGCGTATATAAAGTGTATATAAATGATGGTATCAGTCAGCGTTAGCAAACTATAGGTTTATTCAGCGTCCATTTTATTTTTCTAAAGTTTAGCAGCTTGCTTGCCTGTCTGCGGTGTCATGTTACTCGCTGTATTTCTGAGAAGATTACGTCATTTAAACTGACAAAAACATTTCTATTTGATTAATGCTACTTAATAAATTCTTTTAGTTCCGTTTCTTTATGTGTATGCATTTTATTTAAAAGGCTTTCATATTTAAAATGCTCTATGCATAAAAACATCATAAAACTCGAAATATAATTGGATTTGTATGAAATTTTCTACAAAGGGGTTTTCAAGGTCGCTAATTTCAAATTTGATGTCAACGTTTGCAAATTTTAAAGGGCGGATGAAATATCCCTTGTTTATAACAAACCAAATCGTTGGTAGGGTGTTATTAATAATTAATAAATATATATATATATATATATATATATATGACTGCGAATCTTTTAAAATGACATTTTTGTTTTCGTTATTAGTGCTTACTTCATTTTTTAGGTGCACGAGGTTGGATATAGACAAGGGTTTTTACAAGGAATTCAAAGATTTATTGATTCAAGTTAAACATAAATTAACAATTATTATCTTTCACTATATTTAATCGATTACTGATGCTGAGTTAGGAAAAGAAAATTGATATATAATAAATCTAAAACAATCCGGGTCCAGAAGTTTTATTAAAAGTTGTTCGTTAAACCGAATAGTGACTTTACATTTTTACGTTAAGTAACTATTTAAGTAAATGTTTCTTATAAATTTAAACAGCCTATTAATAATGAATTTAACAGCCTGTTTCAAATATCCTAGATATTTATATTGTTAGGAATAAATTTAAACTCAGAGTATTAAAATTAGAAACGTTAAAGATAACGAATTTACAAAAAAAATTATATTATAATAGACTTTAACTACAGCACAAACAAAAATAAAAAATTTCAACGTTATAAGAAATAAAAATTTCGATTTTATTATAAAATGTCCAACGTTATCTGAAACAGTTTTTATCCAATTCAGTAAAGTGATATTTTATTGTTTGCAATTATTTATTTTAAAAAGAAAAACAGCTGTGCATTCAATGTACTAAATGTCGATGTCCTTCAGTGATATGATATCATTTTTTGAATAGCAACCGTAGCAACGCAAAACGACAGGTTGTTAACCATTAAATTCTTGGGATTGGAACTGTTTAAAAGATATTTAATTTGTAAATGCTCCGAATGAGTGCTTTTATTTTGATTTACTTTGGATTATATCATATATAACCCAGATTTTTAGTGTTTGGTCTGTTGTTTTTAATATAATAAATAGGTATAACTGAAATGTGAAACCTAGAACCTTGGATGTGTTTCGTGACAGACAATGATTGCCCACACAAACAAGAAGAGGTTTTGTTTAAAAGTTTTGAAATTAGTGAAAAGTAAATCTACAGCGTGGTTGGTGCATCTTAAAGATCCTTTACACATAAAGAAAACACAGAGATTGCATAAAATAATTTCTTAAATTTATTACAAAAAGTACAAGAATATAACCCTTTCTGATAGAGTTACACAACAATTATTAAATATAAGTAAAGATTTAAATACAGTTTTTAACTACTTTATCACAAGTTACCAGCATAATGTTTGTTATTACAATTTAGTTTTTTCTTGTTCTAAATTTGGAAGCTTTTAGGCACTCACTTTACTAAATACCTTTTAAGTTTCTGATCCTTAAACTCCACAAATCTGGATCGTATTGACAATACAAATTACTTACAGGATGCCATTTACGAGACCTCCAATTCTGCTATTAATCCTTTGCATGCAGAGTTTATGTTTCATTATGATTATAATAAAAATTGAGCAGTACTATTCGACTGAATTCCATCTGTCATCAATTATTAAAATATAAACTTGATGGGTTTATCCAAATTCCCCCTGGGGGTTTTACTTAACTTAGAGTTGACTCCTTCTTCAAAGGATCTTCATATACATAAAGTATCATTAAATTGGTTTTTTGTTCACAGAAAAACCATGAATTTTTAACATGAAAGGATTCTTTTTTGTGTTGTTGACATATTGTTTTTCATTTATTATTATATTTGAAATCAACTATCTCAGATCCAAGTTTTATGCACTTTTTTATATTATGCAAAAAAAAGAAGAGAAAAAGGAGGAGGAACATTCCTCAATTATATTTTACCATTTCAGGAACCAACAATATTAGAAAAAGAAAACAAAAAGCGTACTACTTATTTATTTACATAAAACACAAGGGGTGCAAAATTGACGTTTTTGTTTTACACGGCAACTTAAAAAATTGTTGTATAGTCAAAATCTGATAGATAAGAATTGTGAAGATTTTAAAAATCGACATTCTACATATTTATTTTAAAGTTTGTTCAAATTAGCGTAATATAATAAATGCCATAAAATTATGTTTTAATTGTATATTTTGATTTATTATTATCTAACAGCATCTGTGATTGATTAAATACTGAATGATAATATAATAATGCGTCATGTTTGTTTAATTTAAATAAATAAAGCTTTTAATTACGTGGAAATATCCCACACATATTTTGAGAACGAAAGAATATCCTTAAATTCTTATCCATCTTATTAAATCTTACAATTTTATTAAAATTATCGCCCATTTGTAGTAGCAATAAGAAAGTCTGTTTTAATAACGAAATTTAAATGACGCATAAATGAAATGTATAAAAAGTGTTTCTTAAATAGCTTTAACAAAATATAATATGTAAGAATCATCTATCAACAGAAATTGCCTAATTTATTTTTGTACATATCTTATGTTGTCAAATGACAGATTGAGTGGACTGTATTGCTTATTTATTTACATAAAACACAAGGGGTGCAAAATTGACGTTTTTGTTTTACACGGCAACTTAAAAAAATGTTGTAAAGTCAACAATCTGATAGATAAGAATTGTGAAGATTTTAAAAATCGACATTCTACATATTTATTTTAAAGTTTGTTCAAATTAACGTAATATAATAAATGCCATAAAATTATATTTTAATTGTATATTTTGATTTATTATTATCTAACAGCATCAGTCATTGATTAAATACCGAATGATAATATAATAATGCATAATGTTTGTTTAATTTAAATAAATAAAGCTTTCAATTACGTGTAAATATCCCACACATATTTTGAGAACGAAAGAATATCCTTAAATTCTATCCATCTTATTAAATCTTACAATTTTATTAAAATTATCGCCCATTTGTAGTAGCAAGCAAATCCGTTTTAATAACGAAGTTTAAATAACGCATAAATAAAATGTATTAAAAGTGTTTATTAGCTTTAACAAAATATAATATGAAAGAATTTTTGTCACCTTAAATGCCGCAATCTGTACTCAGAAATACAATGCATAAAGTGAAGTCCCGTTGAAATGACGTCACTGTCTAGCGATAAAGCCATCAGTGTTACCAACAAAATTACTGTTATGTGTGGGGACCCAGGGTAAACCGTTGCCGATTTGTATACAAGTGTATACAAATCGCGCGCTATTAGCGCTGAGTGTTGCAAACGCTCGAACTACGATTTTATACACGAATCAGAAATGGGTGTCAAACTGCGCACAGCTAATTTTTATATTTTCGTCATCTAGACATTTTAAGCTTCATGTGGTGCAATTTTGAGACACAAGTCACTCAGCGTCCGTATATCCGGACGCCGAGTGACTTCGGATGCTGCTTGAACCTAAGATTTTACATGGGGGGACGCATAGTGGGGCCCTATAGATATATATATATATATATATATATATATATATATTAGGGTGGCCCTTATTTTCAAAAGTGTCTTTTTTTTCAATCGATCCCCCTAAAAATATGCAAATAGATGAAAAACGATAAAATATGAAGTTTCAGATCAATCCGAAGTAATTTAGAGGTAGCTCACGCCGGTCAAAATTTCGAAAAATATGATTTTTTGCATTTTTTTTCTTTTACCCACATCTGAAATATATTATACCAACCCTGAACATAAAAATAAATATTAATACATATTCTATAATCGATTACCTTTCCAACAAGCCAAAAATAATAAAAATCGATTGACGAATAAGGACGTTATGGCCATTTATATTATTAAAAAACCAAACATTTTAATTTCTATAAGAATATTTCATATTAATTTAATTTTCAATAAAAACCAATTAATTTATTTTTTATTTTGAAAATTTCATTCTTGATAATAAAAAATATTTAAAAGTAAAAATAATATAAAAATTATTTTTGCTATGTTGATATAAGTGGCATTCATTAATTTTTTTTCTATGTTGGTAACACTAATGATATTGAAGTCAAGTATTCACGTTGTATTCACAAATAGAAACGTGTTTGGTTTATAAAAATTGATTTTAATTTTTGATATTAGGTTAAAGATAAAGGATCCAGGTCATCACCGAGAAAGCAAACACGGAAAAAGACAACTGCCGAGAAACCAAAACCGAGAAACCAAAACCAAGAAACCAAAACCGAGAAACCATAACCGAGAAGCCACAACCGAGAAAACTAAAGCTGAGAATAGAAACTACTGAGAATAACAAATACCGAGAATGCATCCATGCATTATGAAGTAATAATTATTTAATTAATTAATTTTAGAATATTAACACTCACACGGCATAGCGTGTCCTGTTAGAGTTAGTTTCTCTCTCAGTCGTCACGTTAACTATTGAAGTCTGTCCCTTTTAGACCTATCAAACTTACTAACTTATGACCTACCCTCCCCTGTATAGCGTGTCCGTTGGCCTTTCTTTTTCTTTCCTCGCTCTATGTATTTTCCTTGGTCTCTGTTAAATCTATCAAACTTACTAACTTATAACCTAACTTCCGCTTCATAGTGTTTCCTTTACGCAGTTGGTCTTTCTCTGTCCTTCCCCGCTCTATGTATTCTCCTCTGTCTCTTTTAGATCTATCAAAGTTACTAACTTTTAATTATCACTTCATGAATTCTCGGTAGTTTCCATTCTCGGCAATGATTTTCTCGGTTGTGGTTTCTCGGTTGTGGTTTCTCGGTTGTGGTTTCTCGGTTGTGGTTTCTCGGTTGTGGTTTCTCGGTTATGGTTTCTCGGTTAGTGTTTCTCGGTTGTGGTCTTTCGGTTATGTTTTCTCGGTTTTGGTTTCTCGGTTGTGGTTTCTCGGTTATGGTTTCTCGGTTGTGGTTTCTCGGTTATGGTTTCTCGGTTATGGTTTCTCGGTTGTGGTTTCTTGGTTATGGTTTCTCAGTTGTGGTTTTTAGGTTATCTTTTCTCGGTTATTTTTTGTCGGTAGTTGTCTTTCTCGGTGATGACCGCATACGCGTAAAAACACAAATTTTCAATCGCTTTGGAATTTCTACTAATTTATTAAATGAAGACCCTTGTAAGTGGAACGATAATGAAGCTTATAATAAAGTAAAGAATATAATTCATAATTTAAATGTAGTGAATGATGCAGCAGAACGTGTAGTAAAATTAATTGAAGAATACAATAAAGTATTAACCAAAAAAGAAGAAAAAAGCAATATTTATTGCAAGTGGTTACTAACTATCGATAAAACTGCAAATCTCAGACTAAAACAGCGTTGACTAGTACTACAAGTTAAGATTAATTTTGTATTATTTTTACTTTTAAATGTTTTTTATTACTCAAAATTAAAATTTTCAAAATAAAAAAAAAATTAATTGGTTTTTATTGAAAATTAAATTAATATGAAATATTCTTATAGAAATTAAAATGTTTGGTTTTTTAATAATATGAATAGCCATAACTTCCTTATTTGTCAACCGATTTTTATTATTTTTGGCTTGTTGGAAAGGTAATCGATTATAGAATATGTATTAATATTTATTTTTATGTTCAGGGTTGGTATAATATATTTCAGGGATGGGTAAAAGGACAAAATGCAAAAAAATTATATTTTTCGAAATTCTGACCGGCTTGAGCTACCTCTAAATCACTTCGGATTGATCTGAAACTTCATATTTTATCGATTTTCATCTATTCGCACATTCTTAGGGGGATCGATCAACAATCCTACTGAAATAAAATTTTCCCATACAAGCAAAGGCCACCCTAATATATATATATATATATATATATATATATATATATATATATATATATATATATATATATATATATATATATATCAATGATTAGAAGTAATAATGCGCGTAGAGATATACAAGAAAGTGTTATAATAATGGGATATCGCGCAACAGAGAAGAAAGAAATCATAAGTTGCAGCCGTCTACACGTGTTTCACACTTATTAGTGATCATCAGGACGGCATAGCAGATGGAATAAATATAAAAGCAACTAACTCAGAAAGATGTAACAACACAAGGTTTCACTGATAGCAGCCAACCGCACATTTGCAGTATCGGCCTGAATACACTGAGTTTTCAGTGCAACAACAAACGTCACTACGGAGGCAGCTAAAGCCACTACCGTGAAGTTAGAAGTGACCTGAAGATGGCAAGTGTGATCTTGCCGAAACGTCGTCAACCATTGTCTGGTTCCTCTAGGAGCCGAATAGTGAATACGCGGAGTGAAACCCGGAAAAGTGGTAAAGTATCATATAATATCCGCGGAAACTTAGAATGTAACATATATATATATATATATATATATATATATATATATATATATATATATATATATTAAATAATATTTTGAATGCAAATTCATATAGAAAAATTTATCGACTCTGCTGGGATTCGAACCCAGGACCCTCCACTGTCTAGGTGGTATCTCTACCAACTGAGCTACAGAGAACGACTACCAGCATAGCGAGAAATTTTCCATATGAATTAGATATCAAGCAAACATGCAAGTAACTAGATATTTTTTGAATACTATTAATGAAGATCAGCAAGTCGCATGACAACAACATCAATATTCAAAGTATCTAGATTATAATGAATCATTCCGAAAGGAAATTAATTTTTATAAATTTTTTGATAGAGTTAATTTTTATCAAGTTGGATAATGATTTTACATTAAATAATATTTTGAATGCAAATTCATATAGAAAAATTTATCGACTCTGCTGGGATTCGAACCCAGGACCCTCCACTGTCTAGGTGGTATCTCTACCAACTGAGCTACAGAGAACGACTACCAGCATAGCGAGAAATTTTCCATATGAATTAGATATCAAGCAAACATGCAAGTAACTAGATATTTTTTGAATACTATTAATGAAGATCAGCGAGTCGCATGACAACAACATCAATATTCAAAGTATCTAGATTATAATGAATCATTCCGAAAGGAAATTAATTTTTATAAATTTTTTGATAGAGTTAATTTTTATCAAGTTGGATAATGATTTTACATTAAATAATATTTTGAATGCAAATTCATATAGAAAAATTTATCGACTCTGCTGGGATTCGAACCCAGGACCCTCCACATATGCTGGTAGTCGTTCTCTGTAGCTCAGTTGGTAGAGATACCACCTAGACAGTGGAGGGTCCTGGGTTCGAATCCCAGCAGAGTCGATAAATTTTTCTATATGAATTTGCATTCAAAATATTATTTAATGTAAAATCATTATCCAACTTGATAAAAATTAACTCTATCAAAAAATTTATAAAAATTAATTTCCTTTCGGAATGATTCATTATAATCTAGATACTTTGAATATTGATGTTGTTGTCATGCGACTTGCTGATCTTCATTAATAGTATTCAAAAAATATCTAGTTACTTGCATGTTTGCTTGATATCTAATTCATATGGAAAATTTCTCGCTATGCTGGTAGTCGTTCTCTGTAGCTCAGTTGGTAGAGATACCACCTAGACAGTGGAGGGTCCTGGGTTCGAATCCCAGCAGAGTCGATAAATTTTTCTATATGAATTTGCATTCAAAATATTATTTAATGTAAAATCATTATCCAACTTGATAAAAATTAACTCTATCAAAAAAAAAAAAAATATATATATATATATATATATATATATATATATATATATATATATATATATATATATATATATATATATATATATATATATATATTGATGCCTGTTAAGCTTTCACCTCCGTCATACAGAGGAGACGGCCTGACTTCCGGGTATTCCCGTGAATATATTGCTAAAAATTTGTTATATTTGTGATGAGGGGAACCTCTAGAATCCGAATCTCAAGAAAGGGGAAATTATTTCCCTTGTTTTATTTTGTCATATATAGAGTATACAGAAGATACGAACCGACCTCCAAAATGTATATATAAGAAGATACTTATAGTTCGCTGTTACCTCCAGCAGCGCTGCCAAGTGTTCGGAGGTCAGAAGATACCACCGTTATGTGCAGTTATATATACAGAGCGTTGACTCAACATTCCATAGATGCACATTTCATAAAAAGGTTCTCTTGTGGGTCTCCAGATGTTGAAATCGGGTGGTTTAAATTGCTCGCCGAGGGCATTTTAGTGGCCAGATAACAAAAGAAAACAAGCGAGCATTCTCGATTTACTTATTTTTTATTTTTTGAGTTATAGTAAATTGTCGTTTTTGTATTTCTTATGAATTGTTATTAAAGATATTAAAAAGCCGTTTGGACATTATTACAGCTTTATGAGTAGCACTGACTAGTTGAATGAGGCTTTTCTAATTATAATCATTGATTTCTGGTTTACTTCATAAAGTTGTATTTTTTAAACGAAAACTTTAGTAATTTGATTAGAAATACTTAGATCGGTGATATATTAGAAAGAAATTTCTTTCTATAATGAATTGAAAATAAAACAAAACCAGAAAAAGGGAATTCTTTTGTTATTGTCAATAAAAGTCAATAAGAACGCAACCAGTACCAATATTGCGTATAATTAGTATAGCACATTTTTTAAATTTAGGTGTATTAGACATAAATCAGTTATGTAACGTAGTATTTGTATAAATATGATATTCTATAAAGTTTCTTTTAATCTCGGGAATAACGGTTAAATTGAATATGCTTTTATCCAGATTCCATTTCGATTGAAATAAAGGCAGATACTCTTTTAATTTTTACTAAACTCGATAAGAGTTTAATATAAACAAATTAAATATTGTGTTTTTTACAACAAATGCTTGTTGTTTCCGAAGTCACGCACGTATCATGTAGGACCATTGAATTTCCCGTGATTTGATTAACAAAAAGAGTTACCAACTTTATTAACATTAAAACAAATCGAAACACAACAAATTAATCAACATTTTTATAGAATTTTTGCTTAAGACATTTTTTCCAGCATTACTTGATCTAACGAAATACAGAATACGTATGTTACACTGTTATACATGATCCTACCTCTTGTAAATTTATGTTTTAACTTATGTTTTAAATAAAGCACTTACTAACGACAAAACATGAACGTTTTATGGAACGTGTACTTTAAGTCCACATTAAAGACAGGTTTAACTTAATGTAGCCTTTTTTGATAACATTGTATAAAGCATAGATAAATAGTAGGTATATTGCGTTATCAGAATTAAAAGTGGCAGTTTATTTGACGCTTAATTATGTTAGCAATCGCGCTTTTTCCATTTAAAACAAAATACCACTATAAGCTTTTGTTTGAAACAATGTTTATCAACCTTGGCACAACCTTAATATCCGAAAATGGCCTACTGCTAGACTAAAGTAGGGATGATAATTTGATACCAAGCTTGGTCTCAGACATGGAAAGATCAGAGTTACCCAATATTGGATGTTATTGGCTAAAACCTATACGTTATGCAATGTTTTGGACAATAAATGACACCGATATTGCAATAAAACTAAAGTTAGTCTTGGACCGATCTTGAATGTTAATGTAGTACCAAGGCTGATAATTGAGAAACAAAGCAACTATTACACAATTCTTTTCCTTTAATGAATGCTAGTGCAAACAAGCAACGAAGTCTACCATTACTGTTTCGCCGTAACTGAATGCAAAGTCGATTTTTGTGTTGGATATAAAATGTTCATTAACAAAATAAATACGAAGAAATCGAAAATTCGTATAAATGATTAATTTCTTAGACTCTCAACACATATTGAGACCGTACAAACCTAACACTTTCATAGTGTACGTCTTCTTGTGCAAATATATATGTACAGTCGGTAAGTCAATATAGTTTACACTTTAGTCTTGCCAGTGTAAGTTTAAGTTCATAAAAATTCAGTAGGTTAGCAACCACTAATCCATCTTTACAATAAACCACATTTACAGAAATCTAGCAAAATATAATATGAATATTGACCCAACCTTAGCCGAAGGGTAAGAAACCAAGATTTTGAATTTTGAAGATTGCTAAAACTGGAGTTAGTTTAGCGAACCTAAGATTCAAAGTTGGCTAAGGTTTTGGGTGATAAGTATGTAACCGGCAGTTGATATGTAGAGATTAACTAAGACTAGCTAAAGCAAATTAGCGAAATAGTATCTGATATTTGACTTCAGTATATTCTATGGGTAACTGGCATTGACCTAACGGGTGAAAATTGGCTGAAGCTTGGGCAAGTCGTAAGGAACCCTGATTCGGTTTCTGAACATTGGCTCCGACTTGTACAACGTTTAGTGAACCGAAAATTAGTATCAGGTTGTTGATTAACCCTCGAGTGACAATTAAACAACCGAGACTCAGAATCTGAAAATTGCTTGAAACGTGGGTGAGAATCGGTGCTTCCAACACACCGCTGGAAATATAGCGCTGCAGCAGCTTTCACAGCCGTCTTAGATTTAACAATCACTCAAGCAATAATATTGTTTGAAGTACATCATCATTTTATACATATACATACAAAACGCTTAAAAATAAATACATATTAAACATGAGTTAGAGAACCAAGATTCGATATCTGAAAATTCGCCTACACTTGGATCAATGACGAGAAAATGACATTTGACTGTCCAGTATTCAGCCACGCTGGGGTTTATTCAAAGACCTTTGTTTTAATTTTTTTTCTTCTAATAAAAAATTGTTGGTATTGCTAGACTAAACTTCTAATCATAGTGAGGAGGTACTTTTACCCTAGTGGAAAAAAATAGTATGTATTATTTGGATTTAAAGTGACTTTGTTTGTTGCTATTTACGAGCGATAAATAACTCCGCCTAAATAATAGATAAATAATAATCTTATCATGTGAACAACTCCGCTATAGGGTAAATACAAGCACTTTACTTAATTGGGCTCGATTCCTACAAGGAATCTAGAATGACTTTAGGAGAGCTCACGCATCCTAGCTGCGATGTGCAAACGGGTTTTCCAAATCAACTACGTATGTGGATTGTTTGACAATTACTTTAATTGTCATCATAATGCATCAATCCTAAATCCAAATATAAAATGCAGGGAGACAGGATTGGGCGATGAAGATTTTTCACCTATCTCTGCAAATGAGACTTGATTCCAACTCTTCTTATTTCATTATGTCGAGCTGTTAACAAGTGTCTAGTCCTCATACTAAGGTCTTCCTTGATCAGTGGCGACATAGATCTGGAGCTCATGTCCATTTCCTTCGCCAACAAACGAATAGGATAGGATGTTAGTACAGGATCTTTTTACGAATAGAATGTTATAAAAAGAAACATTTTTGATTTATAGTTATTTATGTTATAAATCCGGCAATGAAACTTTACAGAACGAGTTTGATCTCTGACGGAAGACAGAAGTCGCGTCTGAAATCTTGAAACGATAACTAAGGAGAATCATTTACAGGACCTATAACGTTTTTTTTCATGTGTTGCCATTTTTTCTCTTTGAACGAAAGTTCATTCATCCCCTGCTTTATAATAATCTAGTCATACTATATAGTAGAGTAAATTTTTGCAAAACACATGCCTAAGTTCTTATTTTTTTACTATCTAAAGATAGAGACTTGAGATCTTTTGTAATGCCTTCAGTACTGAACCAACATAAAATGTAATATGTTTAAAATGGGAGTTTTAACCCTCGGGGGGTTGAAACCCCCATTTTACACTCCCAATTTAATAACTCGGGAAGTTTTCCATTAACTTGAGTGAAATTCATGTTGGGGGTTTTTGGTGTTCCTGATTATGAGTCCAATGAGAAAATTAAGAAATACAAAATGGCGAACTCAAAATGGCGGTATTTGAAATTGAAAATGCGATTTACGCCCATGTTTCTATTGATTTTAGAGAAAAATCCAGAGTCAAAAAGTGTTTAGAATATAATCTTGCATAGGAATACACTATTTTGGTTACCTTATTATGTAACCCCCTTCAATCAACCCTAGTGGTCTTCTCAGTAGGGGAGAGTGAAGGGGTTACACAATAAGGTAACCGGAATTATGTATTCCTATGCAGAATCACATTCTAAACACTTTCTGGCTTTTTTCATTTTTCTCTAAAATCAATAGAACCGGCGTAAATCGCATTTTCAATCTAAAATACCGCTATCTTGTGTCCGCCATTTTGAATATTGTGATTTTCTTATTTGATTCATAATCAGCGACCTCACAGCTCCCTCCAACATAGTTTTTGCTCAACTTGGTTGAAAACTTCCCGAGTTATTAAATTGGGAGTTTAAAATGGGGATTTCAACCCCCCGAGGGGGCGTGTCCCTATTTTAAACATATTACATTTGATATTGGTCTAGTACTGAAGGCATTACAAAAGATTTCAAGTCTCTATCTTTAGATAGTAAAAAATAAGAACTTAATGCAGAAATTGACTCTACTACTAGGACAGAGCGAAGGGGTTACATAATAAGGTAACCAAAATAGCGTAGTCCTTTGCAAAATCACATTATAAACACTTTTTGATTCTTTGAATTTCTCTCTAGAATCAATAGAAATGGCGTAGATCGCATTCTCAATATCAAAGGCCGTTATTTTAGGGCCGCCATTTTGGGTCTGCTATTTGAATTTTTTAATTTTCTCATTGAATTCATAATCAGCGACCCCAAGAACACTCCCAACATAAACTTTGCTCAATTTGGTTACGTTATTAAATCAGGGGTACAAAATGGGGATCTCAGCCACCAGGGGAGGCGTGCCCCCATATTAAACATATTACATTTTATATTGGTCCAGTACTAAAGGCATTAGAAAAGATTTCAAGTCTCTATCTTTAGATAGTAAAAAATAAGAACTTAATGCAAAAATTGACTATACTAATAATAAAAATGCGACACTTTATGTTAAACTGACGTTTGTTTAAGCCTTTCAGTACCGTAAAGCTTTATGTCAAGATTATGACGTAAGGTTTTATTCTCCGCTACATATGGAATTTAAGAGAAAATATGTTTTAGTCGTAATTATGTAAAAATATAAACAGTTAATATTTTTTACAAAATGAGTATTTCAGATTTATTCTTTCCTTCATCAAATGTAAACATAGTTAGAATGTCAATGAAAACTTTATTAACCGGGTAATTTGGTGAAATTTGCAAACTACATACCAAATGTTACATTATTTTGCTTAGTAAAATTATTTTTCTTTGAAAATTTATTAATTGCAATACTAAAAATATTGAAGATTTTAAAGATTTTAAATCTTTCTTTGTGGATCCGAGAATGAATATATCATATGTCATATGACAATTCCTAAAATAATAATTAAATAATAATAATCCAATCATGACTAAAAAAAATCACTATCATTAAAAAATACACATATACAATATCCATATTGTAACAAGAGAGAAAAAGAAAGAACCCCTTCTCGAGCAGCGGATGGAGTATTCGGTGGCATTCGAGAGAATGACGCATAGCACCAACAATGTAAACGAGGCACTGTTTATCTAGCACCTTCTAGAAATACATTTTAGTTTCTACCGGCTTCTGGAACGTTTATAGGATGGGATAAAGTCGGCGTCGCGGAGAAAGGGACCAGTCAACAGCAAGTCATTAACTGTGTATTACAAAATAAATAGTGGATATAAATGTTGTATTAGAAATTCATAGTCTGTAAATAATAGTTTTTAATAGTTTATAATTATAGCGTTAATTTATAGTGTATTCATTAGTGTATAGAAATAAATATTTGTTTGTGAATAGACGATTTAAACAGCACTTGTATTATTATTTTTAGAAAGAACGTTACAGTGGTGTCAGGTGTGGGGTTTTAAAATAAATAAAATCGCGTAATAATTAATTAAAGTGCTGTGAGAATAAAATTTTTGGTGTTAAAACATAATTTCAACAAACAATCAAAATGGTGATGAAACTATTAAAGGATCTCTTAGTAATAGATTTGAAGCGGGAGTTGGACGAGAGGGACTTGGATAGTAATGGAAAGAAAGAAGTTTTGATAAATCGGCTAAGAGAATGGCTTTTAGAACAGAAGGAAGATCCTGAAAATTACCGCTTCGAAATACCTGGACCCGCAATTGATACTAGTTTGTTGTTAAGTAAAATGGAAGAAAGTTCTAGAAAGTCGGAAGAGAATTCTAGAATTTTAAAAGAAGAATTACTGCAAAAGTCCGAAGAGAATTCTAGAATGTTAAAAGAGGAATTACTGGAAAAGTCCGAAGAGAATTCTAGAATTTTAAAAGAAGAATTACTGCAAAAGTCCGAAGAGAATTCTAGAATGTTAAAAGAGGAATTACTGGAAAAGTCCGAAGAGAATTCTAGAAAGTCCGAAGAAAATGTTAGAATGCTTAAACAAGAATTACTTGAAAATGTCAAAGCGTTGGAAGATAAAGTTTTCGAAGAATTTTTGGAGAATGCCAGTGCGTTAGGACTATTGGAAGGTAGATTGGCGGAACAAGATAGGGTAATAAAGATGGTAGAAGAGAAAATAGCCCAAATGCAATTACCACCAACAACTAAGAAAGACGATATGGTCGAAGTGCTGGAAGATAGAATGAGGCAACTACGGTTTCCCTCAACTTCTGAGAGGCCGTTTAATGAAGTAAAGAAACAGTTTAAAGAAGAAAAGGTTCCTGCCGTAGGGATAAAAGTAAAACCACCCACGTTCGATGGAAAGATACCTTGGTCCACCTACTACAAACAATTTGAGGCGGCCGCTGGGGCCAACGGATGGACAGGCAAGGAAAAGGCCGTTTCTTTAACTGTGGCTTTGCGTGGAGACGCGTTGAACGTCCTGCAAACAATCCCAGCAGGACAGGAAAATGATTATCAATTGTTAGTGTCTAGATTGGAGATGAGATATGGAGACGCGCATCTTCAACAAGTGTATCACGCGCAAGTGAAGAATCGTATCCAGAAGAATGGAGAAAGCTTGCAGGAGTTTGAAGCCGATGTTGCGCGGCTTGTCCGATTGGCGTACCCTACGGCACCCGATTCATTTCTGGGACAGCTCGCTGTGCAGACCTTCATTGATGGGTTAAGAGACGGGGAAACACAACAATCATTGAGGCTAGCACGACCAAGAACAACTGATGATGCGCTTGCTCACGCCTTAGAATTTGAAGCTGCAAAACAAGCGTCCCGAGGTCACGGGCGTGTTCGGGCCGTTGTGGAGGAAGAAGAAGGTTCTAAAGATCATCTAGAGGAGTTAGTACTGAGAGTTCTTCGGAAGGAAGAAAGCCGTAAGAAGAATCATCAAGAAGTTCGAGGGCCTCGTTGTTGGAATTGCGGCGAACAAGGTCACATACGACGTCGTTGCCCTAAACCAAAACAGGTTCAGCAGTCGGAAAACTAAAGAAGGTCGACGAGTGGGGGCGAACGTTGACCTTGAGTAGAGATGCCCCGAAGATCACCATCCATGCCGTAACATCAAACAATAGTACCAGCAGTTTGTTCGTAGATGGGAAAATTGCTAATCGTACTGTTCCACTACTCATTGATACGGGGGCGACAACGTCCATCATACGCCCTAACGTTCTACGAACAAGTATGAAGCTGTTACCAATAACTACTCAACTCCGTACAGCAACAGGTGAAGTGATACCAACACGCGGAGTGGTGAAGATGAAGATTGGCATTGGAAGTGAAGAACGTGATCATGAGGTGCTGGTAGCCGATATCACTGATGACTTCATCTTGGGAATGGACCTCCTGAGAAAATTTGGTTTTACGTTGGATTTGAAAGACGGTGTTTTGAAGGTCGGTAACGAAGAACTTCCGTTGCATCCACGAGAAGATCCGGTTGTAAGGGTTTTGCTGACTGAAGATGTGATATTGCCGGGTCAAAGCGAGATGGTTGTCGAGGCGGGTTTGGATGGAGATCTTCGGGTAGGATGTGTGCGAATGATGGAGCCTGTTTGTGATAAGAAGATCCATAGTGGCATACTGGTGGGAAAAGCGCTGATCAAGGTTGGAAAGAGAGTACCGGTGAGAATTATGAATGTTAATGTGGATCCGGTGACATTGAAGAAGAGTACCCTTGTGGGACAGTGTGTGCCAGTATTTCGAGTAGCTAGGTGTATGGCTGATGTTCCAAAACCAGTGCCCAAAGACCATGGTGGAAAATTAGTGGGTATGGTTACTAGTTCGTGCGAAGACCTTAACAGAACGGAAGTGAAAGAGGTACAGGGTTTGGTTCACCGATACCAAGATATCTTCGCTCTTGACGATAGCCAGAAGGGACGAACAAATATAGTAAAACATAAAATCAATACAGGCAACTCTATGCCTGTCCGTCAGCAGCCGAGGCGTCTACCTCTAGCAAGGCGAGCAGAAGCCGAAAAGATTATTACTGATATGGAAGAACAAGGGGTCATCGAGCCATCCAGCAGTCCATGGGCATCACCGGTGGTCCTGGTCAGTAAGAAGGACGGGTCAACGAGATTTTGTGTGGACTATCGGCAGCTTAATGACGTGACCAAGAAAGACAGCTATCCCTTACCACGCATCGACGACACGTTAGATACCCTGTCTGGTTCACGATGGTTTTCGACTTTGGACTTGAAGAGCGGTTATTGGCAAGTTGAAATGGAACCTGAAGACCGGGAGAAGACCGCGTTCACTATTGGTTCTGGACTATGGCAGTTTACAGTTATGCCTTTTGGTCTATGTAACGCTCCGGCCACCTTTGAGCGTCTAATGGAGACCATCCTGAGAGGGTTGTCGTGGAAGACCTGCCTGGTATACCTAGATGATGTGATTGTAGTCGGAAAATCATTCAACGAACATTTGAAAAATCTAGAGGAAGTGTTCCGAAGACTACGTGGAGCCAATCTGAAACTGAGTCCGAAAAAGTGCCACATATTCAGAAAGGAAGTGAAATATCTCGGGCACGTCGTATCACAAAATGGAGTGGCAGCCGACCCCGATAAGATTCGTGCAGTTCAAGAGTGGCCAACACCGAAAGATAAACACCAAGTTCGTAGTTTTCTTGGGTTATGTACCTACTACAGGCGTTTCGTTCCTGGGTTTGCCAATATAGCGAAACCTCTGACAAGGTTAACTGAAGATGGGCGCGAGTATGTTTGGAGCGGAGAGTGTGAAACAGCTTTCCAACAGTTGAAGCGTGCCCTGACAACAGCACCAATATTGAGCTATCCACGGACAGAAGGGAAATTCATACTTGACACAGATGCAAGTAATCTGGCCATTGGGGGGGTACTTTCTCAGATACAGGATGGACAAGAAAAGGTCATCGGCTATTTTAGTAAGGTTTTGTCGAAAGCCGAAAGGAATTATTGTGTGACCAGAAAAGAACTATTGGCCGTCGTGAAGTCCGTTGAGCACTTCTACAAATACTTGTACGGACGGAAGTTTTTATTGAGGACGGACCATGCAGCGTTGAAATGGCTTCTACAATTCCGTAATCCTGAAGGCCAGGTCGCAAGGTGGATCGAACGATTACAAGGATACGACTTTGACACCGAACATCGAGCGGGCACTAGTCATCGAAATGCCGATGCTCTTTCAAGAAGACCCTGTCCAACGGATTGCCGTCATTGCTCTCGTTTGGAAGAGAGGGTTTGCCAAGTATTAAGGACTACCATCGTCAACGACAATTGGTTGCCGGAAGAATTGCAACGACAGCAGGAGGCTGATCCCGAACTAAAAATGGTACTGGAATGGAAGCGCGTGGGAGAAAGGCCTGCCTGGGAGGCCGTCAGCCCTTTTAACAGAGCGCTCAAAGCATATTGGGCCCAATGGGAGTCCTTGAAGGTGGAAGACGATCTCCTGAAGCGAGTACTGGAGAGTGAAGATGGCACCACCATTAGGTCTCAGTTCGTGGTTCCAAGAAGCCGAGTGGCTACAGTATTGCGACATCTCCATGACGGTGCCTCAGGAGGACACTTCGGTGTGAAAAAGACTTTGGAGAAAGTTAGGGAGCGTTTTTATTGGGTCAACTGTAAAGAAGACGTGAAGGAGTGGTGCCGGAAATGTGAACTATGTGCCACTGGTAACGGACCCTTGGGGAAACGAAGAGCACCTATGAGGCAGTACAATGTGGGTAGTCCTCTGGAAAGAATAGCCATAGATATTGCCGGACCATTTCCCGAAACCGACGATGGGAATAAATACATATTAGTGGCAATGGACTATTTTACCAAATGGCCAGAAGCATATGCCCTACCAAACCAGGAAGCTGCCACTGTTGCTGACGTACTAGTCAAAGAGTTTTTCAGTCGCTTCGGAGTGCCCATGGAGCTGCATTCGGATCAAGGCCGCAATTTCGAGTCTGTACCCTTTGGAGAAGTCTGTCGATTGTTGGGCATTCGCAAGACTCGGACCACACCGTTACATCCGCAGTCCGATGGAATGGTAGAACGCATGAATCGAACAATGGGCAAATATTTGGCCAAGGTCGTCTCCGATCATCAACGAGACTGGGACCAATACCTGCATCTGTTCCTTATGGCTTATCGTGCATCGGTCCACGAAACAACCGGTCAGTCACCAGCGTCTGTGATGTTTGGACGCGAGTTACGGTTACCGTGTGATCTGGAATTTGGGTCTCCACCTATAGAGCAGGAGGTAGCCGGGAATGATTATGTCATCAACTTAAAGAAGAAGTTGGAGGATATTCACGACCGAACCCGAAATAATAGTCGAATCGCGAGTGACCGGATGAAGGCTACGTACGATGTGAGGGCCCAAGAAGGAGGGTTTCAACCTAGAGAGCTTGTCTGGTTATACAACCCGCAAAGGCGTCGTGGCTATTCTCCAAAATTACAGCGAAATTGGGAGGGTCCATACCAGGTGAAGAAACGAATAAATGACTTGATTTATCGCATCCAGAAATTGCCAAGGGGGAAACCAAAGGTGGTACACTCCAATCGTCTGGCGCACTATGAGGGAAATAATGACGCAGTCCCGGATCGGAAAGATGAGGCCGAGGTGGCTATCAAAATCGTAAGGCCTGAAGATGATCAGCCAACCTTTAGAGAATTTATGGCTGCGTTCTCTGGAACTAGAAAAGCGCGATTCGGAGTCACGACTGAGATGCAACAAGATCTCTTCCGGGTCCCTGGTGATTATTCCATTGCCCACTGTGTCTCCAAGGATCTTCGTATGTCCAGGGGGATCGCAGTGGTGTTTAGAAATAAATTTGGACGGCTGAATGAACTTCGAGAACAAAATCCCTCTGTTGGTAAATCCTTACGCTTGCCTGATCATGACCGATCCATTTACTACTTGGTAACCAAGCAGTTTTACTACCAGAAACCGAGTTACGCCGACTTGTGGAGGGCACTATGGAATTTGAGAATCGAGTTGCTTACCAGGGGAATTAACAAATTGGCAGTTCCCAAACTCGGCTGTGGGCGGGACCAGCTGGATTGGAGAATCGTTAGAAACATGCTGGAAGTTATCTTTAGAGGTACGGACGTCAAGATCTTTGTCTGCAGTTTTGACCCACAGCCCGCATCAAGGCCAACGAAGAGTGTAGACTGCTACTTCTACCGTAATGGAACGTGTAGTCGAGGTGAAGACTGTCGATATCGTCATGACCCGTTCTACAGGAACCAGAGCATAAAACCTGTTCTGGGACAGAACAGACTTGAAGAGGGGGGCAGTGTAACAAGAGAGAAAAAGAAAGAACCCCTTCTCGAGCAGCGGATGGAGTATTCGGTGGCATTCGAGAGAATGACGCATAGCACCAACAATGTAAACGAGGCACTGTTTATCTAGCACCTTCTAGAAATACATTTTAGTTTCTACCGGCTTCTGGAACGTTTATAGGATGGGATAAAGTCGGCGTCGCGGAGAAAGGGACCAGTCAACAGCAAGTCATTAACTGTGTATTACAAAATAAATAGTGGATATAAATGTTGTATTAGAAATTCATAGTCTGTAAATAATAGTTTTTAATAGTTTATAATTATAGCGTTAATTTATAGTGTATTCATTAGTGTATAGAAATAAATATTTGTTTGTGAATAGACGATTTAAACAGCACTTGTATTATTATTTTTAGAAAGAACGTTACAATATTATATATAAAATAATTAAGTATAAAATAGAATGTTTTATTTAAATAATTTTAATTTTTCTTAATCTTTATGCTGTGATGAGGGCCTTAAAATAATTCCAGTAAAAGATAATAATGGAAAATGTTTTGAATCTTGAATGGGTTGACAATATAAGAAAACACGAAGCGGACAACTTCAAACAAAAATTGGAAGTCGAGAAATTCCCTTTTCAGCATCAGAAGAAAACAAAAAGACTGCATTTTTTAAATTTTTAAAAGAAGAAAATTAGTATATCTATACAGGGTGATTAACATTTCGTTGCACACTATTGGGTTTTTGAAAACCGTCAGATATGAATTTCTATACGAAGTTGATTAAATTAAACAAAAGTTGCACAATTACAAGGCCATCTCAAAATCACTTCCAATATTTTGAAAAAAATTCATAGGTCACTAGATCTAAGCAAAAAATGAAAACTTGTCCTTAATATCTTCTTTTTTTAATATCTCGGAAACTATTTATTTCAAGAGTATGAAATCTTGCACATAGCCATACATTCTGATTGTCATGGCCACCTTAGAAAAATTTTAAACCCACTATTTTTTGAACAGTGATAGTCAACTTTTTTTTTCTATGGACACCGTATTGGATTTTTACTGCATCAGATAATGAAAAAAATTACAAATGCAATGATGTATCACAAGCAGTATCGCCTTCAGGTCAAATAAATAATTTGCATTTAAAATACATTTTCGACTAGTCACCTATGAAAATTTGACATACTGTTGCCAGAAAACAATATTGTGTTGTTATTTGTAATTAAATGTTATGACAAACACAAAAGATGTTGACAAAAAACAAAACAACAGGAATGTCTGAAATAACTAATACTGAAGTGCATGTGTCTCTCTCAGTTTTTTGAAAAATTGGGTGATATTTGTAGAAATTCAGGTTTGCAAAGCATTTTTCTACAACATAGTCTAACTCCACATACGGTTGCAACAACTTTGTTACTCAACTCTAGCTTGTTACTGTTGTTTTTATATAACTAAACATTTCTGGAACATACCTGGAATTAGCTAATTCAAATCTTTTTTAATGTTTTCAAAATTTTATAACTTAATTTGATAATATCTTTCGGTATATTTTACCTGGAACAATAATAATGTCCAATAGATGGAGAGCCTATAGTATTGACGAAATAGACAAAGGAATTTATGAACACCAAGTGATCATGCATGAGAAAAGTCTTCCAAGCCCTAACAACAACAATGTCCATAACAAAAATGTCGATACTATCTGGATGAAGGCAAAAAGGAAGATCAGCAAACAATTTGGGATTTCACAAGTTTTCTTCCCTTCGTATCTTCATGAGTTTGTGTGGCGGAACCAATTTAAAAATAAAAATATTTTTGCTAATTTCTTAATTTGTGTAGCTGAACAATATCCTGTTTAGTAATTTGTGTATTATTGAATTTTAAATTACATTTTATTTCTGAATTATAATTTATTTGTATTGTTTTTTGCATTTATTAAACATTTATGAAATACATTTATAATTTTATATCACCTTATTACTTAACCTTATAATATTTTTGTTTTAATTTAGTCTCAAACTTGTATGTATGTATGTATAATAATAATAGTCCCCTTTAACCCCTGCTATTATATATTATAACTAATCTGTAACTCTAAAGTAAAAATGTTGCTGTGAGATGTCATATCTTCAATAATCATTACAATGTCTTTATTGGGTTCAGCCATATTTCATATGAAAATATTTTATTTCCCGCTTATTTATATTTGAACTTGTGGATGGCCATCTGCATTAATAAACTCAGTGGGGTTTATATGGCCGTCCCAATTAAGTAAAAAAAACGTTTATTTTGACAGTCCTCTTACCAGAGACCTCTTGCTGATCTAAATAAAATCATTTTGATTAAATGTCAGAATTTAGAGGTTAATAATGGCAAATGGGGAGAAAAATAATGTTCAACTTTTAAATTTAGACTAGGGAACCCCGTTAAAACATGACGGACAAAAGGCTAATTTATTGAAGGATTTCCTTATATAAAAGGTTCGTTGTGTGATTACATTTCTTCGGGTTTCCAAGCGTGTATATTTAATATTAATATTTATTAAATAAACACAATCAAACAAAAACAGTTGAAAATACTAAGCTTACCAATCTCAGACAAACTTTTGAACGCTGTATTTAACAAACACCCTCCCCAACTCCCACTGACACTTTCTATCTCCTTAGTTACCTTCGTCTTACTCCTTTTTCCGGCTCACTGCTCCAACTTATCTCTTACTCAGACTTACCTCCCCTCTTCTGGCTTAGTCCCTTCACCTAATTCTCCTTCGGACTCCTCCAAGGTACTCACCCATTCTTACCATAAAATTCTACATTGAATTCATATACAGTAGAAATCCATAATCCGAACACGCTGTATTCCAAACATCTACTAATCCGAACAACAACATTTAGTTTGTCATTTAGTTCAAAGTTCTGTGTACTATTGAAAAATAATTGGCACGGTAGATTTTTCCTGTTTAAATAGTACTCTCTTTCGTAATAAAAATATAAAATTTAAAACTGTGACTGCCAAAGTCGGTGTAATATGCTAAAATTCTTAAAAACCTGCTTTCTCTGTAATTGAACTGTACCAATTATTTATCTCACAATAGTACATACATACTAAAGTTGAATATGCAGTGTTCTTGGATGGTGAATATTATAAATGAGATTATAATAGACTGCTAAGACGATTTGTTGGCTGATACTGTTAAGATCCGACGTTTGTTGGTGTAGACAAATTCTATGAAGATTAGCAGGATGACTATTTATTTTTGTTAAAACGAAACCCCCCCACAGAAAAGGTACCAGCTTTACATCTTTTCTTATTGAAAGATTCGTTTTGCCTAATACGATTCTCTTCTAACTTATGAGAAGCGTCGGCTCGTATTTGTGTGACATCAACAATATTGTTAGTTTCAGCGTCACTATCGGGCAAGTCACTGTTCATTTTCATCTTAAAACCGAACATTAGCTCAGCCGGGGTTTGTTGAGTAATTTTGTTCAACATACTGTTAATACCTTGTTGAACCGTAATCAAATTTTCATCCCAAGAGTGAGAATTCTTATTAAAATTACAAGACGCCACAGCAGCTAAAATAGTTCTATTAGCTCGTTCGACCTGACCGTTAGTGCGAGCCATTCCAACCGCTGTTATAAACAGACGGATATGTCTTGTAGTACAAAAATCGCCGAAATCAGTTGATGTGAAAGCTTTTCCCGCATCACAGATTATTCGATAAGGGTTACCAAATGTCGCAAATATATCTTCAAGCACTTTTATAACATTAATGACCTTCGTATTGGGTACAGCTCTAAGAAAGACGAATTTTGTAAAAGCGTCGACAATATTCAATAGGTAACAATTACCTACATCTGTCTTAATAAAAGGGTCCAAATGGTCCCGATGTAGGGTATGGAAAGGTCTAGCATGTTTGGGCAATGAATATAAATAACCTGGTTTCTTACCAGATGAGGTTTTATGATACAAGCATGCTAAACAGCAGTTAATATATTTAGAGACGAACCTTCGCAGTTTTGGGAACCAATAATTTTGTCGACTACGATCTAAAGTTTTTTTGAGCGCAAAATGGTTTTCCCGTCGTCAAATTGGCAAATTCTAGTGCATGGTTGTTTCAGTTAGCGGAGACAATCAGTAGCGTTACCCTTACTACGGCTTTCGGACCTGAAGCTAAACCAAAGCCATATAAAAAAGAAAAGGGCCACGTTAATGCACACCATGAGGAAATCAATAAAAAGTATCCAAACAATCGTCAATGCCCAATTTGCAATCAAACTTGTAGCCGCATTGAAGATTGTAGTAGATTTTTAAATATGAAGCTCAACAAGAAGTGGAACGCCGTTAAACAACACAGACTTTGTCGTACATGTCTATCATCACATTTTAAATCCCGATGTCATGTGAATGCCGTTTGTGGAACGGATGGTTGTACGTACAGGCACCATCGACTTCTACACAAAAGCAGCAGTGAATTCAATGGCCCAATAGCAACAGTTATGCAAACAACCAAACCTGTCGAGACAGTCGCCCAAGAATCTCTGCCAGTAAACGAGCCAATAGCGACCATGGATGGTTGGTACAACTGCAATGTACATGGTCCTGCTCAAGCAATTAAGTACCGAGTTGTACCTGTCATTCTGCACAGCAACGAAACAAAAGTAGAAGCGTTTGCATTTTTAGACGATGGGTCGTCACTAACAATGATGGAGGAATCACTTTCAGCTGAGTTAAAACTCAAGGAAGAGCCCAAGTCGCTTACTCTTTGGTGGACTGGTAATACTTGTCGAAACAAAAAGGATTCTCAAATCGTATCTGTCCAGATATTCAGCGTTCACAATCCTGATAAGAAGTTCTTCATTCCTGTCGTACGGACAGTAAAGTCTTTGTGCTTGCCAGAACAATCGCTAGATGTAAAAGAGCTGACCACGCAGTACCCATACCTACGAGGATACCCGATTAAATCGTACCAGCAAGCAGTTCCTCGATTACTCATCGGACTCGATAACGTAAATTTGTCAATTCCAATTTCCAAGTTATTGAAGGCGCCATAGGCGACCCGGTAGCAACTAAAACGCGATTAGGATGGGTTGCTTATGGATCATCATCATCATCATCATCGAAGGTCAATGATCCAGGTTAGTCAGCTTTTCAAAACTTTCATATATGTGAATATGAAAGTGAAAGCAGCAACGACAAGGTGTTACACAACTCGATGAAAGATTATTCTTCACTGGATAGCCTCCGTGTAGTCAAGGTAGACAAGCCCCTCAAATCAGCAGACAAAGAAGGTGGATGCCAAATTCTAGAAACTGCCACAATCCGAAAAGACAACCGTTTAGAAACAGGTCCATTGTGGAAATATGAGGATCTACGATTTCCCGATAGCTTTCCCATGGCTCTTCGCCGATATGAATGCTTACGGAAAAGAATGACTCGAGATCCCGAATTGGTCACAAATCTCAAATGCCAATTCAAAGAATACTCGGGTAAGAACTATATATGTAGGTTGTCCAATGAGGGATTGCGTCAAGAATTTTCTAGCACTTGGTATGAAGTATTTGTTGTCATCAACTCATATAAACCGGGCAAAACAAGAATAGTGTGGGATGCCGCCACCAAAGTGAACGGAATCTCTTTAAATTCTGCATTGCTGAAGGGTCCTGACCAACTTACATCATTGCCATCCGTCTTGTACCATTTTCAAGAAAGTGCAATCTCCATATGTGCAGACACTCGTGGAATGTTTCACCAAGTCAACGTGAAAGCTGAGGATCAGCTCTCTCAACGGTTTCTTTGGACTCTTGATCTCCAAGGCACACTAGAAATCTATGCAATGAGGGTTTTGACTTTCGGATCTATGTGCTCACCAAGCAGTGCTCAATTTTTAAAAAATAAAAATGCACAAGAGTTCACAGCGTAATGTCCGCGGGCCGTTACCTCTATTTGTAAACATCATTATGTGGACAATATGCTGGAGAGCACGGACACTGAAGAGGAGGCTGTACGTCTTGCAGAAGAAGTCAAATTCATACATGCATGCGGCGGGTTCGAAATCCGAAATTGGGTGTCCAATTCACCAAACGTCATCGCAGCGCTTGGAGAAAAGCGACCAGAAGACAAGCGAGATCTCAATATCAGTCAAGAGAACACCACAGAGAAGGTTCTGGGTATGTGGTGGTATACTCCCACAGCCAGTTTTACTTATGCACTCTCATCGAAAGCATCTTTGAGTGAACTATTATCTGGACAAATTCGGCCAACAAAACGACAAGTTCAACTAGTCTTAATTTGAGCCCTTCGAAGTGATCGCAAATTTCTTGGTCTACATCAAGATCCCAAAGCAAGAAATATGGCGTTTGAAAATTGGATCGGAAGAACTGATCAGCAATGAGATATATGATAAGTGGCTTCTGTGGGTGAAGCATCTTCGAAGTATAACGCAATTCAAAATTCAGAGGAGCTATTTTAAGAAAATAAGATTTGCCGTC
Source organism: Agrypnus murinus (assembly GCA_929113105.1). Lineage (NCBI taxonomy): Eukaryota > Metazoa > Arthropoda > Insecta > Coleoptera > Elateridae > Agrypnus > Agrypnus murinus. The sequence continues at coordinate 111,321,035 of OV816026.1, read as the reverse complement.
GCCTACTTTAGATTGACAAAAGGTAATTTTGTAGGAGGCAGAATAGTTGCAGCGAAAACTCGTGTAGCACCACAAAGCTTAACATCAATGCGCCTTGAACTTGAAGTAGCAACACTTGGAACACGATTGACAAACGTCATCAAAGACGGTCACACGAGTCGATTCGAAGCAACGTTTTACTGGTCGGATTTAAAAACGGTTCTTTCTTGGATTCAGTCAGATCATCGAAACTATCGTCAATTCGTCGGCTTCAGAGTCAGTGAGATCCTTGAGACAACCGAGAAGAATCAATGGAGATATGTTCCGACAAAATTGAACGTTGCTGATGATGCTATAAAATGCTTTAAAATTTCCGACTTTAGTTCATCCAGACGTTGATTTGTCGGTTCGCTATTTCTTATCCAGTCTGAAGGTAAATGGCCAAAAGAGTTAAATGACCTCCAAATAACATCAGAAGAGTTGACACTATTAGTTTTATTTCACCGTGTGCTAAACAATCCAGCATTAGTCCAACCTGAACGTTTTTCCAACTGGAGAAAAATCGTTTACACGCAAGCATTCGCGCTACGTTTCATTTGGCCACGAGGACGAGTGCTAGATGTCATCAGAGACAAAGATGTGCAAGTGCGTAGAGCAACCGTTTATACATCTGCAGGTATCTATGAACAACCTGCGGTGATGTTGGCAGTTCTTGATGTCCTAGGAGGTAGGTCGACCTAGTGCCCAGGTTCGTCATACCGGAGGGGAGTGTTGGCGACAGGCAACGCCGCCTACATCAAAAACAGCCATAAATACTAGGAACGTCACTTTGCGAAAAAAATTAGATTTAAATCTAAAAATATTTTTAAAATAGCTTTGTTTAAAAACTAAAAGTAAGTTTATTCATACTTATTAATTAATTATATTCTGATATAAATAAATGTACTACATATTTGTAATTTCCTATTCTAGGAAATTTGTAGTGATCCATAAAATAAAGGAGTCTACGATTTCTGAAACAGAAACAAGGATATTCATTATTGTTCGAAACAATACCCTGTATGTAAATATTATCAACAGTAATATCCCAAGTGCATGTAAAATAGCCGCATAAATGTTGACGGTTTGTGTCAGAATGTTTTGCTCAGAAATACGTCTAGTAGATATATCCGCGCAAGAAAATCCCGAGTGCGTAGCATGAGGGATTTTAGGCGGAAAGATTTTTGAGACGTATTTCTTTAGAGCAAGACATTTTTAACAAATAATCGCCAAATTAAATCAGGTTGTTTTATACGCGCGCGGGGTATTCGGCGTGATTATGTCCTGCATAAATAGATATTGTTTGTAAATTATCTATAGCTATTGACATTAGTACAGTTAATAAATTACAATTTTTAAATATGTTTCCATTGTCTGCACATTTACTTGTCTAAGCACCTTTTATAACGAGTTGAAAATTAGTCAGGAGCGATAAAATTTTGACAGAAATTGAATCGCGGTTAAATTTTGAGATTTCAATTTTTCTCATTATTAAAGTGACAGTAACCATGGTAAGTAGGCATTGTTATGTGTATAAAGGAAATAATCAAAATTAAACATAGTATAAATGCGTAATGTTTTAACGCCAAATACATCTGCAGAAAAAGAAACTTCGATCATGGTTCAAGCAGTGCGTTTCGATCTTCTTGAAATTAGTTTTGTTTTTTGAAGAAGTTGCTAAATAAATGTGCATACTTCTTAATAAAAAGGAAACATCATAGTGTAGTGTTCTGTATCTAACAGTTGTTTTGAAGGTATTTTATTTTTTCGCTTTTAATGAACAAAATAAAAAGTCATAGCATTACAATATGCGTTAATTTTAAATTTGCCGCCATTTTCATGCCCATTCAATAGTGGAAATGTATGAGACGACCTACTTTTCTAAGCTTGCTTAGACATTTATGAACCTTGGATAAAATATGAAAATGATGCGAAACAATTTAATTGTTATTATCAATTTGTAAAAACATTAGAAAGTTAGATTCCGTTATGCCGCTACTTGATATTTTATATTCACGTGCAAATCTTCACAATATCAAAACTATTTTCTATCATCTCTATTCCCATTTGTGCGGCAAATTTGACGAAACAATTTGGTTTTATGCCGCCTCTTTGCAATGAAGCTAAAACGAACGATGCGACATCTCTAGATAGGGAATCAAAAAATTTTAAAAATCTACCATCTTAATAAATAAAATTTATCGAGAAAAATGTATGTAGTAGTATATATGAAAAATGAAACACTGTCCAATTTATAAGTTATATTCACATCATTTATTACAAAAAGTATAAGACAAGAACAAACAGTAATAGCAATATAGTGGAGTAACCTTACGTTTTTATCTCGGAACCGGTTGAAACTACTCAGATTTTTATAATTCTTTTTTAAAATCTTGTAAATATAAAATACTAAAACCTTTATAAATTAGAAATTGATGCTCAGATCGGGAAATGCGGTGAAACTCGGAAAACCTAAAAATTGTCCAGGTGGTCTAGTACTGGTTGCTCGACCATCTCAGAACAGGATAATTGTTTGTGTGTTATCACACCTATGTAGTGGTAGTTCGAAACCACTCTTGATTTACTTTTATACCTTTTCGTTTAAATAAGGCAACCATATTTGTTTCGTAGTGCACGACGTTTCTTGCAGTTTTCAATGTAAACGAAAATCTCGATATCTCAAGAACGATTAGTCGTAGAGACGTATGGTAAAAACCGTTGTATTGTTCACACCTCGATCTACATTTGTTCTAAACTAAACTTTTCAAAGATGCTTCTTTATTGGTGCAATTTAAGCCAAGTTTAACAACTTCTTTTTGCAAGATTTCCGCTTTTTAGAGTGCCACATTTCCAGGAAAAGGTGAGGTTTCAGGCTTCATTTTTTCTAAGAAGGTATACAATTAGGAATAGTTAATGTTTAAAATATTTGAAATCTGAAACTACACTATTTTGGTATTTATGGGCTTTTGAAGTTATCGATTTCTTCACTTTTGGGCAAGTTTGGACCTATCTCTGATGGGCATGCATGGATTTTTTTATAGTCAGGGCAAGTGAAGCAATATATGAAGACAAACTATGGTAAAAATTTTAATTTTGATATTAGCATGAGGACAAAGTTATGCTGAGTTGAAAACTGTAAATAAATCTTGTAAATGACTATAATACGTTCCAGTGATAAACTATGTATTTTTAATATATGACCTCTACATTAGTAGTTAACTATGATCGTCAACTTGTAACCTATAAAGGTTTCAATGTTTTATGCATACTGCATTTAAAAAAAAAATTATTCAAATCCGAGTAGTTTCAACCGGTTCGGAGATAAAAACGACGGGATTTTTCTTCATTTTTGGCCAACTTTGGACCTCAATATCTCTGATGGGCGCTGATGGAATTTTGTTATATTATGCGCATATGAAGCAGTATATGATCGCAAACTATGGTAAAAATTTTAACATTAGCGCGAGGACAGAATTATGTCCATGAGAAAACTGTAAATGTAAACCATCTCCATTAGTATTACTGAGTAAATGTACTTTTTTAATTCTGGTGCTAACATTGGTTTGGGAAAGTAAAATTATGAATACTATTATTATATAGTTTTATATATATATATATATATATATATATATATATATATATATATATATATATATATATATATATATATATATATATATATATATATATATATATATATATATATATATATATATATATATTTACGGCCAGTGTATAAAGTGAGGTCCGTATGAACAAAGTTCACGTTTCAAGTGAGGTCCACAAACAAAGTGAGGACAAATATACGGACCTCACTTTGAAATTCGATAATATTTCGTGTAGAGCTTTTCGAAGGTATAAGTTGGCGATACTGAAAAAATGGGCTGGACCTCAGATGTTGCCAAAACGGCTAGAATTATACAGATTAGTTCAAGGAGTTGACGCCTGGAGTCGCTGCGCCAGATGTATATTTTTCAGACGTATAATTTCTTGTGTGAAGCTTGTATGAATGATGCGCAAAGTGAGATCCGAACAAGTGGCAACGATGGAAATGAAAGTTATACAATATTGATTTTAATTCTATTACAGAAGAGAACGGAAATACCCTAAATAGCCGATTTTATTTCTTACGAGCGGAAATCGGTTTAGAAAAGTTATAGTATTATTGTGCTGTTACAAAATTTCGATAGGGAAATTTTTAGATTTAATTTCATCGACGTCTGATTATTTGTAATTAGGCAATAAAACTAAAATACATTGTAAAAGAGATTAATAAATCTTCGAGGACTTGCAGCCTTTTTATTTTTTTGTATTAATTAAGAATAAAATAATTTTTTTTCGAATGACATTTCGCCTAATCAAGATTAGGCTTTTTCTAGTCTTTAATAGTATATTAAGGGCTTAATTGAGTGTCTTACAGCCCGTGCAGTCAGTTAGCGCCTGAAGCGAAAACCGAAGGCGCTAAGACGATAAAGGGCTCTAAAACACTAATTAAGCCCGAAATGCGTACTTTAAATGTGCGGTCTAAGATTAAATTAAGTTTAATTTAAAATAAAAATTATTTAAAAAGTCCTAAACTTCAAGTAGGTAGGTGCTATGGTCTATAATTATTCTTATTACTATGGAGACGTCGTAAACAAGAGTAGCAAAAGGGGGTGCTCTAATTTAGCGATTTACGCTCTAGAAACAGTCCGCAAAATAGGTCATAATCATGTCATAATCACCCGAGCGGACATACTGTATATTATATATTCAGGGACTAAAATGCATTTTTTAAATTATTAATTAACACTTAAAAAACACTTTTAGTCCAGTGGTATATACGCTATTTTTTGCACGTCTAAAGGACTTAATCGCAAAAATTCAAAATTTCGTTACATGTCATTCGGACAATTGCCAAAATCACATAGTTTCAGGATAATAAATCCTAACATGTACCGCAATTACTTTTTTTTGTTGTTTACTTGTTGTTGTTGTCAAGGAAACACTTTACTCCCTCAGGGAATTCCACCCCAAGTAGGGATTTTTAACGTGCCAAACATCGCATTGACACGGGACCTACAGTTTTACTTCCTATCCGAGAAGAAGGCATGTTTTTAATTTTTCTCCGCTATTAAACATTACCAGCTCAGCCGGGGATCGAATCTGCGGGGCCTGGCCACAACGGCCAATCGCTATTTTGGCCGTTGTGGTCATAACCACAACGGTCTCCGTGACCATAACGGCCAACAGCCACAACGGCCAATTTGACCATATCGCCCAACTCGAAACTTGACCATAACGGCCACCATGACCACAACGGCCAACTAGAAACTCCACCCCATCCGCCGTTTTGACCACAACGTCCACCGACGCTTATGTATTGGCGTCGCTGGTGACGATGACCACAACGGCCAAAATGACCACAACGGCCAACTAGAGTGAGTGACCACAACGGCCAAAATGACCACAACGGCCAACTATGGAGCGTGACCACAACAGCCAAAATGACCATAACGGCCAACTGTGGCGAGTGACCACAACGGCCAAAATGACCACAACGGCCAACTAGGGTGAGTGACCACAACGGCCAAAATGACCACAACGGCCAACTATGGAGTGTGACCACAACAGCCAAAATGACCATAACGGCCAACTATGGCGATCGACCACAACGGCCAACTTTTTTCATACTGTTATTTTGGTTTTGTTAAAGCTCATTTCTCTCTTTTAACTTAGCCTGTATTTCAATAAGGTACGTCCAGAATTTAACAGCGAGGTCTGATGTCAAAGTAGCGCCGATTTAACGTGACTTACCTATTAGCCCAGTAACCTAGTACATTTTACCTTGCATGAAATGGGGTAGTAGATTTCTTTTTTTATATTGTATGTGATAGTACCGAGATGCCAAATCCAATTTTTCGACCTCCGCGACCTTCCGGATCACCGCCAAAAAGAGGTAAAACCGCCGAAATTTTGCACTTTTTTTAGATTTGGCCAATTTTGACCATGAAGGAACACTTTTCCGAAAAAGACAATTCTATTCATTTTGAAAGCACATTAAATTTGCTACAATTTAAGACTAAAATGGTTCCTTAAGGTCTAATAGTTTCCGAAATATCGCTCCTCAGAATTGGTTGAAATTTACACCCATGCTATTTTTCAAGTATTAACCTATAGAATTGAGTTCAAAGGTTCAAAATAAGAATAGAATAAAATTGAATAGAATAGAAAATCTGTAGTCTTATTCAAACAAAATCATTTTTTACAATGGAATCTTAAAAATAATCCCTCGTAAATGGCTCATGTTGTCGAGTGGGTATTACCAGAAATATGAAAAGGCGACAGGGAAAACGCCTTTCAATTTGGTTTAAACCTCTTGGAAGGTCCAGGTTCAAGATAGTCTTCAGCCTCTGTGTCCATGTTCTCCTGTACTTCTTCAGCCTGGTCAATTTCCTTATCTGGAGGGCTGTTAGGATATACAAGCAGTCCATCTAGCTCATCGTCATGTAGTAGGTCATCGAGCTTGGCAGTATCCATGTCAACGATGATATCTGGCCGATTCTCGCAGGACTGTTCACTACATTGGCTACATACAATAGAGCACTTCAAGCCTGCTTTTCTGCAACAGCATGCATTGTCACATCCTTTCTTGCAGTTGCAGGAGATCATTTGCATGAGGTGGGAAGGGGCCGCATCCCTCGATATCATAAAGGCCGTGAGCTGTAAGAACCCACCCCCATTCGAGCGGATCGATTCACAGCTTTTTGAGTGGGAGGTAGTCTGGCAAGGTTAAAGTTCGTCTTGGTTGCAGCCTTTGTAAAGAGCTAATAGCTCAGATAATTGAGGCTTTTCGTTGAGTTGTTTTCACCATACAGCGCAATGATAATTTTAACTCCTGCTTCAGCTACTTCGTCAGGTGTTGCTTCTGAGTTGGAAAACTGCTGCTTTCTCCTTGAGGTCCGAATTCTTTTGAATTACTGATAACAACTTGTTTTATCCCTGACCAAAGAAGCATGACGTAGAATCACATCCACTAAAGGCATGGGTGAAGGGCTTGAGGTGACGGTAAGAAGATATCGAGGTGGTTGAATAGAGGACATCTGGTATTTTACCTCTTCCGCACTTCTGAAAGTAGATGTTACTGTGTTAGTAGGGACAGAGGATATGGTGAAAGCTCGTGTGTGAAGTTCTTCAGTTCTTCATCCGGCTTTGACACAGTGTTAGGGGGTCAACCGTCACCTGTCTCTTGCCAACAGTCACAGTATTCACAGAAAAAAGTGATACCACTTTATTCTTCCTTTTGAATTTTAAATTTTCGTAGTTTTCCCCTACAACCTTCAACATCGCTTCCTTACCCATATCTCTAGCCATGTGACAGTTGACCTCTTCCACTCCAACAAGTCCACTGCTTATAGACATGACGACATTCGTATTAGGGAATGGAGGGTGATGCAGCAACCAGTCCCAAAATGCGTTTGCATGTTAATGTAACCCGAACCGAATGTTTCATATACTAAATTTATACATTATTGAACTATTTGAGAGGTATTATTAAAGGTTTGATGCCAATTCTATAAGTTAATACTTGAAAAATAGCATGGGTTGAAGTTTTGACCAACTTTGGGGTGCGATATCTCGAAAACTATTAGACCATTAGTAACCATTTTGGTCTTCAATTGTAGCAAATTTAATGTACTCTTAAAATGAATTGACCAGGCTGAAGAAGAACAAAAGAACATGGACACAGAGGCTGAAGAGTATCTTGTACCTGGACCTTCCAAGGGGTTTAGACAAAATTGAAACGCGTTTTCCCTATCGCCTTTTCATATTTCTGGTAATACCCACTTGACAACATGAACCATTTACGAGGGATTATTTTTAAGATTCCAATGTAAAAAATGAATTTGTTTGAATAAGACTAAAGGTTTTCTATTCTATTCAATTCTATTCTATTCTTATTTTGAACCTTTGAACTCAGTTCTATAGGTTAATACTTGAAAAATAGCATGGGTGTAAATTTAGACTAATTCTGAGGAGCGATATTTCGGAAACTATTAGACCTTAAGTAACCATTTTGGTCTTAAATTGTAGCAAATTTAATGTGCTTTCAAAATGAATATAATTATCTTTTTTGGAAAAGTGTTCCTTCATAGTCAAAATTGGCCAAATCTAAAAAAAAGCATATTTTCGGGGGTCTTACCGCTTTTTCGATGAACTCTGAGGAGCTATATCTCGGAAACTATTAGCCCTATAGTAATCATTTTGGTCTTAGATTGTAACAAACTTAATGTACTTTTGAAATGAATAGGATTGTCTTCTTTGAAAAAGTGCTCCTTCATGGTTAAAATTGGCCAAACCTAAAAAAAGTGCAAAATTTCGGCGGTTTTACCTCTTTTTGGCGGTGATCCGGAAGGTCGCGGAGGTCGAAAAATTGGATTTGGCATCTTGGTACTATCACATACAATATAAAAAAGTCTACTACCCCATTTCATGCAACTGATACCTCATACCCCATTTCAGGTTACTGAAAGATATATTGAAAAATGCTTTCTCTATATACAACTGCTGCCCTATGCAGTTGACGACATTTTTCTTTCTTAGTTTCTCGGCAAGTATCCCAGGCAGATTAAATTCTGAAAATTTGATACAGGTACACTATAACTATTTACAGAATCATGATACTTTAGTTCACAGGGTAGTTTATCTTTAACGTTAAAAGAAGTTTTTTTTCTATTACTTGTTTACCTACAGCAATCTTTTCATTTTGGGGACGTTTAAAAAAGTACGAAATAGAACTATAAAACAACACGTTTGACGTTTTATTTATATATTTCCATTGCATTGAATTTGAAGATTTCGCAAGATAACTGTAATCTATAAAGGGATATTAAGGACGGGATACTTCTCTGGCCAATGGATGGTGGCCCAAATAGCAATGGTCCCGAAAACGGAGAAACCGCCATCAGATGTGGCCTCATACAGACCTATTAGTCGTTACCCGTCAATGGTTTGTAAAAAATTGTTCGCCATGCGAATGTCGCCGCTATTTGACGAAAATCAGCGAAAGCCCAACTAACAGTTTGGATTTCGTCGACAATACGCTACAATCGAACAAGTACACATACTTGCATCAAAAATCAGGTTTGACCTGGAGACCAAAACATTCTGTTCAGCGGTATTCATAGACACAAGCCAAGCATTTGACAGGGCGTGGTATGTACGAGTATGTAGATCTACTCTACAACCTCAAGTGACATTTACCGTATACCTTCTTTCAAATCCTCACGTCATACCTCACTAAAAGATACTTTTTCGTGAAATATTCAGACTCCACTTCAGCCCTTCTATCCACAACATCTGGTGTCGCGCGACTGGTCCGACATTATACCTAATCTTCAACTAGAAACACGACAATAGCAACCTTCTTGGACTACATGGCAATACTGGCTTCCCATACTAATGCAGATATAGTTTTCAGAAACTTACAAACCACCTAAGCCTTTTTGAAAGATGATGGAACACGACGCATTAAAGCAAATATACAAAAACCAACACAGGCCACTTATACTACTAAAAAAACTACTTGCCCTCTAGTTCACCTTAACGGAAACTCACTACTCAAGAAGATTAGGTCAAATATCTAGGGTTCCACCTAGACAGACGTCTTACATGGTCAAAACATAATTGATACATACCACGCCCTGTCAAATGCTTGGCTTGTGTCTATGAATACCGCTGAACAGAATGTTTTGGTCTCCAGGTCAAACCTGATTTTTGATGCAAGTACTTGTTCGATTGTAGCGTATTGTCGACGAAATCCAAACTGTTAGTTGGGCTTTCGCTGATTTTCGTCAATTAGCGGTGACATTCGCATGGCGAACAATTTTTTACAAACCATTGACGGGTAACGACTAATAGGTCTGTATGAGGGCACATCTGATGGCGGTTTCTCCGGTTTTGGGACCATTGCTATTTGGGCCACCTTCCATTGGCCAGAGAAGTATCCCGTCCTTAATATCCCTTTATAGATTACAGTTATCATGCGAAATCCCTCATATGAAAGTTCCTTTAGGAGTTTTCCAGTTATTACGTCGAAACCTGGGGACTTCTTCGAATTTATTTCAGTTTCGATGACCTTACTTCGCGCTTGAAGGAAGTCCCGTATGAATTTTTCTTCTTCAATGGTAAGAGAGGCGTAAACACGATCTTTATGACGTTCTATAATGCAGCCAGTTGCTTTAGTTGATGTTAGGCAGTGGAAATAGTTCTGGAAATCTTGATTTCTCTGCTCATCTAATAATTTCTTAAACTCTTTGATGGCCCTATTAAACTACGTTTTATCGCCCGGTACGCGAGTAAGTAATCTGTCATTACTTTCTAAGAGCTCGTTTTCTTGTATTTTTTCTCGGATACGTATGGAGCAATACTGTTTTGGATTATTGCGGTTTGTTTCTGGGGTTACGTCCCATGCTGCTCCCTAGATTGATTTTATTAAGTACTGGGCAGATTCGTAGATATCGTGTTTATTTTTTAGGAGAAGATTTACATTTAGTTTAAATTTTAAAACTGATAAAAACAGCTAATTACGTACTTCAAATTCAATGCAATGGAAATCTATAAATAAAACGTCAAACGTGTTGTTTTATAGTTCTATTTCGTACTTTTTTAAACGTCCCCAAAATGAAAAGATTGCTGTAGGTAAACAAGTAATAGAAAAAAAACTTCTTTTGACGTTAAAGATAAACTACCCTGTGAACTAAAGTATCATGATTCTGTAAATAGTTATAGTGTACCTGTATCAAATTTTCAGAATTTAATCTGCCTGGGATACTTGCCGAGAAACTAAGAAAGAAAAATGTCGTCAACTGCATAGGGCTGCAGTTGTAACATATATAGAAAAAGCATTTTTCAATATAGGAAAGTCACGTTAAATCGGCGCTACTTTGACATCAGACCTCGCTGTTAAATTCTGGACGTACCTTATTGAAATACAGGCTAAATTAAAAGAGAGAAATGAGCTTTAACTAAACCAAAGTAACAGTATGAAAAACAGTTGGCCTTTGTGGTCACTCGCCACAGTGGGCCGTTATGGTCATTTTGGCTGTTGTGGTCACGCTCCATAGTTGGCCGTTGTGGTCATTTTGGCCGTTGTGGTCACTCACCCTAGTTGGCCGTTGTGGTCATTTTGGCCGTTGTGGTCACTCGCCACAGTTGGCCGTTATGGTCATTTTGGCTGTTGTGGTCACGCTCCATAGTTGGCCGTTGTGGTCATTTTGGCCGTTGTGGTCACTCACTCTAGTTGGCCGTTGTGGTCATCTTGGCCGTTGTGGTCATCGTCACCAGCGACGCCAATACATAAGCGTCGGTGGCCGTTGTGGTCAAAATGGCGGATGGGGTGGAGTTTCTAGTTGGCCGTTGTGGTCATGGTGGCCGTTATGGTCAAGTTTCGAGTTGGGCGATATGGTCAAATTGGCCGTTGTGGCTGTTGGCCGTTATGGTCACGGAGACCGTTGTGGTTATGACCACACCGAGGCTGGCAAGTTTGTTTGTATTATTGCTTTTAGAAAGAAAAGTTAGACGCAACATACTCTGCAGACTATTTTTCTGCATTTAATACACCCAATAATTAAATAAGTCATTTATTAAATTCATTGAAAAAAAATTTCATTTCAGATTTAATCTTTAAATGGAAATAGTAATCATTATGAACAAATAAATAACTGTAGGTAACCCAAAATAGTATATTAAGTGGAATTCTGTTATAAGTTGTAACCTCAAACTGATCACCGGGTGACGATCAGATGAGGGCTTTCCTACACAACTACTAAATGTTCTCAACTTTCATTGTATTATAAAAGCTCGCAATGAATTTAATTCTTACTTCTCAAGGCAGGCTTATAAAAATTGATAACTATAAGTACCAAATATTACAATCAAAACGTCTCTTTTTAAATTAATATTTAATAAAACTAACAATAAGAATAATTTATTAGAACAGATTTAGAATATCAATTATATTTATTATTCACTATGTGATGATGGATGATGAGGTCGTTCCCAACTTTATAGTAGAGTCAATTTTTGCATTAAGTTCTTATTTTTTACTATCTAAAGATAGAGACTTGAAATCTTTTGTAATGCCTTCAGTACTGGACCAATATAAAATGTTATATGTTTAAAATGGGGGCACGCCCCCTCGGGGGGTTGAAACCCCCATTTTGTACCCCTAATTTAATAACGCAACCAAATTGAGTGAAATTTATGTTGGGAGGGTTCTTGGAGTCGCTGATTATGAATCCAATGAGAAAATTGAAAAATTCAAAGTGGCGGACACCAAAATGGCGGTCCTAAAATAACGGCATTTGAGATTGAGAATGCGATTTACGCCGTTTCTATTGATTTTAGAGAAAAGCTCAAAGAGTCAAAAAGTGTTTAATATGTGATTTTGCAAAGTAATACACCATTTTGGTTACCTTATTATGTAATCCTTTCTCTCTGCCCTAGTAGTAGAGTAAATTTTTGCATTACGTTCTTAGTTTTTACTATCTAAAGATAGCGACTTGAAATCTTTTGTAATGCCTTCAGTACTGGACCAATATAAAATGTAATCTGTTTAAAATGGGGGCACGCCCCCTCGGGGGGTTGAAACCCCCATTTTGTACCCCTAAATTAATAACGCAACCAAATTGAGTGAAATTTATGTTGGGAGGGTTCTTGGAGTCGCTGATTATGAATCCAATGAGAAAATTGAAAAATTCAAAGTGGCGGACACCAAAATGGCGGTCCTAAAATAACGGCATTTGAGATTGAGAATGCGATTTACGCCGTTTCTATTGATTTTAGAGAAAAGCTCAAAGAGTCAAAAAGTGTTTAAAATGTGATTTTGCAAAGTAATACACCATTTTGGTTACCTTATTATGTAATCCTTTCTCTCTGCCCTAGTAGTAGAGTAAATTTTTGCATTACGTTCTTAGTTTTTACTATCTAAAGATAGCGACTTGAAATCTTTTGTAATGCCTTCAGTACTGTGTAAAGAGTAATCTGTTTAAAATGGGGGCACGCCCCCTCGGGGGGTTGAAACCCCCATTTTACACTCCCAATTTAATAACTCGGGAAGTTTTACATCAACTTGAGCGAAATTCATGTTGGAGGGTTTTTGGGGTTGCTGATTATGAATTCAATGAGAAAATTAAGAAATACAAAATTTTATATATATTTATACATATATATTTTTAAATATAGTTTATTTAGTAGGTACTTATTTATTATTTTATTATTATGTTGTGAACAATTTATAAATATGACTGATGACATAATGCAACACTATCATTAAAAACATTAAAAAGTATTTTATATTGGTACAATGCGAGGGTTGCGCTGAAAATTGTTATTAGCAAAAAGACCGTTGCATTTTTTAACAAACAATCTTTATTGTTTTTCAAAATAATCTCCATTCAGACTAATACACTTGTGCATTATTTGAAACCACTTTTTAAAACATTCGGAAGATTCATTTTCTGAAAGGTCCTCAAAAATTCTTTGAAATTCTGTAACTGCAGCATCTGCGTTGGAAAATCTTTTACTTCGCATCATTTTTTTAACAGTTGGAAACAAAAAAAGTCGCACGGCGCTAGATCTGGGCTATACGGCGGATGAGTTACCAATTGAACTTCCGTATCTTTCAAAAAATCCAATGTTCTGGCAGCAGTGTGGGAGGATGCGTTGTCATGATGGACTAAGATGTTACGCAAACCGGTCCTTTGTCGACCTGCCTGTAATTTTGCAAACATCTGTGGTAAAGCCACTTCGCAGTACCATTCAGAATTAACAGTTCTGCGATCTTTAAGTGGAATAACAGCAACAGGACCACATCGGCGGAAAAAACAGCAATCATTTTCTTCTTGAAGCTTCTGCCACGAATTACTTTTGTGGGCAAGTCTTCATCTTCGAATACCCAAACACTAGACTGCTGTTTAGTTTCAGGGTCGTAACTGTATACCCAAGATTCGTCACTAGTTACAATGTATGCCACTTGCCTGGAAGCTCCTCCGTCAAATTTTTGCAACATAAATTTACACCAGTCTATTCGAGCCTGTTTTTGACTTTCTGAGAGCAAATGCGATATCCAACGGCTTGCTGGCTTTCTTACTTCAAGATGTTTATGCCAAATGGTATTCACCGCCGAGGATTCAATCTTCACTTCCTACTGAATCTCCCTATAAGTAATATTTCGATTGGAATGAATCAAGCTTGCCACACGATCAACATTTTCTGAACAGGCAGCTTCTGCAGGTCTTGCTTCGTCTTCTAGCAGTTCTCGCCCTCGTCGAAATTCGCGGAACCAATGACTAACAGCGGATAATGGAGGGGCAGCAACGCCAAAATCTGCTATCAAATTTTCATGGCTTTGCTGGTATCCTAACTGTCTTTTATAGTCGTAGAAAATCATAGCTCTAAAGGCAGTTCGCGGAATGCTCATCTTAACTGAATTAAAAATGCACAACTACTTACCTTACAAAATTAACTACGTTTCACAAGAAATCGAAACGTTTGACAATTGTGGGTAACGAATGCCAACTAATGCGACATTCAATTGTTGCAATTGTTTTTAGCCAATTGAGCTTCCATGGCCTGCTACTAACTATTAACAGAGCATCCCTCGTATCAACATCCGTATGTCAGATGCGTTTGTTAATTCTTTGCTGGAACTTTTCGATCCTAAATTTATGATATTTGTGACGGTAGAAATTCCTTGATAGAAGCTCTTTCAGATCAGCAAGTGTATGTATATGTTGTATTATTAGCAACTACATGTTTCACTTGTGCCTATACCAATTCTATTGTAGTTAAATAAAATATCCTCGGTTGAAATGACCTTACCATAAAGCCAATCGATACTACCACTTTGTCAAACTTTATGTTGGCGATTTCTCAGATAGATAGATTAAGGTACGAGTTGCATACAAAGCTTTATGTTGGACTGCTATAATTAGTCTAATCAATTTAGAAAAAATAGCGGAAAGTTGAGGTAAGTCCATGGATTTTTGCATACGGTTTCCTTGTGGGTTATTAAACAACTCCTTAAAAGTCAACACCTGTAGGTGGTGAGCTCGAAGAAATAATGAGGATAAACCACGCCCCCTACCGGTTTTGTCGTTTTTCTCGGAAACCATTAGGGTTATCGAGATAAAGGAGGTTAGGTAAGATAAAGCTTATTTAAATCCCTACCAAAAGTGTTCGAATTTTTTTTCGTACTTCGCCTTCTTTCTGTGTTATCGAAGAAAGGAGATATGTCATACACGGATCAGCAATTTGCACCAGTAAATTTGCT
Source organism: Agrypnus murinus (assembly GCA_929113105.1). Classification (NCBI taxonomy): domain Eukaryota; kingdom Metazoa; phylum Arthropoda; class Insecta; order Coleoptera; family Elateridae; genus Agrypnus; species Agrypnus murinus. Next base: position 111,305,704 of record OV816026.1, on the reverse strand, counting down.
CAAGGAACTTTCTGGCGTAACTTTTTATGGTCCCCTATTGCCATGAAGTAGCTAAGAAAAATTCGTTGAGAACCGGACGCGATCGTGGTACAGTCATCCTTTATCTTAGCATCTCTTCGGCAAAATCCATCAGGCGATATTATCGATATTCTTGATAGCAGTCGGCTGAAAAATTCGTATTGGCAAGTTAATTTTAGAAGAGTACCTGCACTACTGAATTTTTGAATCTAACCCAATATGCACAAGGTGTTTCGCCTTTTTTGATATCCTAATTTCCTTTATTTATAAGTTCTTGGTACTAATCATTACGCCTTAAAAGGAGAATTAACGGTACGTTTCAAGCAGTCTTTATGGAATGCTTCGTGTTTAGCTCTGATCAATCTTTTGCGAGAGTAACTAACAGATACACCAGACTTTAACTAGTTGATGAATATGACCTTAGACCAGCATTTCTGCCCAGGACAACTTAGTTTTAGCCCATGCTACTCGTCGTTTTGCAGATACTTGTCAGCGTTAACTATGCTGTTTATGAACTAAAATCTTCTTAATCCTCTAGATAAGATACAGCCTCAAATCATTATGTCTTGAGGAAACTTAACATTAAGCAGTTTTGTTCTAGTTTTACTCTCGCAAAAGAGTAATCAGAGCTAAATAAGAAGCATTCCATAAATACTGCTTGAAACCTAATGTTAAGTTTCCTCAAGGCGTAATGATTTATAGCTATATGTCAGCTGGAGGATTAGTAAGATTTGAGTTCATAGACGGCACAGTTAATGCTGAAAAGTCATTCACAATAATTATTGGTTGGTTAAATTTAAATGGCAGATTAATAACTAGAATTAAATATTAAAAATACCAAGAGCGATATTCTTATATCTTTTTACACGGAAATATAGATTTTATATGCATTCTTTTTGGCCTAATAAATACCCTAAATATAGAATAACCACTTTTCTTTGCTACAAGCCAAGATCGGTTTAGGTAGGAAGATAAATACATATATTCTTTTTAACACGTACCGTAAGGAAATTACAGACAAATTTTTAAATTTAATTAAAAATGAGATGGAACAAACTCAGCATTTTAAATTAGGCGACAATATTTACTGATTTTACTAGCATTTTCAGAATAATTAACATATTATACAGATTTACATCTATAATTATTAGTGAAACTAATCTAACTATTAATAATAATTAATTATTAGGAGTAATACATTTAGATTTTAAAGTAAAGTATGTGGCACTTAGCTATCAATTCACTAATCTGTCCCACTAATAGCAGGCTGTTAATATTACTAGCACAATTACCATTAAAATGATGAGAAACACCAGAATCTTAATCTAATCTAATTTTTCGTCTAAATTTAATTGATCTAAGCGGTCAAGCATTCGTTTAAACATTCTAGAAGGCAATGGAACAGCCAACAGGAAATAGTTAAGTTAGGGAGCCAGTAAATAATCCAAATAGTCTGGAGAAATAGTCTTACGAAGAAAACAGAACAGACATTTTTTATAGAAAAATTAATTATCTATCTATTTTATTTAAACAATTTTTTTGTTAAATTAATATTTTAAGAGTTATTACACTGCAATGTTTTCCTGTTTCAGTGAGATGTTAGCCGTTTGCGAATTATTTAGCAAAACTAAAAAGTGAAAACTTTGCTGTGTAATAACTCTTAAAACATTAATTTGCAAGCAATTAAAAAATTGTTTTAATAAAAAAGATAGATAATTTATTTTTCTACAAAAAAGTCTGTTATATTTTTTTTCGTAGAACCAACCGTTCTCGAGATGTTTTCAAAAACGGGTTTGTTAAAATGGCTACGGAAGCATACCCGTCTCCGTCACATCAAATTAGTTTTATACTGACGACCGACCACCTAACAAATTCCAATAATAGAATAGCATGCATTTTTGCTGATGATAATGAAAGCAAATGATGGCAACAGCGCCGGACCTCATGTTATACTTAAAACCTGTGTATAATTTGATATTGGGGCTCACTTTGCGATTAAATCGTATCTAATTATATGGTCCTCACGTCGTCAGTAGTATAGTGTAGCCTCACTTGGTATTATTATACACAGCAAATAAAACTTTTTTAAATTCAAAGAAATCTGTGTATATTTGCGAGATACATAACTAGAACAAGCAAACAAGTGATGACAAAAAAATTTGCAAAGCTGTGACCATTTATAAGGGTGGTCCTCATTAACTATGGTTCATGATATGTCCTCACTTTGATAAGTGGCCGTAAATATATATATATATATATATATATATATATATATATATATATATATATATATATATATATATATATATATATATATTTACCGCTAGTGTATAAAGTGAGGTCCGTATGAACAAAGTTCACGTTTCAAGTGAGGTCCGCAAACAAAGTGAGGACAAGTATACGGACCTCACTTTGAAATTCGATAATATTTCGTCTAGAGCTTTTCGAAGCTATAAGTTGGCGATACTGAAAAAATGGGCTGGACCTCAGATGTTGCCAAAATGGCTAGAATTATACAGATTAGTTCAAGGAGTTGACGCCTGGAGTCGCTGCGCCAGATGTATATTTTTCAGACGTATAATTTCTTGTGTGAAGCTTGTATGAATGATGCGCAAAGTGAGATCCGAACAAGTGGCAACGGTGAAAATGAAAGTTATACACTATTGATTTTAATTCTATTACAGAAGAGAACGGAAATACCCTAAATAGCCGATTTTATTTCTTACGAGCGGAAATCGGTTTAGAAAAGTTGTATTATTGTGTTGTTACAAAATTTAAAACGATAGGGAAATATTTAGATTTAATTTCATAACGTCTGATTATTTGTAATTAGGCAATAAAACTAAAATACATTGTAAAAGAGATTAATAAATCTTCGACTTGCAGCCTTTTTATTTTTTTGTATTAATTAAGAATAAAATATTTTTTTCGAATGACATTTCGCCTAATCAAGATTAGGCTTTTTCTAGTCTTTAATAGTATATTAAGGGCTTAATTGAGTGTCTTAGAGCCCGTGCAGTCACCTGAAGCGAAAACCGAAGACGCTAAGACGATAAAGGGCTCTAAAACACTAATTAAGCCCGAAATGCGTACGTTAAATGTGCGGTCTAAGTTTAAATTAAGTTTAATTTAAAATAAAAATAATTTTAAAAGTCCTAAACTTCAAGTAGGTAGGTGCTATGGTCTATAATTATTCTTGTTACTATGGAGACGTCGTAAACAAAAGTAGTAAAAGGGGGTGCTCCAATTTAGCGATTTACGCTCTAGAAACAGTCCGCAAAATAGGTCATAATCATGTCATAATCGCCCGAGCGGACATAATGTGTATTATATATCCAGGGACTAAAATGCATTTTTTTAAATTATTAATTAACACTTAGAAAACACTTTAGTCCAGTAGTATATACGTTATTTTTTGCACGTCCTAAAGGACTTAATCGCAAAAATTCAAAATTTCGAAAATTTAGTTACATGTCATTCGGACAATTGCCAAAATCACATAGTTTCCGGATAATAAATCCTAACATGTACCGCGATTACTTTTTTTTTGTCGTTTACTTGTTGTTGTTGTCAAGGAAACACTTTACTCCCTCAGGGAGTAAAAGTGCTACTTTACTCCCTCTTTTGGGAGACTAAAGTAGAGCCTTATATATCGTACGTGCAAAAAATAATAAAAGAGCATTCTTAAAACTATAATTCATCAAATAAAGACGAATAAACGCAACACAAAGATGAAAATTCAATTTAAGGAAGAAAAAAAGTTATATGAAATGACACAAATCTTTTTGACGTTTTTCGAGAAGTAAATTTTTCAATTTTGTTTTATAAAGAAGAAAACAAACATTGAAGAAATGTCCAAAATTCTAGATTCTATGCAAATCTTTAAATGGAAATAGCAATTGTCATGAACAAATAAACAAATGAAATTTTGTTTTTGTTTGTTTTTGGGCGAGGAATCAGGATGGCGGAGCATCCTTCGTACCTTATGGCACCGATTGCTATGATAATTTGGCCGACCCTACTAGAATTTAGCCGAATATGGGGGAATTCCACCCCAAGCAGGGATTTTTAACGTGCCAAACATCGCATTGACACGGGACCTACAGTTTTACTTCCTATCCTAGAAGAAGGCATGTTTTTAATTTTTCTCCGCTATTAAAAATTACCAGCTCAGCCGGGGATCGAACCTGCGCTCCTTGGATTATGAAGCAAACATGCAAACCACTAATCCACCGAGGCTGGCAAGTTTGTTTGTATTATTGCTTTTAGAAAGAAAAGTTAGACGCAACATACTCTGCAGACTATTTTTCTGCATTTAATACACCCAATAATTAAATAAGTCATTTATTAAATTCATTGAAAAAAAATTTCATTACAGATTTAATCTTTAAATTGAAATAGTAATCATTATAATAATAATAATAATTAGTACAACCCATAACCTAAATCAAGGCCCCAGAAGCTATAAGCTTGTGCGGGAGGGAGGGGGCGATTATTATTATGTAGGCCCAATGTGCGGCTGCAGCCGACTTATAGATGGAACAGCGCAAATCCCACATTTGTTACAGCTAAGGAAAACTGCAGAAAACCTTAACCAGATCTGCCAGCGCCGGGAGTCGAACCCGGGCCGCTTGGGTGAAAGTCCGGCACGCTAGGCATTACACTACCAAGGCTGTATTATGAACAAATAAATAACGGTAGGTAACCCAAAATAGTATATTATGCAACAAATGAATGATGATGTTCGAGTTGCATACACTATTTTTTTCTTGGACCGTTGCTGATTTGTTACTTCCAAGTGGAATTCTGTTATAAGTTGTAACCTCAAACTGGTCACCGGGTGACGATCAGATGAGGGCTTTCCTACACAACTACTAAATGTTTTCAACTTTCATTGTATTATAAAAGCTCGCAATGAATTCAATTCTTACTTCTCAAGGCAGGCTTATAAAAATTGATAACTATAAGTACCAAATATTACAATCAAAATGTCTCTTTTTAAATTAATATTTAATAAAACTAACAATAAGAATAATTTATTAGAACAGATTTAGAATATCAATTATATTTATTATTCACTATGTGATGATGGATGATGAGGTCGTTCCCAACTTTATAGTAGAGTAAATTTTTGCATCAAGTTCTTATTTTTTACTATCTAAAGATAGCGACTTGAAATCTTTTATAATGCCTTCAGTACTGGACCAATATAAAATGTAATCTGTTTAAAATGGGGACACGCCCCCTCGGGGGGTTGAAACCCCCATTTTACACTCCCAATTTAATAACTCGGGAAGTTTTCCATCAACTTGAGCGAAATTCATGTTGGGGGGTTTTTGGGGTTGCTGATTATGAATTCAATGAGAAAATTAAGAAATACAAAATTTTATATATATTTATACATATATATTTTTAAATATAGTTTATTTAGTAGGTACTTTTTTATTATTTTATTATTATGTGGTGAACAATTTATAAATATGACTGATGACATAATGCAACACTATCATTCAAAAAATTAAAAAGTATTTTATATTGGTACAATACGAGGGTTGCGCTGAAAATTGTTATTTATAAAAAGAACGTTGCATTTTTTAACAAAAAATCTTTATTGTTTTTCAAAATAATCTCCATTCAGACTAATACACTTGTGCATTCTTTGAAACCACTTTTTAAACATTCGGAAAATTCATTTTCTGAAAGGTCCTCAAAAATTCTTTAAAATTCTGTAACTGCTGCATCTGCGTTGGGAAATCTTTTACTTCGCATCATTTTTTTAACAGTTGGAAACAAAAAAAAGTCGCACGGCGCCAGATCTGGGCTATACGGAGGATGAGTTACCAATTGAACTTCCGTATCTTTCAAAAAATCCAATGTTCTGGCAGCAGTGTGGGAGGATGCGTTGTCATGATGGACTAAGATGTTACGCAAACCGGTCCTTTGGCGACCTGCCTGTAATTTTGCAAACATCTGTGGTAAGCCACTTCGCAGTACCATTCAGAATTAACAGTTCTGCGATCTTCAAGTGGAATAACAGCAACAGGACCACATCGGCGGAAAAACAGCAATCATTTTCTTATTGAAGCTTCTGCCACGAATTACTTTTGTGGGCAAGTCTTCATCTTCGAATACCCAAACACTAGACTGCTGTTTAGTTTCAGGGTCGTAACTGTATACCCCAGATTCGTCACTAGTTACAATGTATACCACTTGCCTGGAAGCTCCTCAAATTTTTGCAACATAAATTTACACCAGTCTATTCGAGCCTGTTTTTGACTTTCTGAAAGCAAATGCGGTATCCAACGGCTTGCTAGCTTTCTTACACCAAGATGTTTATGCCAAATGGTATTCACCGCCGAGGATCCAATCTTCACTTCCTCCTGAATCTCCCTATAAGTAATATTTCGATTGGAATGAATCAAGCTTGCCACACGATCAACATTTTCTGAACAGGCAGCTCCTGCAGGTCTTGCTTCGTCTTCTAGCAGTTCTCGCCCTCGTCGAAATTCTCGGAACCAATGACTAACAGCGGATATGGAGGGGCAGCATCGCCAAAAGCTGCTATCAAATTTTCATGGCTTTGCTGGTATCCTAACTGTCTTTTATAGTCGTAGAAAATCATAGCTCTAAGGGCAGTTCGCGGAATGCTCATCTTAACTGAATTAAAAATGCACAACTACTTATCTTACAAAATTAACTACGTTTCACAAGGAAATCGGAACGTTTGACAATTGTGGATAACAAATGTCAACTAATGCGACATTCAATTGTTGCAATTGTTTCTAGCCAATTGAGCTTCCATGGCCTGTTACTAACTATTAACAGAGCATCCCTTATATCAATACTTTGCTGGAACTTTTCTATCCTAAATTTATGATATTTGTGACGGTAGAAATTCCTTGATAGAAGCTCTTTCAGATCAGCAAGTGTATGTATATGTTGTATTATTAGCAACTACATGTTTCACTTGTGCCTATACCAATTCTATTGTAGTTAAATAAAATATCCTCGGTTGAAATGACCTTACCATAAAGCCAATCGATACTGCCACTTTTTCAAACTTTGTGTTGGCGATTTCTCAGATAATAGATTAAGGTACGAGTTGCATACAAAGCTTTATGTTGGACTGCTGTAATTAGTCTAATCAATTTAGAAAAAATAGCGGAAAGTTGAGGTAAGTCCATGGATTTTTGCATACGGCTTCCTTGTGGGTTATTAAACCTTAAAAGTCAACACCTGTAGGTGGTGAGGTCGAAGAAATAATGAGGATAAACTACGCCCCCTACCGGTTTTGTCGTTTTTCTCGGAAACTATTAGGGTTATCTAGATAAAGGAGGTTAGGTAAGATAAGCTTATTTAAATCCCTACCAAAAGTGTTCGAATTTTTTTTCGTACTTCGCCTTCTTTCTGTGTTATCGAAGAAAGGAGATATGTCATACACGGATCAGCAATTTGCACCAGTAAATTTGCTCAAGGAACTTTCTGGCGTAACTTTTTATGGTCCCCTATTGCCATGAAGTAGCTAAGAAAAATTCGTTCAGAACCGGACGCCATCGTGGTACAGTCATCCTTTATCTTAGCATCTCTTCGGCAAAATCCATCAGGCGATATTATCGATATTCTTGATAGCAGTCGGCTGAAAAATTCGTATTGGCAAGTTAATTTTAGAAGAGTACCTGCACTACTGAATTTTTGAATCCAACCCAATACGTACAAGGTGTTTCGCCTTTTTTGAAATCATAATTTCCTTTATTTATAAGTTCTTGGTACTAAATCATTACGCCTTAAGGAGACTTAACGGTACGTTTCAAGCAGTCTTTATGGAATGCTTCGTGTTTAGCTCTGATCAATCTTTTGCGAGAGTAACTGAGGGATACACCACACTATAACTAGTTGATGAATATGACCTTAGTCCAGCATTTCTGTCCAGGACAACTTAGTTTTAGCCCATGCTACTCGTCGTTTTGCAGATACTTGTCAGCATCAACTATGCTGTTTATGAACTAAAATCTTCTTAATCCTCTAGCTAACATACAGCCTCAAATCATTATGTCTTGAGGAAACTTAACATTAAGCAGTTCTAGTTTTACTCTCGCAAAAGAGTAATCAGAGCTAAACATGAAGCATTCCATAAATACTGCTTGAAACCTAATGTTAAGTTTCCTCAAGGCGTAATGATTTAGAGCTCTATGTCAGCTGGAGGATTAGTAAGATTTGAGTTCATAGACGGCACAGTTAATGCTGAAAAGTCATTCACAATAATTATTGGTTGGTTAAATTTAAATTGCAGATTCACATACAGTTCTAATGAACTGTATGTGAATTTAAAAAGCATTTAAAAAATAACTAGAGTTAAATATTAAAAATACCAAGAGCGATATTAATCCCCCTTCTTATATCTTTTTACACTTAAATATGGATTTTATATGCATTCTTTTTGGCCTAATAAATACCCTAAATATAGAATAACCACTTTTCTTTGCTACAAGCCAAGATCGGTTTAGGTAGGAAGATAAATACATATATTCTTTTTAACACGTACCGTAAGGAAATTACAGACAAATTTTTAAATTTAATTAAAAAACGAGATGGAACAAACTCAGCATTTTAAATTAGGCGACAATATTTACTGATTTTACTAGCATTTTCAGAATAATTAACATATTATACAGATTTACCTCTATAATTATTAGTGAAACTAATCTAACTGTTAATAATAATTAATTATTAGGAGTAATACATTTAGATTTTAAAGTAAAGTATCTGGTACTTAGCAATTCACTAATCTGCCCCAGTAATAGCAGGCTGTTAATATTACTAGCACAATTACCATTAAAATGATGAGAAACACAAGAATCTTGATAGTTAAATCTAATTTTTCGTCTAAATTTAATTGATCTAAGCGGTCAAGCATTCGTTTAAACATTCTAGAAGGCAATGGAACAGCCAACAGGAAATAGTTAAGTTAGGGAGCCAGTAAATAGTCCAAATAGTCTGGAGAAATAGTCTTACGAAGAAAACAGAACAGACATTTTTTATAGAAAAATTAATTATCTATCTATTTTATTTAAACAATTTTTTTGTTAAATTAATATTTTAAGAGTTATTACACTGTAATGTTTTCCTGTTTCAGTGAGATGTTAGCCGTTTGCGAATTATTTAGCAAAACTAAAAAGTGAAAACTTTGCTGTGTAATAACTCTTAAAACATTAATTTGCAAGCAATTAAAAAATTGTTTTAATAAAAAAGATAGATAATTTATTTTTCTACAAAAAAGTCCGTTATATTTTTTTCGTAGAACCAACCGTTCTCGAGATATTTTTAAAAACGGGTTTATTAAAATGGCTACTGAAGCATACCCGTCTCCGCCACACCAAATTAGTTTTATACTGACGACCGACCAACTAACAAATTCCAATAATAGAATAGCATGCATTTTTGCTGATGATATTGAAAGCAAATGATGGCAACAGCGCCGGTCCTCATGTTATACTTAAAACCTGTGTATAATTTGATATTGGGGCTCACTTTGCCGATTAAATCGTATCTAATAATATGGTCCTCACGTCGTCAGTAGTATAGTGTAGCCTCACTTGGTATTATTATACACAGCAAATAAAACTTTTTTAAATTCAAAGAAATCTGTGTATATTTGCGAGATACATAACTAGAACAAGTAAACAAGTGCTGACAAAAAAAATTTGCAAAGCTGTGACCATTTATAAGGGTGGTCCTCATTAACTACGGTTCATGATATGTCCTCACTTTGATAAGTGGCCGTAAATATATATATATATATATATATATATATATATATATATATATATATATATATATATATATATATATATATATATATATATATATATATATATATATATATATATATATATATATATATATATATATATATATATATATATATATATATATATATATATATATATATATATATATATATATATATATATA